>JAJOZX010005471.1:0-15000 GCA_023014485.1 Bathynomus jamesi | reverse complement strand
CGATAACCACTACACCATGGACTCCACTCTTCCAAATGCCGTAATTCCTCTACATACTCGCAGAAACCAATGCCCCAAGGGGGCACCTCCCGCTTGCCGTAACATTATATACATTCAACTGCAAAGAACACGCAGTATAAATAACGTAAAGAACGACGCTTGTATAGGAGATATTCCGCGCAAGACGAGAAAGAGAAAACAACAAATGAAAAAATGAAGTACCACCTGGGAATCGAACCCGGGATCTTCCGATTGCCGGTCAGACGCGATAACCACTACACCATGGACTCCACTCTTCCAAATGCCGTAATTCCTCTACATACTCGCAGAAACCAATGCCCCAAGGGGGCACCTCCCGCTTGCCGTAACATTATATACATTCAACTGCAAAGAACACGCAGTATAAATAACGTAAAGAACGACGCTTGTATAGGAGATATTCCGCGCAAGACGAGAAAGAGAAAACAACAAATGAAAAAATGAAGTTATTATACTGCGTGTTCTTTGCAGTTGAATGTATATAATGTTACGGCAAGCGGGAGGTGCCCCCTTGGGGCATTGGTTTCTGCGAGTATGTAGAGGAATTACGGCATTTGGAAGAGTGGAGTCCATGGTGTAGTGGTTATCGCGTCTGACCGGCAATCGGAAGATCCCGGGTTCGATTCCCAGGTGGTACTTCATTTTTTCATTTGTTGTTTTCTCTTTCTCGTCTTGCGCGGAATATCTCCTATACAAGCGTCGTTCTTTACGTTATTTATACTGCGTGTTCTTTGCAGTTGAATGTATATAATGTTACGGCAAGCGGGAGGTGCCCCCTTGGGGCATTGGTTTCTGCGAGTATGTAGAGGAATTACGGCATTTGGAAGAGTGGAGTCCATGGTGTAGTGGTTATCGCGTCTGACCGGCAATCGGAAGATCCCGGGTTCGATTCCCAGGTGGTACTTCATTTTTTCATTTGTTGTTTTCTCTTTCTCGTCTTGCGCGGAATATCTCCTATACAAGCGTCGTTCTTTACGTTATTTATACTGCGTGTTCTTTGCAGTTGAATGTATATAATGTTACGGCAAGCGGGAGGTGCCCCCTTGGGGCATTGGTTTCTGCGAGTATGTAGAGGAATTACGGCATTTGGAAGAGTGGAGTCCATGGTGTAGTGGTTATCGCGTCTGACCGGCAATCGGAAGATCCCGGGTTCGATTCCCAGGTGGTACTTCATTTTTTCATTTGTTGTTTTCTCTTTCTCGTCTTGCGCGGAATATCTCCTATACAAGCGTCGTTCTTTACGTTATTTATACTGCGTGTTCTTTGCAGTTGAATGTATATAATGTTACGGCAAGCGGGAGGTGCCCCCTTGGGGCATTGGTTTCTGCGAGTATGTAGAGGAATTACGGCATTTGGAAGAGTGGAGTCCATGGTGTAGTGGTTATCGCGTCTGACCGGCAATCGGAAGATCCCGGGTTCGATTCCCAGGTGGTACTTCATTTTTTCATTTGTTGTTTCTCTTTCTCGTCTTGCGCGGAATATCTCCTATACAAGCGTCGTTCTTTACGTTATTTATACTGCGTGTTCTTTGCAGTTGAATGTATATAATGTTACGGCAAGCGGGAGGTGCCCCCTTGGGGCATTGGTTTCTGCGAGTATGTAGAGGAATTACGGCATTTGGAAGAGTGGAGTCCATGGTGTAGTGGTTATCGCGTCTGACCGGCAATCGGAAGATCCCGGGTTCGATTCCCAGGTGGTACTTCATTTTTTCATTTGTTGTTTTCTCTTTCTCGTCTTGCGCGGAATATCTCCTATACAAGCGTCGTTCTTTACGTTATTTATACTGCGTGTTCTTTGCAGTTGAATGTATATAATGTTACGGCAAGCGGGAGGTGCCCCCTTGGGGCATTGGTTTCTGCGAGTATGTAGAGGAATTACGGCATTTGGAAGAGTGGAGTCCATGGTGTAGTGGTTATCGCGTCTGACCGGCAATCGGAAGATCCCGGGTTCGATTCCCAGGTGGTACTTCATTTTTTCATTTGTTGTTTTCTCTTTCTCGTCTTGCGCGGAATATCTCCTATACAAGCGTCGTTCTTTACGATATATATATATATATATATCATAGGAGAAATTCATATTTTTCTATTTCTACAAACCATAATTCATATTTCTCTCTTTCTACAGGCCATAATGTCTATGCTCGGGATGCCAATTTCCCATCCACCATTCTGTTCAGTGATGAGGCTGTTTTTTTATGGAAATGGTGAGGTAAATCGACAGAACACCCACTACTGGTCTCAAAACAACCCTCACTAGTATACCTCTTCAAAGGAACAAGGTGCATCTCAGGTGATGGTATGGTGTGGCATTTGGAAGGATTGCATCATAGGCCCCCTCTTTTTTGATGAACATGTCACTGGAGGCACCTACCTACGTATGCTCAAGGAAGAAGCATTTCCCAGTCTTGAACGAAGAAGGAAATTTCCCAACATGGTTCCAGCAAGACGGTGCTCCTGCACATTACAGCACCCAAGTAAGGGAATCAAGTAAAGGAATACCTGTACCAACAATTCCCTGTCATTGGATAGGACGTCGAGGGCCTGTGGAATGGCCAGCTAGAAGCCTGGATCTCACGCCACTAGATTTTTATCTCTGGGGCCACTTGAAAGTGCTGGTATACGCAGAGAAAACTATGACTGTTGAACATTTGCAGCAGCACATTATTGGGGCATGTAACACCATTACTGCTGACATCATTCACTGTGTGCTTGCTGACTGGGTATCACGTCTGACTTTGTGTATTGAAAACAATGGTGGACATATTGAGCACATTCTGTAAATAAAAGCTTTTGTTTTGCCTTTTTTATTATTTTTCCTATGATGCTGGACTTATGGGACACCATATACAGGGTCCGCAAAAAAAAAAGGAGCATGATGAAAATTGCTCTCACGCCCGCATTTTTTGCCGGACCCCTAAATGTTATATATCTAGCTAAAGATAAAAGAGCCCTGAGTTGTATAAAACAAATTTCATGAAAATCTGTCATAAAATAAAGATTTTATGGCCACAAACGTGCAATGACTAAAAAAATGAATTTCCACGTAAAAATTTAATGTTTTTCTCATTTTAAATTATTTTTTTCAGATGCCTAAATAATTTTAATCAATAAAAATGATAATATGCCCTTTTCTAAAGAAGATAAAATATTAATAAAACATTATAGACTTGATAAAAATTATGGCGCAATAAAATTATTACAAGAGTTTCCGAATAAACCATGGTCGAAAGGAGGTTTGGACAAGCTGTTAAGAAAAATCGACGAAACTGAAAGTACTGAAAGGAAACAAGGAAGCGGGAGGCCAAGATCAGTTTGAACCGAAGAAAACATCAGAGATGTGGAACTAAGAATTTGTAGTCAAGAAGGCAGACCAGGGACTCACGTGACACCGTCAAGAATTGCTAATGAGTTGAGCATATCCGAAAGTAGCGTCAGAAACATTATTAAAAATGACCTTGAACTAAAACCTTATAAATGGATACACGGGCAGAAATTAACTGAAATTAATGAACAGAAAAGAGTTGTTTGTTCTGAATGCATGTTAAGAAATATCACTCCCGAAAAAGTAGACCTCAGCTTTTTTACTGACGAAAAGAAGTTTACGGTAGAACCACCACGAAATTCACAAAATGACAGTGTGTATTCAAGAGTTAATCGTAAAAATGAAATACCAGATGATAGACTTTATGCTACCCGTAATCATTTTTCTGCCAGCATAATGGTCTGGGTCGGTGTGTCTAAACTAGGCAAGACATCTGTTTTTTTCGTAGAGCCAAACATCAAAGTAGATGTCCGCTATTACACTGAAACTTTGTTGGAACAAATGCTGCCCGAAATGAGACGATTGGCGAATAATGGTTACTTCTTATTCCAACAGGATGGCGCTCGGGCGCATACCGCTAAGTCAACTATTGAATTTTTAGAAAATAATGTTCCTGAATTGCTTTACCCAAAAGATTGACCCCCTAATAGTCCAGATTTGAATCCCGTAGACTACGGAATATGGGAAATGTTGGCTGAGAAAGTGTACAAGCATAAGATCCGAAATGTCGAACATTTGAAAGAAGTTATCGTACAAAAATGGGAAGAAATTACCCAAGATCAAGTAGATAAAGCTATAGATCAATTTAGGCCCCGATTACAAAGGGTTGTAGAGGTTTCTGGCAAACATATCGAACAATTTTTTGAGTCTTATAATTTCATTTTCTTTGGAAATTGTAAAATTATATGACATGTTGTAGTAAAACTTTTATATTTTTTTTTATTTTTGACGTATTGACATGAAATTTGGTACTAATTTAGTTTATTTGTTGCTTATTTGCCTAAAATAAATTATTTGTCATTATGTGTAAAAATAAATGTACAGTAAACATTTCTGGCAAACATATCGAACAATTTTTTTAGTCTTATAATTTAGTTTTCTTTGGAAATTGTAAAATTATATGACATGTTGTAGTAAAACTTTTATATTTTCTTTAATTTTTGATGTACTGACATGAAATTTGGTACTAACTTAGTTTATTTGTTGCTTATTTGCCTAAAATAAGTTATTTGTCATTATGTGTAAAAATAAATGTACAGTAAACATTTTCGTCATGCTCTTTTTTTTTTTTGCGGACCCTGTATATATATATATATATATATATATATATATATATATATATATATATATATACCGGTATATATATATATATATATATATATATATATATATATATATATATATATATCCTAAAAGGTAACCTATGTATATACAAGTTTTGTTAGTATTTTACCTGCGTATTCTGTAATACATTGTTCACCACCACAACTCTTCTTTTGGCATTTTGTAACTTTTTAATGTATGAATCTAACTGCAATGGACACTGGGCCTGTTCCTGAATAGAACTCAGTTCTGAAGACAATGCCTCAAGTTGCTGATGCAGTTCACTTTGACTTAACCTGCTGGAAAATGGCTCATAAACACTTTTTGTAATAATCTTTCCCGATGATAAATATGTTACAATGATGTTCACATCAGGGCAGGGTTCGCAAAAACCCAACTGATTTCTTGCTAGGTAGTTGGGTTTTTGCTGGGTTTTTGCCAACCCTGCATCAGGGTGATTGTGTTACAAATATTTTATCGATTGCTTCATTGAAATATTTTTTCCAGTAACTAAACAGGGTTTGGTCAGGAACACTAGCACTGGACCTCCCATCAGACATTGTTTCCCAAGCTTTCAGTTGTACTCACAGTATTGCATTTTATATGAAAATCTGATAAACAAGTCTTACAATAAAACAATGCATAATACCTCATTTGGCAATTTCACCATTATTATTTTGATGGTATTATGAAATGGTGATGACTGAAGTGGTGATTGAAAGGGTGGTGGTATGTACAGAGCAAAAGATTGGGGAGAAGCTTTAGAAGAGGTAGAGGGTGTGTGGGTTGAAGATGTTGTGTGAGAAATCCATCCTTGGAGAAAGAAAGGGATTTGTATGTGGTGTTCATGGATCTTGAAAAAGCATATTCATTGAGAAAAAGCATATTCATTGAGAGAAACGCATTGTGGTAAGTGCTGCAGCTGTATGGGGGTGCATGGGTCATTGTTGAATGTGGTGAAAAGTTTTTACTGGGGGGCGAGGGCGAGGGCGAGGGCGAGAGAGCGAGGGGAGAGAGGGGAGAGTGAGGGCGGGGCGAGGGAGGGGAGAGCGAGGGCGGGGCGAGGGAGGGGAGAGCGAGGGCGGGGCGAGGGGAGAGCGAGGGCGGGGCGAGGGGAGAGCGAGGGGAGAGCGAGGGGAGGGCGAGGGGAGAGCGAGGGGAGGGCGAGGGGAGAGCGAGAAGGGAGAGCGAGAAGGGAGAGCGAGGAGGAGAGGGAGAGGAGGGAGAGGGGAGAGGGAGGGCGAGGGGAGAGGAGGGCGAGGGGCGAGGAGGGCGAGGGGCGAGGAGGGCGAGGGGCGAGGAGGGCGAGGGGCGAGGAGGGCGAGGGGCGAGGAGGGCGAGGGGCGAGGAGGGCGAGGGGCGAGGAGGGCGAGGGGCGAGGAGGGCGAGGGGCGAGGAGGGCGAGGGGCGAGGAGGGCGAGGGGCGAGGAGGGCGAGGGGCGAGGAGGGCAACAAGAGAGGAGGGTGAGTGGTTTCCAGTGAAAGTGTGTTACAGTAGGGTTGTGTGATGTCTCCATGGTTGTTTAACGTATTTATAGATGGGATGGTGAAAGAGGTGAATGCAAGGGTCATGGAGAGGAAAGCAGGGGTGAAGCATCTTGTAGGGAGAGGTTCTTGGAAAGTGAATGAGTTATATGTGGATGATACAGCTTTGGTGGCAAACTTAAGAAAACTACAGGGACTGGTAATGGAGCTTGGGATGTGTGTGAAAGAAAGCTAAGAGTAAATGGGAATAAGAATAAGGTTATGTGGTGCTGTAAAAGGGAGGTTCATGAGCAACTAAGTGTAAGTTTGTATGGTGAGGAAATGGAAGTGGCATGTGTCAGGTTCTTAGAGGTGGATGTGGTGAGGAATGGGACTCTGGAGGCAGAGGCGAGTCACAGGGTGGAAGAACAGGTAAAGGTACTGGGTGCCCTAGAAGTGTTTGGAAGGAGAGATCAGTGCCTATGGGTGCAAAGATGGGTATGTATGAAGGTATAATAGTGCCAACAGTGTTGTATGGATGCGAGACTTGGCTGGCAAATGCAAAGGAAAGGAAAAGGGTGGATGTACTGGAAATGAAATGCTTGAGGATGATCTGTGGGGTGAGGTGGATTGATCATGTGATAAACAACATTATCTATGAAAAGTATGGGAGTCAAAGGAGTCTCGTGGAGAGAGCAGATGGGGGTGTTAAAATGGTTTGGGTATATGAAGAGGATGAGTGAGGAGAGTAGAGTAAAGAGGATTTACATGACAGAGGATTTACATGACAGAGGGATAAAGAGGGAGGGGTAGACTGAGGAGATGGAGGGAGGGGTAGACTGAGGAGATGGAGGGATGGGGTTAAGGAAGCTTTGGGTCAGTGGGGCCTGAAGGTCTGGGAGGGTGAAAAAGACATGCTGGATAGAAAAAAAAATTGAGTGATGTGGCATATGGGGGGTGATGGGCTGGCAATGTGCTGCCTCAGTGTGTGTAAAGCAGTATGGGTAAACCATGGAGTAGTCTGGGAGGCTGGGCTGTGGAATTGTTGCCCTGAGGTAGGTGCATTATTGTCATGTCAGCTGATGAAGGGAATGTGAGCAACTGAGGCACTTCCTGCCCATTCCTGACCTGACCTTACTACGGTGGGAGAGGCATTTGGGTATTAATTTTTTTTTTTTTTAAATAAATTAATGAAGTTGTGTTTGAAATAGTGATCCCCAGACCTACATGAATTCAGAGATAGGATGAGGACATTTCACTACCCTTTTTTTCAATCTGCACAATACATACAATACTTACGCACGATACTTTAGCATTTGCAGCAACATGTCCAGTAGCTTATCTCTTGTACAACTGGCTAGTTTATATCAAGCAGGGTAGTCTTTCTCATGCTCCACTGGATTATTACATTAATATTTTTATAGTGATGTTTTTTTAATGTTTTTTTTTCACTATTTATACTACTTGTTATATATTATTTTAGATGCATTATTATTATTATTATACATTTATTGTACAATGATTTTTGCTGCATGAGCTTTTCAGGAATGGAACCCTCATTCAGGTCAGGGGACCACTTTTAATGATAAGTTCATTTTATAGTTTTCATGAAACAAAAACTGACAATTTTTTTAAATGAAGATGACAATATTCTCATGAGAACTTTGTCTGAATGACGTTCCTGCCTATAATTTGTGACAACCTTTAATGCAAGGGCCTGATTCTTGCTCATGAGACAATCTTGTAATGAATGATTCATATATAAATAAATTTTCAGCAATGTATCTGGAGTAGTTCAGAAGTCATACAGCAATCACAGAAGTGTGATGAGTGAACAAACAGATATGGATGGACAAGTGCAATCCAGCATGGCCCCTCCAAATTTATTTGGTCAAGAACATAATTACAGATTAACTTTTCAATTCTATATTTAGTCAAATAAATGTGAACATCTTTATTAGTTATAAATGTTTGTTGATCAAATAAATTCAGTTTAAATGAATATAGCATAACCACATCATTAAATTTTTGTTTGGTAAGTTTTGTTGGCTCATGTAACAGTGTGAAATGTTGGAGTTATAAATGAGAATACAGATATGGTGCAAGTGGCCAAGATTTGTCAGGATGGATGTTTCCACATGAGTGGTGGGTGATTCCAGGACAAGTGGACCAGTGGCTGAAAATTGGTACATGGGTTGGTTTTAGGTCAAAAATACAATTTCTGGGGTTTCAGATCAATTGGACCTGCAAGTCATGAGTTATGGCTGAGGTCATTTATAATGGTCATAGACCTAGAAAACTATATATATATTTGGAATAAACATGTTCCGTGAATTTCGAAAAGGCATAATTATTATTGTATATAAATAAAAATTTGGCCTTTAAAATAAATGTTGGTCAATATTTGACCTCAGGTACCAATTTACAAAAAAGTAATAAATTAATATTTTGTTCCTTTAACATTTCTATCAATAAGTTAAGAAAAAGTGGCACTTATAGTGTCTTATCTAGGTAAAAAATTAGTTTGAGTAGCACTATATATATATCAAGTCTAAGGCCTAATTTCCTATTTATCAATATAATTTGTATGATTTATACAGTAAAGCCTAAGGCTTAGAACTTTTTTATTAGCTTGATTTACACTTCTCTTACAAGAACCCATAACACTATGTTATGGGTCAATTGCTATCAGCCTGGTGATCCAGTGTAAGTCGTGTGTTCGTGGAGGTCTTCAAAAGACCTTAAGTAGTTTTTTGGTTAAATTATTAAATTTACTTGCCTTCAGTATTTAGCATTGCCTAATGGTAAAAAAGGAAACTACCATACTTTCTTATTTTGTTGGATCTCGCTTCTGGTTGTAGGGCATGCAGTTGCCTATCATGCCTCTCTCCATGTTGGCAATAGGGTTATGCAATGAGTTTATTCAGTCTAATTAATACAGGCAATTCACTATACCTAAATAGCTGAAGGAATAGGCCTATCCTTTGATTTTATTAGTTTTATTTTATCAGTGTTTCACTCAGAACTTGTAGGAAGATTAAACACATCTTCCTTGCCTACAGCAATGCTCATCACTAGACAGCTCTGAGATGAACTAAATCTTTGTCTTAAATTTGTTTACTTTGCAAATGGAAAGTCCCCAGATGGCTAATTTTTATATTTTCATTACTTCTCCTCTCATGTAATTTTCAGGAGTCAGCATTACATTAAGCATTCCAACAATGGAAATTCTTTATATGGAAAAAAAAAAAAATTCTTATGTAGGCCCAATGCCTACAGATTTGGTTCTATGTATGGCAATTTTCCCCATTTCCAATAGGCTCTCTCACCAATCCCAAGGGATTGTCATTACAGTTAAGTCCCCAACTTACACTGTTAATTCATTCCGAAGGTCACTAAGTTGAAAACCATGTAATTCCAACACTGCTTAAATACGATATATTTTGTGACATATACATTCGTTTCTATGGATGGTTAAAGCTAAAAATGTAGGGTTTATAAAAAAAAAAAAATGTTAAAGTGAAAATTTATTCAATACACTACATACATAAAAACGTAATACTGTATTAAGAAAACTAATATTTATTCAATGATTTGTGGCTCAGATTCTGCAGATCTATGTTGATGGCATTGGATCTTTTCTCTGTTTTCTTTAAGTAGCTACTTGTCCAGTGATGTTTATACTGTAGCTTTTATTTTCTCATCATAAATCACTTTATAGCATGAAACGTCATGCACTGCTCTAGACACCTTTGTGAACCTTTCAGTGTTTGGGTCCTGAGCCTCTAAACCAGCCATCTATTGAGTGGCAGTTGAACTAAGAATTGTGCTCGCGTATCCGTGTAAGTTGGAGACTTACTGTATTTAATACAATAAATTAAGAATTTATATTTAATTATTATGAAACAAAGGTACCATATACAATACCATATTGTAGGCATGTATAAACCTGGGTTTGAATTAGGCTTTGTTATGAACTGTTAATGTAAAGTGTATGACAGGCATGTAAAGTTTTTCCATATCTCTCATTTTATCTCAGAGAGGAGACCTATCAGATGGCTTATTGGCAGTCATTATGGGGGAAGTGCCCCTTTATCGAAAAAAATGCAGAAGGTACATACATACATATGGGCAATTGCCTGAAGTGTCTGGTATTTGCACCACCTACCTAAAAGTTCCCATCATTTGATTTGTCAACATACTGTACATATTAGTAAATAAAATGCATATGGCTGTATCATAAATAATAATAATATATACAGTATGTTGACAAATAATCAAATAATGGGAACTTTTAGGTAGGTGGCACAAATACCCCACACTTGGCACAATTGCCCCTCTGTACAGTAATAATAAAATTGAAATAAATAAGTGATTCCTCATAAAAACAATAAAAAATACAATTTAGCCAATTTAATTGATACATGTTGAGCTCAGCTTATTCAATGGTGAAGTTAAGCAACTGTTGGGGAAAGTATTTAATCTTTTCTGGAGGAAAGGAGTACCAAATTCAAGTGAAATCCCCTCCCAATAAGCAAGGCTCAATTTCACCAAGAATGTGGTCTGCTGCCACAGGGCAAATATCTTCTTTCTCTGGGAACCTGTATGAAGTAGCGGCCCAGTGGTTCCCAACCGGTTTTGGCTTATGGCCCCCTTAGGAACCTTATTTTTTCCTGTGGCCCCCCATAAGCATTATTTTCAGTAGGTAATATGCAGATTTAACTCTATTTTACAAAATAACATTTTCCTGTGGCCCCCTTCAAATGTGCCATGGCCCCCAGGGAGCCATATGGCCCCCGGTTGGGAAACACTGATTAGTAGCCACTCCAGATGGATTGAGGAATTTGATAACATAGTCCTCATAATCTGGTTCATACTCATGCACAAGCCTAAACCAAAGTTCCTTTTCATATAGGGTGTCCCCAAAAAAACTATACACTCTTTATAGCATAATATATTTTATAATTTTAAAAAAAACCAAAATATACAGCCGACCCTCGACTTATGTCATCACCATCTTACATAATTTTGAGTTACGAGAAGCCCTCCATTGACTGTAATTGATTCGGCTTACATAATTATTTCGTGTTGCGTAAGAGCTGCATAATCACAAACGCAGTGCGTGACCACTCACTGGCAGGACACCAGGTATTTCACGTTATTTCATTGTTATTTGTACTTCCCACCAATAAACCCCCTCTCCTCAACCCACCACTACCACCATCGCTAACCCTCCAAGCCATTCAACTCTCTCTCCAACGTAAGTAAATTAATTTTTTATTAGTTTTTAATATGTATTTTCTTTTACAGATGGTGTTTCTTAATGATAACTATTAATTACCATTATAATTCTGTTTATATACAGTGTTTTTATCAATAAGCTTAATTATTTTATTATTTTCAATACTTTTTTGGGGTCCTGGAACTGATTACCCGATTTACATGTATTTTGGAGTTCGACTTATGTCATTTTCGAGTTAAGTAACTCATCTCGGAATGGATTAATTACGTAAGTCGAGGGTTGACTGTATTGATAAAATTAAAATGCGTAAATCACCGGGGCTGGATTCCATATATCCCATACAACTAAAAGAATTAAAAGAAAGCATTGTTGTGCCGCTAACAAAGATTTTTAATGCATCTATTTCTGAGGGGTGCATACCAGATAATTTAAAATTAGCAAATGTAACACCCAGAGGCGTACCAATACTTTCTGCCGCTTACGAAGGAGGAGACAGAAATTCAAAGCGATCATTCATGTTTTTAAGACAAACTGTGCGTTTTTCAATTTCTGCTAATAAACGATACATGATTTCAAAAAATTCTCTGCGTACATCCTCTTGCACGGTCAATCCAGCATCACAAGCTTGCTCTCCAGGCATTCTTCTCCGTCTCCTGACTCTGTGGTCTATACTGATATCCATTTCATTACAGAACTCTTCGGCGGCATCTGCAGCATTTGATACTACTGCCTCTCGTTCATTAGTTAAAAACATGGATAGAGAGTTCATTTTTAATGCACACTGGTCCAAAGCAAGTCCCTTTCTTTGAAAATATAGCTGAGCATCATTGATTTTTTTCAGCACTGGATCCCAGAAAAATAAGTACACAATGAATATGTATGACATGATGGAGGTCAACAGAGCTTCAGCATCGCCCTTTGTGTCCAGATTTTCGGAGACCCCTTCACTCAGTTCTTCCAAGGCACTAACAACGTGAATCAAGTTGTTCTTAAGACTAGAAACAGCATCATACTCAGCACTCCACCGCGTATCAGAGACTCGCTTGACAGTGATTTTGGAATGTTTTGTTAAGACATCCCAACGATGAGTAGAGGAAGAAAAGTAGATGAAAATTCATTCAATTGTTCCAAAGAAAGTTACAGCATTAGGACTCAGTCCCGCGGCATGAACTCCAGCCAAGTTCAGCAAGTGGTTATTGCAAGGAATGAAAACAGCGTGTTTGCTAACATCAAGAATTCTGCGTTGAACTCCAAGATGAATACCTGCCATCGTAGCAGCATTGTCATACCCTTGACCATAACAATTCTGGATATCCAGCCCATCCTCACGGAGCTTAGTGACAATGAGATCAGTAACTGCCTCAGCAGTCTTCCCCTCTAATTTAATAAAATCAACGAAGGATTCCTTCACCTCTACATTACCATCTTTAATCGACACATAGCGAATTACCTGAGACATCTGATCAATATGCGATATATCTGGTGTACTATCGAAAATTATTGCAAAGTACTTTGCACTAGACACATTATCAATTATACATTTTCGAACATTACAGCCGATTAGTGTGATGAACTCATTTTGAATGTTAGGTGACAAATACGTAGTGGATATCTTGTCAGTCATTCGTATTTTTGTAAGATGTTCCCTAATTACTGGGTCATATTTGCCCATTAGTTTTATTAACTCCAAAAAGTTTCCAGAATTGCCAGCTAGCCCAGCTTCTTCATTTAAGTTCTCTCAGTGCCCTCGGAATGCAAGATCTTGTTTTGCCAAGAACATGATGCAGTCATAAATTCGTCTCAGTATTTTTTTCCACTTAGCAGTAGCACGTTTTATTTGCAACTGATGTGCATTATCTATTGTAGCATTCAACTGAAGGCGCATAGACAACTCTTTCCATTGTTCAAAGCATCGGGTATGATATGGACTGTTTTCATGTTCAGGTACTCTTGGATTCAGTTTCCTCCAGGAAAAAAATCCTTCTTCTTTTCCAAATGCACTGGAGATGTTGTTGAAGAGACGACAGCAAAAGCAATGCAAGCTACATTTTGAAGGTGAGAAGATTAGCCATGACCTTTCAATTTTTTCGCCATTTTCCAAAGTTTTGAAATACCAAACTTTTGACATTGACCTATTGTTTGAATCAGCTGGAAAGGGTCCATTCATGTTTTTCAAATGTGATGGTCCACGTTTAATGAGTTCAATTCTCAAATTGTCCGTCATTGGAACGGGCCAGTTGCCAGAATCATTAAACAGACTCTGTGGGTGATGGGTGGGTGACTTTGTGATGTAGATGAGGGTTGATCCTGATTATTTGGGGGTTCACTTGAAGTTGCCACTTGAACATCTATCTCTAAAGATATATCACATTGTGGTTGATCTCCTTGCTTCCCAGAAGGCACTGAAGGTGTGTCTGAGAATCCCATTAACTGATGAAATCGCTTAGCAGCACGCTTGCCTTCCTCCTCTTTTTTTTCACGAAAATTCTTGTATGCAGCACCACTCAGTCTCTGTCATTTGCTCATGTTTGCTAATTCAGTAGGGTATCTGCAAAATAAAACAACCATTAATTATTAACATCATCAAAGCTCAAAGAATGCAGAGCCTAACCTAAATAATATAGGGAGTCTGAAAAATAGGGCTGGCAACCTTTCCGATGTGAAAATTTAACGCAACTTTGTGGAAATAGTGGCATTGAGGTGGCATATATAGCATTTAATGATGATTTTTCATCAAAACCATGGATATTTTATTTTGTACACAAATAATGCGCGACAATGATGAGATATAATTTTTAGGAGGGTTGCATTTTAAAATATAAAAACCCAAAATTTTGCATACTGCGCCCGCCTGACAGTAATTTGCCGCCCCTCGGGGCGGTCGCCCCTCTCGCCCCTACCTTGATATGCCACTGGTAACACCGATCTTTAAGAAAGGCGATAAAGGTGCAGCATGAAATTATAGGCCAATCAGAGTAAAGGAGAACTTAGAAGAATTAATAAATGTACAGTACAAATCAAGATATATCATAGGTAGTTCTGAGAGATGTAAAGACTGGAAAGTGGTTAAGGTTGGGAGCTATGTTGGCTGTATATAGGGTGTCCCAAAAAAAACTATATACTCTTTATAGCATCATATATTTTATAATTTAAAAAAAAAAAAAAAAAATGTTATAGCAATTGCCAATGAAAGGTAAATTAGTAATCTAAGTAATCAAAATGTTATAGTGAGTTGTTTGCATATAAAATTTAATTAACTACGCCAAGTGCTCAAAATGTTCTCTGGCAGCATGAATGCACTTTCAATACAACAAAATCGTGTGGTCTGATGAAGCTACCTTCAAGCTGAATGGCATAGTAAATCAACAAAACTGCAGGTACTGGTCACTTGATAATCCACACGTTTATGTGGATAAACATGTTAATTTACCAGGATTAACAGCATGGTGTGGTTTATCATCCAGTGGTTTGGTTGGACCATTTTTCTTTAATGGGACAGTTACCAGTGCCGCATATCTCGACATGCTGCGGACAGAAATTATACCTGCAGTTCGGAAGTTGTTTGGAAACGACGACTTTTACTTTCAACAAGATGGAGCCCCCCCCCTCAT
>JAJOZX010005470.1:120000-327500 GCA_023014485.1 Bathynomus jamesi | reverse complement strand
TTACTTTAGTTGTATCTTAATTCTGATTGGGGGAAATTATAAACAAAGAGGAAACGGCAATTTCAGGGAGACTTTGATATTACAATAAATTCGTAAATCATGTTGAAACTTGAAATCAAACTTTATATATAGCAACTTTTTATATATAGCAATATCTTAGCAACTTTTGGGGGGCCTGGGCAGGCTAAAATTTAGGGACCGGAAACATACATTAAAAACAACAAATATTTAGACTTCCTAAATTTTTATTGAATTCATCATTTTTGGGGCCACTACAGTAGGATGTTGGGGCTTTGAGCAACTGCGAATTCTCTCTGAGAATGTTTGAATAATCACTTTACAGATTTTCATGAATTTCCTCACCAGAATTAGTAGCAGAAGTTGTACATTGACTCTTATAGTCTTATTGGCTTCATCAAACTCAGTCTTGTGCTTGTTGATAAGGTGACTCCTCAGGTTCGATGTAGAGAAGGTACTTGCGCTTGTTCCTCTACGAGACACAGAAACACCGCACAAATTGCAGATCGCCTGTTTTACATTAGTGCTTGAAGCAGTGAAGAACTTTCACACAATGCTTGGCATTGTCACTCTCACTAAGGCAAAAGCGAATAAATTTATACCAGTATTTAATAAATTAAAAAAAAAATTATTACACACTGTTGAACTGATTCACAACTTGCGAACTAAGAAAATGACGCCTCGATGGTTAAGGGCTCGCTTTATACAGAGCGGTAATGAGTCATGGAAATTTCTAGAAACGTCGGGATAAATCGCGCGCACACACGTAACTTCTCGAGCAGCCGTGAAGTTTCTATTTGGAAAATGCCCGTTTTTTTATTCTTAGAAACCAAAAATATCGGTATCAGTAGCTACTAACCATCGGTATCGGTATCGATATCGATATATAGGCCCGATACCGATACAATTATCGGTCGATGCCTAGTAACAATCATCATGAACAGCAAATATTATCATTATTTTCATAGCTAATTGTGTGTATATATATATATATATATAATATTATATATATATATATTTCTGATATTTAAAAAAGACCATGGTGATAACGCGCATACGTGTAATTTATATTTCATAAATCCAAATATTTATACTTCTTCCTTCCATGCCACAATGCTCAGCCCGACAGAGAGCTCACTCAACTGATTGATACTTCAGTTTAACGAAGATAAGTGGATATTCCTCAAAATATTTGTGTGCCCGCCAACAGATCAGAGAAGTGATGAAAGACTGCATTTGACAAGATTTGAATGAAGCTGGAAGAGCAGCGTGGAAAGCTTTTAAAGAGGTGACTACGAATTTCCTCGGCTGCGACAAATCAGAAAAATATGTTTCCCTGATGGAGCAAATGCTTATTGTTTACCAATCCCTGGGAGTAACATGTCTTTGAAAATGTAGTTCCTGCACTCCCACCTGGGCTCCTTCGCATCAAACCTTGGTACTGTCAGCGATGGGCATAGTGAAAGATTTCATCAGGATATATCAACCATGAAAAAGCGATACCATGGAAAATATAGCCCAAGTATGTCGGCCGGCTGAACACTTATAAGAGAAGCCCTATTAATAGTTATAAGGGAAAATCAGTTGCAAAACTAATTAGGTAAGATACTCTTCCTTTTTGTACGATTAAATATACCAAAAAGTAGGAAAATCTGTCAATTTTCATTTTCATTTCCTACGAAATCCTACTGTTAAAAGTAGGGCTTAGTAAACTAATGAAGAATTATATTAATCGGCTAGTGCTAGTCCTCTTCACCATTGTAAATCTGGCTACTAAATGCTGTCCTGTTGAAAACTAGTGAGAGTTCAAATTACAACAGCGCATGTTCGTCTGTGTGTGTGTGTATATATATATATATATATATATATATATATATATATATAAACTCTTTCAGGAGACTGGTACAAATTGGTAACGTTTTAAATAAACGCATTCATAACCCTACAAAAAATTCCCTCCATAAAGGGTTAATCTGAATATTGCGTACAACCTTTCAAAACACTTTGTAGTTCTGGGCCATACTAAAAAAGCCCATATATATATATATATATTTTTTTTTTTTACTCCTACATAAATTACCTCCGAGTTGCTCAGCTTCGCAATTGTTTGCTACCCGGAATGTCCCGTGCTTCTCAGAGTTATCAAGACGTGCTCAATACAGTCTAATGCAAAGAATCAAAAAATCAACCATCCCGATTCTCTAAGCTATCCATGAGTCCTGCCGTTTGTCTTCTAAGCTATGGAATTCATGGTACGAGAACGTCTGTCTGTAGCTCCAATTAAGTTCGACAGTACTGTATTATTTCTAATTAATTGTGTATATTAATTGTGAATTATTCATATTTGTCATATGGACTATAATCTGCCAATAAACCTTTTCATTTTCATTTGGTCACAATTATGCCAGAAATATGAAAACTAACGCAGCGATGTGGTCGATTGAAAAACATATTATTAAAGGTACTAAAAACACGAGTGTATTTTATAGAATACTTGCTTTTATAGGATGACAAGTGGGTCAAACAGCCCACCACTATATAAACTTCTGAATAAGATTTTTAGAGGTAAGCGTTAAAATACAATGTTCCGTTTTCTTTGCCGATTTAAAGGGGTGACGGTATGAATTCAAAATTGATGGTAAAAATGGGAGCCAGTATTATTATTACTAGTACAGTTCCCGTCACTTCGCTGACGGTTAGACATGCTAAACTACAAAAAAAGAACCCAGCCGTGAAAATTTTGAGCTTCACATTGTGTCAACATTTCTGAATCTGGTATCTCCCAAAACCTCCTCACCCCCATTCATACAACTTGGGGGCTAACCCCCTCCCCCATTACCCGCACCCCTCCCCATTACCCCGACCCCCACCCTTCCGCCCACCCCAACCCTTCCCCCCACCCTCACCCTTCCCCCATTGCTAAACTACAGAAAAGAACACAGTCATGAAAATCTTGAGCTTCACATTGCCGCCCGTAATACAATTTCTGGATTTTTTTTACAATTTCTGTATTTTTTTTCTCACAATTTTTTCTAACAATTTCTGAAAGTGTGACGGACAGACAGACGGACAGCTCTTATTATATTAGGTCATCCCATAAGTAATGCGGCATTCTTTAATTTTTTTTTCCATTATTATCATTATTTTACGGATAGAAATCAAACAACTCTTTGAAGTTATTTATATTTAAATAAATATTTATTTAAAAATAAATATCTTCAAAGAGTTGTTTGATTTCTATCCGTAAAATAATGATAAAAATGGAAAAAAAAAAAAATTTAAAAATGCCGCATTACTTATGGGATGACCTGATAGTATAGATTAATTATCAATTAACTATCTGGTATTAATTGATGCATCTAGTGCGTTTCGCCCCTTTTTAATTCTGAATAAGGTTATTTATTGAAACTTACTTTTTCTTATGCGTTATTACCGCGAATTTTGCAGCATGCTATATTGATATCTTTCATCATTTAAAAAAGTCATGACGCATGGTATTTTAAAATCTAATACAGCTAATTTAAAGTTATATTACATAGAATTTGGTGAAAGTAATGAGCTGATACATAGGTTTGCTGCTAGCATATCTTATGTTTTATTTTATAGACAGAATATAACCTTGAATAACAGTTAATACATTTTAGTCATCTGGACTATGGGCCTATATCAATGAAGGAATAGAGTTTTGTTTTTGCACTAATGAAATGTGAAAGTCTGGCTTGCACTAATTTTATATATATATATATAGATATATATATATATGTATAGAAACGACGTAAGTATAGAGGAGTGTTCTGCACACGAGGAAGAGAAATAACGAACAAATGAAAAATGAGGTGACCGCCCGGGAATCGAACCCAGGACCTTCCGATTGCCGGTCAGACATGCTACCACTACACTACGGGCCTCGATCAGTCAGAAGTCGCAATTCTCCTACATAGGGCAGAAACCAATGCCTTGAGAGGGCACCCTCGCAAATCGTGAATATGTACATTTAACTGCAATGACCACGCAGTATATTAATGTATAGAAACGACGTAAGTATAGAGGAGTGTTCTGCACACGAGGAAGAGAAATATACTGCGTGGTCATTGCAGTTAAATGTACATATTCACGATTTGCGAGGGTGCCCTCTCAAGGCATTGGTTTCTGCCCTATGTAGGAGAATTGCGACTTCTGACTGATCGAGGCCCGTAGTGTAGTGGTAGCATGTCTGACCGGCAATCGGAAGGTCCTGGGTTCGATTCCCGGGCGGTCACCTCATTTTTCATTTGTTCGTTATTTCTCTTCCTCGTGTGCAGAACACTCCTCTATACTTACGTCGTTTCTATACATTAATATACTGCGTGGTCATTGCAGTTAAATGTACATATTCACGATTTGCGAGGGTGCCCTCTCAAGGCATTGGTTTCTGCCCTATGTAGGAGAATTGCAACTTCTGACTGATCGAGGCCCGTAGTGTAGTGGTAGCATGTCTGACCGGCAATCGGAAGGTCCTGGGTTCGATTCCCGGGCGGTCACCTCATTTTTCATTTGTTCGTTATTTCTCTTCCTCGTGTGCAGAACACTCCTCTATACTTACGTCGTTTCTATACATTAATATACTGCGTGGTCATTGCAGTTAAATGTGTATATATATATATATATATATATATATATATATATATATATATATATATACACAGGGCGTCCCAAAAAATGTATACACACTTTAACAGCTGATAGCTCAATTGATGTTTCTTTCCAAGTTAAACCCATTAGAATTAATAATGGCAGTCAGACTAAGCTTTGAACAAAGGAAATTCATTCTAAAATGCTACTGGAAGTGTGAAAACGCAGTTGAAGTGCAAAGACAGTTTAGGAGGGAGTTTCAAACAGATCCACCAACGCGACTTACCATCACTCGAATTAGAGATAAGTTTGAAGCCGATGGAACTGTTCAGAATGTCCACAAGAAGCGTTCCGGAAGACCACGGACATCGACAAGCCCCACAAAGCAAGAAAGAGTACTGGAAACGTATCACCAAAGTCCAAGAAAATCTGTGCGGCAAGCGAGTCGTGAGGTAGGAATTTCAGAATCGTCTGTCCAACGCATTTTGAAGCGCTGTCAATGGAAAAGTTACATTCCAAGATTAGTCCATGCTATTAATGAAGATGATCCGGACCGAAGAGTGGAGTATTGCGAGTGGTACTTGGCACGATGTGGATGTGGATTGGACGAAGGGGTTTCGTAGAATACCCTCCGCGTTCACCAGACCTCACACCACTAGACTTTTTTTTATGGGGATACTTAAAAGACAAAGTCTACGCTATAAAACCTGCATCAGTCGCTGAATTGAGAGCAGCCATTGAACGAGAATGCACACAAATACCAAACGAAATGTTTCGTGATGTTTGCGATTCCATTGCTTCGCGTTATCAGCAGTGCCTGGACCAGAACGGACGTCAGTTTGAAAACAGGCGTTGACAAAACAATTAAATAATGTCTGTAGATTCTATTACATTTTGAAAATGAAATGTATTTTAATAAACACTGCCTTTATACTTATTTAAAGTGTGTATACATTTGTTTGGGACGCCCTGTATATATAGTGGACCTAGTTTTAGCCGTTTAAGGTGATAATGATTTTATTGTATGCTAGTGATTAATTGATGCAATGACTGATTGCTTATTAATGATAGGCTGGGTTAATAATTTAAGATGTAAAGTGTCACCAATTGAAAGTGGCTAAGGCGTAGGCCTACTATAATAATACCGAGTGATTCGAATTGCTTCGGGATCACCAGTTCAGATTGCTCCTGAACAAATTAATGTAAGGTTATAAAAAGTACCTTATTGTTTTGTATTTTATTATGAAAATAAAGTAGTTATTTATTCACGGTAATTAACGAAGGATTGACAGTAATTATTTGATAGCTTTACGTTATGCTGATGACATGGAACTTAGCTGGTAAGATGAATGATTAATATCTTAATTGACACTTAATACATTCACTGATGGTATGTAAATGGCATGCAAAGTAGTACATCGAATGGGCCTAGTAAATGACAAAGAATGCACGTGCGTTTAGTACAGTGAATGGAATACGTGACAGTCTGATTAAGTAGGCTAGAGGATTGAATAGATGAACAGAATAAATGATGCGGCCTAATACTAATGGATTGAAATGCTTGACAATGGTTACACAAATATTTATATTTCAGGCCATTATGTGCTGCTAAATGATTACGCCAGGAGAATATTTAGTTATCACATAAATATATGAATTGAATACAATAACGGATGATACGCGGAATTACGGTATTGAAATGGCACTTGAATTGAGTAATAGGCTTACTGCGTTTTAACGAGTCAGTTGGACGTTTAATTACACACTTTGGGAGTATAGCCTACCGTTCGGCGGTAGGCTGGTGTAGGTTTTTCGAGAGTTACTTAGAAAAGATGCACTTATCTTACCGGGACGATGAAAACCTCTGTTGAAGTGTCGAGTGAACCTATTTCTGTAGGCTCGAAGTGTCGTTGATCGTCCTCTGGAGGCTGGTTGACTAGCGTTGATCGTGTTGTTGCCTCTTGAGATGCAGGATGGTCTGAAGGTGATCTTGCAGACGTAGGCCTGAGGAGATGCCGGGCGCCGGTCGCGTCCAGTGTTGATTCCCTTGTTGTAGAATTGACGTGATGCTTGAGAGGCAAACCGGCGGAAGACGAAACGGCGCTGAGTTTCGAAGAAGTGCTTCTGCGGGCTGACGGCGGTAGGCCTTAAGTGATGATAGAGCGAAGGCCTTGAAGGAAGCAGCAGGCCGCTCCTCCGGCGAGAAGCCGGAGGGCGGTTGACGGACGAGTGTTGCTCGTGAAGGTGGAGAGCCAGTGAGTGGAATCTCGCTTATATTACTTCGGTGACGCGGACTTTCGCGGGCTTTCTTGAAACTCCCCCCTACGTGTCCTTTAGTTGAAGAACTTGCTTTGCGGGCCTTTTTGGGACAAAACAAACGCTTTCATTGTTCTGAATCCGTGACCACGTGTGTCTTTCAATAATGTTTGATGAGGCGTGGAAAGAAAAATTTGTCTGTTTATTTGTTGGTCTATTTCTTGTCGACGATCCACTATATACATATACATTATATATATATATGGGAATGAACTCAGAATGGTCCCGAGTTTTTTATGATACACACAGACCGTGAATGGAACAAGGAACTCTTCTGGGATAATTAAATCCACTATAGTCCGAATAAGTAACGGTAAATGACAAATACCATAGTTTCTTTTTCATAATGCTAGCCCGACGTGGACAACGGGTCACTCGCAAATAGGTCCCATAAATATAGCTTCCCTCACCAGCTATCTGCAAAGCAGACAGGATCCAGCTTTGGGACATGGATCTAGGGTTTAAAGCAACCTAGCCATGCTACATTTAGAACCTCAATATAAGCAAAAGACTCGCTGCCTTTACGTCAGATTGAATACATCAAAGAAAGGGGGTAACTAATATATTTTTAGCCAAAAAACAAAACTTAAACCTCAACTGGCAGAATTGAGCGTCCACTTTTTAAGGCACATAACATGTTCGTTTCAAGATGGGAATGAACTCAGAATGGTCCCCTGAGTTTTTTATGATACACACAGACCGTGAATGGAACAAGGAACTCTTCTGGGATAATTAAATCCACTATAGTCCGAATAAGTAATGGTAAATGACAAATACCATAGTTTTTCTTTTCAATGCACGGTCTGTGTGTATCATATATATATATGAAAATGAAAAGGTTTATTGGTAGTTATAGTCCATATGACAAATAATATTAATACAATGACAGTACACACACTAACGATATAAATATATACAAGTGATTAGAAATAATGCAGTAATGTCGGAGTTAAGTGGAGCTACAGATAGACGTTTTCGTATCAAGAATTCCATAGCTTAGAGGACAAATGGCAGGACTGATGGAGGGCTTGGATAATCGGGTTGGTTGATTTTTAATTCTTTGCATTAGACTTTATTAAGCACGACTTGTTACCTCTGGGAAGCTCGGGATATTACGAGTAGCAAACATTTGCGAAGTTGAGCATCTCGGGAGTAATTTATATAAGTCTAAAAGACCTGTTGTACAGCAAATTTAGGGTTCTGCCAGAACCTTTTTCATAATTGACCTAGAGTTGCTGTCCGTATATATTACTGCAGAAAGTACGAGAGAGTGTCTTTAGCTTCACTTGTACAGAACAGGAAGTTCCTTATAGTCATATTCGATTTAGCGCAAAGGCTTCGAGAGTTTTCTTATATCTGAGTCATCACTCAAGGAGCTGGCTGATTACAGCTTTTAGGATGAAATTGCATAACCTTAGTTTTTTAACATTAAAAAGAATATTGTTTCTGCGAATACACTTCGCAGATTTTTAGTAGCCGATCCATACCTTTAACAAAGGGACTTATTAACACCATATCATCGGAACTAAGTTATTTATCCTTGTGTTATCTATACAACATCCAACTGTTGCCTCGTTAAGTGAAGCAATTAATCCGTCAATATACACATTAAACAGCATTGGGGAGAGCAAGGAGCCTTCTCACCACAAATGAGGAGCCAAAACACACTGATAGTACATTGCCCGTTGCTCTTCCAATATGTGCTCTACCACGAAACTGTGATCTACCATATTCCAATACGTGCTCTACCGTGAAACTAGCCTTATAAGGCTAACTAACAAAATGTCATGACAACCTAACCAATCGTTAGGTCAACTATACGCCCTTGACGATTGGTTAGGTTAAGTCGTGATATTTTCGTTAGTTAGCCTTATAAGGCTAACTAACGTACCTGCTGCTAATCCGAATAATCTAAGGTAGATCACGTATTGGAATGTAAATTTTAAGGTAGAGCACATATTGGAAGAGCACCCATTGCCCTACCTAACGGTAAAAGATTGGTGGGAATACCAAAATTTCAATAAATTTAATATGTATATGGGAACCTTCCTGTCTTCTAGTTTTTTAAATAAAATATTGTGGTTCACTCTATGATATGCCTTACTTATATCTAGGAAACAGCTATAAATAGTTGAATTACTGTCAATATATTCAGATATTGTTTGTTTAAGTACAGAGATACACGGGTCAGTTGAGTGGGACCTTTTAAAACCAAACTGATTAGGAGATGTCCATAGGTAATAATTTAATCGGAGTAACAAGAGTTTTCCTATTAGTTTCAAGAAAATATATATATATATATATATATATATATATATATATACACATATTGGTGAAGGCCGCTTCTGGCAAGCTTCAATTTCAATTTAAGCAGAAAACCATAGACAAGAAGGAAAGAAACATCCATCATGTTGGAAAGGGACTATATTTTGTACAATTGCAACGTTTCAAGCACAAACTATGCTCATCTTCAGGCAAAAATTCTAAAAAGTTAAAAACAGAATATTAAAAACCATAATGACAAATATAAAATACAAAATAAAGTAGGGAAAAAAAATCACAAGCTTTAAAACAAAATGAAAGTCACACTAAAAAAGAACAATGAATGACAATTATAAAATACAAAATGTAAAACCCCCAAAAAACTAAAAAATTCAAGCTTTTTAAAACACTAAAAATGAAAAACCCACACTAAAAAGAACACACCTTAAGTCTAAGCATCACAGATTCCGAGGCAAAACTAATACAAACACAAACATCTAAAAACAAGTAAAGGTTGGTTGTTAAAGATGTTCAGTTTAGACGGAGGGGAACGGACGAATTATCAGAGTTAAGCGAAGGGGAGAGAGTTTTAATATACAGTGATTCTAAAAGTCTTAAATTTTGCTCACACGGAGCGGAATCTAAAATGTTAAAATTAGCTAAAGTTATATCCACTTTGCATAGAATAACTTGGCTGCGTATAGCTGAAGCTTCTTTAGTTCTCAGTGGTTTGTCAGTTCTATGGCTTATGCCCATGTGGGCACAGAAACGCGACTCGAGGCTCCGCACAGTGCTACCAATATAGCTCCGATCACATCGGGGACACTTGAATTCATAAAGAACAGCACTGCGCAGAGCATCCGATACACGGTCTTTTACATTAAAAAATGAGCCAATAGAACGACGGTTAACAAATACTATTGGCATAAGGTTATTGCGGCAATATGAATTCAGATATCCCATTTCTGGGAGTACAAGATAATATACATCTTTAGGAACGTTAAAATTAGACATTTTTGGTTTATAAATGTTAACTAAAAATCTATTGATAGCGTTTTCTACGATCTGCAAAGGATAACCATTATTCACAAAATATTTTCTTAAAAAAACAAATTCACTATGCAAAGACTGATAGTTAGAACATAAATTATACGCTCGGTTAAGTAGGGTGTTAACAGATGCCAGCTTGTATTTAAAATCACAGTAACTTAAAAAATTGAGTCCAAGACCGGTTTACAATGTTTACTTGTATTATTGTATAATGAAGGTTAAGAAAATAATTTAAGATAAATATTTAATTATGATAATAATAATATAATAATTATACTGGGTGATCCAGATAAATGGGACCCATAAAAAAAAGCCAAATATTCTTAATATTTAATTCCTTTCATAAAAACTATATATCATTCGAAAGAGTAGAGTTACAAGTTTATTATGAAATATTTATTTTTTAAAATGACTCCTTTCAAATGTGCTCCATTAGTTGCCAAGCATTCCAGTGTTCTCGCTTGTAAGTTCTGCATCACTTTTGCAAGAGTGTGCGGTTGTATGGCCTGTATCTCATTTGTGATGGCGGCCTTCAATTCTTGCAAGGTCGTTGGGTTATTTCTGTAGACCCTACTCTTTAAATATCCCCAGAGATAATAATCTAAGGGAGAAAAATCCGGAAGACCTTGCGGGCCATTCAACGTCTCCAAATCTTGAGATTAACTCGCCTGGAAACGTTTGACGCAAAACTGCCATGCAGTTCCTCGTGGTATGGCAGGTAGCTCCGTCTTGTTGGAACCAGTGGTTTTCTAGACAAAGATCTCTTAATTTAGGAATAAGGAAATCGGTCAACATTTTTTCGTAGCGATCACCATTTACAGTGACCGTGTTTCCAGTGGAATCCTCGAAAAAGTACGGCCCTATGATCTGAGATGCAGTAAGACCACACCAAACAGTTACACGCTGACTATGCAACGGGACTTCGGTAATATTCAATGGATTTTCTGTTGCCCAGAAACGACAATTTTGTTTGTTTACAGTTCCATTCAAGTGAAAATGGGCTTCGTCTGACATAATCAAAGTTGCTAGAAAATTGGTGGTGTCATTTACCTTCTGTTGGATCCATTGACAGAATTGTCGTCTTCGTGCGAAATCTCCATCGTTTAGTTGTTGCACTGTTTGAATTTTTATGGAAAGAGCATTAAATTTTGCTTGAATATACGGTGTGTTGTTCCATATCCAACTCCTAACAGCTGAGAAGCACGTCTGATGCTTATGTTAGGATTATCCTGTACAATTTCATGAGTTCTGTTAATGATCTCGTCTATCTTTGCTGTGCGCACTCTTCCAGGTGGTTTTCTTTTTCCAATGCTGCCAGTTAGGGAAAAATTTCTGACACACCGACGGATTACTTTCTTAGAAGGTGATTTTGACATCTGAAAATTTGTCTTGAAAGATCTTTGAGCTGAAACTACACTTCTTCCATGCTCATAATATTGCTCAGTTATGAAACGCAGCTGTTCCACAGTCCATGCAGTCATCTTGAAGGGTTAGTTTTAACTAACATTTTTATTTTGTTTTGTATCTTGTCTTGTCTTGTATTGTCAAAACCTGTACAATCCTGTACAAACTTGTAACTATCCTCTTTCGAATGATGCGTATGATTTTATAAAAGGACTTATACTTTAAGAGTTACAGAGGTTTCTTTTGGGTCCCATTTCTCTGGATCACCCTATACTAATACTAAAACTACTACTACTCCTACTACTACTAATAATAATAATAATAATAAAAACAATGATTATTATTAAATTAGAAAAAATAAAACTTACTACTCTGAAATCAGCTAATGGGACAGAAATGCCATTATTAGTCTGAAAACAAATACTGCAACAGATGTGTTTCAAGCATGTAGGCCGAGTTCGCAGAAGTTGTATTTAATGTGAAGTGCGAAGAATTACATATTTATTTTGAATAAATTAAATTTCTTTAAATTATCTTACAGATGTACGGCATAGAACAACACTTTGTCTGGCTGAGCATTATGACATGGAAGGAAGACGTACAGATATTTGAATTTATGAAATACAAATTACAAGTATGCGCATTATCACCATGGCCGTTTTTAAAATGTCTGATATACGTATATATATATATATATATATATATATATATATATGGTGTCCCATAAGTCCGGCATCACAGGAGATATTAATATTTTTCTATTTCTACAAACCATAATTCATATTTTTCTCTTTCTACAGGCCATAATGTCTGTGAGCAAGGAAGAACGAATCCAGATAATCGGAGTCAAAGAGACTTTTCAACAAGTCTGCTAACACAACTCTGTGTTATTGGCTCGCGGTCTGGATGCAGTCTGTTAAATTCAGCAGCGGCCTCTCTTTGACTCCGATTTCCTATGAGTAGAATTATCTGGATTTGTTCTTCCTTGCTTACAGACATTATGGCCTGTAGAAAGAGAAAAATATGAATTATGGTTTGTAGAAATAGAAAAATATGAATTTCTCCTATGATGCCAGACTTACAGGACACCCTGTATATATATATATATAATTAGCTCTGATAATAATGATAATATTTGCTGTTCATGATGATTGTTACCACATTACTATACGAATGGATTGAAATATATTAGCTTCCCCTTAGATTAGATAAATGAAATTTAAATGAATTTAGTTAATATTTTCTGGATTTATTTCGTAATACAAATATTAGAACAAAACAAAATTTGTTTGAGTTAACTGTATTTATTCTAAATTTATTTTGTGTGGTATCGGTATTAATATATTAAACCGAAACGATGAAGTTGGCAAAAACTTAGTTTTAAGGCTTTCTACTGTATTTTTTGAGAACTTACTCATCTTCGAATAGGTCAATTAGGCAGGTTGTCTATTATTGAATTTTATTTTAAGGTTTTTCCTATTTAAACCAAAACAATCTCTAATATCCAGATTGCGAAGCTCGTTTGTCAAGCTCATGTGGCCATCAGGCTACGGTTGGCTTTAAAGAAATCTTTGGTATTTGCTAGACACTACTGTTCTTATACACATAATATGTACGTTGTTTTCATTTACTAGTATATATATATAATATATATATATATATATACACTATATACACCGTGTGTATATATACCGGGTGTCCCATTCGAAATGAAACAACTTTGAAACTTTATAATTTTTTCTTGAATGAAGCAAACAATATAATATTCACACAGTAAATAGTCAATGTCAGAAAGTTTCATATGGCATATGATATATTAGATATATTAGTTACATTGTGCATAGCATAATGTATCCTTTTGTTAAGATCTTCACATGTTCAACAATTTGAAGCTTATATGGATAGAGCTGCAGCCGCTTGCGCACGACTCTATGCACAATTGAACGAGGAATCTGCAGTACGACACTGCCAGGGCGGATGGACTTTTTCGGGCTACTACCAAAGGCGCCGCGTATTCGTTCAACATCTTCCGATCTTGTTCACTCTCCAAAGTGTTCCTTTAGAACACTGCCAGTCTCCACAAATTTCTTGGTCCATGCATATAGGTCTCTTCTGGTAGGTGGTTCCATGTGAAAGGTTGTATGGAATTGCCGTTGCACCAGAGTAGGGGACTTCAACTCAGCCATCCATAACACACATTTCGCTTTTTCTTGTAGGGTAAACATAATTCAATCTGAAACAAACAAAAAACTATGACAAAAACTTATACATATGGGGTAGTAGGGTGTGTCAATTTGGGAGGTGAAAATTAATTTTTGCCAATCCCTTCACTGAGGGGTTTTAAAAATATGTTTTTGGATGTGAAGAATTTAAATCTGCTATTATTTTTGTGATTGCTCAACACTTAGCTTGGTAAATCTACGTTTGATTAAAAAGTACATAAATTGCTCTCGGAAAACAACATTTATTAATTTTAGCTTCTCAAAATGTCAGGTAATGCTATAAAAATTTTAGTTTCTCTGCATAAAACATATCCCAGTAATCATAAAACATATCCTTGTAATCATAAAACAACATTAGAAAGTACTGACATCAGTAAAAAAAAATATTTAAACAACAAGTTTCATCAAGTTTTGCTTTGATTCGTTCTTGGACATCAGCCGCCGACTTGCTTCTTGGCCTCTGATATAGCCCTCACGTTTCTCATGTGTATACACCCTGCCTGCTGCCTCTGTGACTTGTTTCACACACCTCTCTATTGACTGAGCATGACAGGGCCACTGTGGAACTTGCATTGGCTTGTCAAAGAACTTCTTTACTTCCGCTGTAGTCAGTTTACATGTCGAAGGAGGTTCAAATACCCCGTCAGACCAGTCTATCAGCTCCAACACGGAAGAAGCACTGGGGTTGATGGAAAGTGTCTTCCTGGGACGTACAGAAAGATCTCCAAGTGTGTCATCATCTCCACCCCTCATGTCAACAATCTTTTGGACACCAGCTCTCCTCTCCTCACTGTCATCTGAGCACAAGAGTGTCTGGATTATCATTTCGCTGAATGCATACCATGCTGAGCGCTTGATGGTTGGCAAAACAGCATCCACTACAGCATTCTTTTGCAGCCTAACTAGCCGCAGCTGAAACAAGATGTGGCGTGGGCCTTCTACCCAAGAGTGTTTTACTTTGATGTTGAACCAACAGGGGTAGTACACACCAACAATGTATTCCACTATCAGTCTTAAGTTGTTGAGGGTTTTGCCTTTAAGGCCATGTTTTGAAACCCATATGCGACAAAGCCTGTTTGCTGTTGTCAACCACCTTGAATGGCTCACTGGACCAATTTCAAGAAGGGCCAGATCTGTGGGAAGTTCTCCTGTCCTTATGGCCTGTGTGATCCTATACCCGTACGCTTGATCAGTAGAGAGATCCTTTACGACATTGTCACTCAGTGAAGTAAGAGGCTCTCCAATTGAGAGTTTGGTGAATGAAGGATCAATTTCAAGTTCGGTTGCAGTGTCTAGCATCTTGCCAATGTTACCTGTCCACTTGTTGTTAGACAAGGTCTTCCCATCCAGTGCTGTGATCAAGTGTCGCAGGGGTAACTCGTTAGTGTGGAGGGCACAAACCAACCAGATCAGCTTACGGCAAAGCTTGATCTCTACCCAATGCATGGAACCACCCTCCCAGCCAGTGTTAACATTTGTAGAATCACCTCCAATGGCCTGCAGGCTTTTATCAATGCCCTTCTTCTTCATGAAATCTACAAGATTATCAGCAATAACTTCAGCAGGTTTTTTTCTCGTTGAGCCTTTCTCAGGAGTGAAGTGGTAGAGATATCTTCCACCTGGCTCACTGCACACAGAATAATGCTCTTCTTTGATGATGCTGGGGAACTGACGATCTGAATTGTCTGCTTTCAGCATAACTTTAGTTGTATCTTGACGGCCATCAAAGAAGATGCAGTCAATTTCACCCTTCTTACAAAGATCATCAAATTCCTGATCCAGGGGTCTCATAACTTTTTCTTGGGCCCTCTTGACTTTATTGTGATCAACTAAAAGTCTCTTGTCTTCGTCAGTGATCAAGCCAGCATCCATAAAGGCAGGAGTGGTGATGGCAGCTGTGGCACGCAGGCCAACACCATATCTGATGCTATGCATAGCAACATTAGGTATTTCTAGTGTTGTACTCTGGCTTTTTATTGGAAGTTGAAGACGTGCTTGGTATTTCTAATGTCACTTCATAACTTCCATCCTTTCCATCTTGAGCATCAGCTATTTATTCTTCATTTTCATCATCAGAGAAAATTATTTCATTTGATGGCATTGAAACATCCTGCTTACTTGTCTGCTTATATTCAGCAAGCTTCTTCTTTCGTCTTCTTGCCGCTTCTGCTTTTTGACTTGTCTGGTGTGCTCAGGTTGATCTGGCAAGCCAATCTGATGTGGTCCAATAGAACCAGACTTGTCTCTCTGACCTTTAATGAAAGCAAGTTCCTTCACAGGGATCTTCATCTCCCTAGGGCATGTACAGTTAATGTGAGTTTCGTTTTTGCAACCAGCATCTGCAAGGCAGCCAAATTCAGAGCAGAGAACAATTTTACACTTGCAACTGAGGATGTCAAAAAGCTTGTCAAGTTTTGCAATGAAAGCCTCTTCGACATGTAGCTTTCTTCTCCCAAGAGATATGTTTTTGGCCTGCTCCCAGCTCTCTTGGATCTTGTTTAAGATTGTGACTCGTGAATTTACAACGGGGGCTTCAAAAGAACTGTTTGCTCGTTCCCACTTTTCAAGCACTTTAGGGTAAATGTCCTTTGCAAGACTGGCTGCTGGGTAATTTCTCACATCCTCACCACTTTGTTCTCTTAGCAATAGCCCATATTTCAGAACGTCTTGCAGAGTTGGGAGTTCAGAGGGCAACAACTCTCTACCAGTTCCAATAAGGTTGCTCATATGTGTGAATGTCCACAGTCTTGTCCTCCTTTTAGAAGCCATTGTAGGTCAATTCCCACTGGTTAGGATGGTAGCACTGACGGACAAGTAATCTTCAGCACACTGATGAATATGTTTCAACCTGTGAAATAAGCAAAAACAGCAGTGCATTATATATACACAGCATATATAATTATTAATATAATAATTATTATATAATTCCACAAAAAAGTAAAAAAAGTCACTATTTTTATGTAGCTTCTTACCAAGCAAAACTAAATTATATTAAATTAACAAAAATATCTTTAGAATTCCTAAGTCATGCTGCAACTTTTTAGCACCCCTCATATTTGGAATTTGAAAGTTGAAAAATTCGACACACCCTAATGGGGTAGTAACTGGCAAAGTTTCAACATTCTCACATTAATACTTTAAAAATTACAGTTTCAAAGTTGTTTCATTTCGAATGGGACACCCGGTATGTATGTATATATATATATATATATGTATATATATGTATATATATATATATATATATATATATATATATATATATATATATATATATATGCATTTAACTGCAATGACCACGCAGTATATAAATGAATAGAAACGACATAATATTAAGGAACGTTTCTGCACACGCGGAAGAGAAATAACGAATAAATGAAAAATGAGGCGAACCGCCCGGGAATCGAACCCAAGGCCTTCCAATTGCCGGTTGGATGCGCTACCATTACACCACGGACCTCAATCATTCACAAATCGAAATTCTCCTACATAGGGCAGAAACCAATGCCCTGAGAGGGCACCCTCGCAAATCGTGAATATGTATGTGCATTTAACTGCAATGACCACGCAGTATATAAATGAATAGAAACGACATAATATTAAGGAACGTTTCTGCACACGCGGAAGAGAAATAACGATAAATGAAAAATGAGGCGAACCGCCCGGGAATCGAACCCAAGGCCTTCCAATTGCCGGTTGGATGCGCTACCATTACACCACGGACCTCAATCATTCACAAATCGAAATTCTCCTACGATTTGCGAGGGTGCCCTCTCAGGGCATTGGTTTCTGCCCTATGTAGGAGAATTTCGATTTGTGAATGATTGAGGTCCGTGGTGTAATGGTAGCGCATCCAACCGGCAATTGGAAGGCCTTGGGTTCGATTCCCGGGCGGTTCGCCTCATTTTTCATTTATTCGTTATTTCTCTTCCGCGTGTGCAGAAACGTTCCTTAATATTATGTCGTTTCTATTCATTTATATACTGCGTGGTCATTGCAGTTAAATGCACATATTCACGATTTGCGAGGGTGCCCTCTCAGGGCATTGGTTTCTGCCCTTGTAGGAGAATTTCGATTTGTGAATGATTGAGGTCCGTGGTGTAATGGTAGCGCATCCAACCGGCAATTGGAAGGCCTTGGGTTCGATTCCCGGGGGGTTCGCCTCATTTTTCATTTATTCGTTATTTCTCTTCCGCGTGTGCAGAAACGTTCCTTAATATTATGTCGTTTATATTCATTTATATACTGCGTGGTCATTGCAGTTAAATGCACATATTCACGATTTGCGAGGGTGCCCTCTCAGGGCATTGGTTTCTGCCCTTGTAGGAGAATTTCGATTTGTGAATGATTGAGGTCCGTGGTGTAATGGTAGCGCATCCAACCGGCAATTGGAAGGCCTTGGGTTCGATTCCCGGGCGGTTCGCCTCATTTTCATTTATTCGTTATTTCTCTTCCGCGTGTGCAGAAACGTTCCTTAATATTATGTCGTTTCTATTCATTTATACTGCGTGGTCATTGCAGTTAAATGCACATATTCACGATTTGCGAGGGTGCCCTCTCAGGGCATTGGTTTCTGCCCTATGTAGGAGAATTTCGATTTGTGAATGATTGAGGTCCGTGGTGTAATGGTAGCGCATCCAACCTGCAATTGGAAGGCCTTGGGTTCGATTCCCGGGCGGTTCGCCTCATTTTTCATTTATTCGTTATTTCTCTTCCGCGTGTGCAGAAACGTTCCTTAATATTATGTCGTTTCTATTCATATATATATATATATGTATATATATATTAGCGTGTAGCGTCATTGGGTAAAGTGTAACGGATCAAGAGGCACATTTCAGGTTTTGTACAATTAACCTCCCTAAATTCAAAAATGAAAACAAAATTTTTTTGTGACAAGTGCAACACTTCCTTTTTCGCGTGTGAAAATCGTGAAAATTGCTAGTTACCCATAACTTTTGGACACTTGCTTTCCTAGGGTTTGAGCTATCATTTGACCTCTTACAATGTACTGCTTTTCAGGAAAAATAGAAAAAATTATTTTTGGAATAAACATATACACTGTAGGTAGGTAGGTAGGTAGACTAGATAGTTTTATTTAGTAAATGATACATTAAAATCTTGTTTAGTTTTGAATGACGGCATAAAGTCAGGGGATTTAAGTACTGCTCTAATGTAACCATCTCTTGAATCCTTTCCATACACTGCCCCAGACGCTTCAGTTACCATCCTAACACAGCGTTCTACACCTTGGGAGTGACATGGTATCCGGACAACAAGGGGCTCTTCAGTGATCTTATCGAGTTGTTCGACAGAGAACTGCTTCGTGAGTGGTGGTTCCATTGTGCACTCCTCCACTGGTGGAAGTAAATCTTTCAAATTCTGAGCACTTTGTTTGATCTTTGGTGGCCGAAATTCTTTGACTTGCTGTTGAGCAGGTTTGGGAGCTCGTCGAATGGTCTTGATTACATCGATGGCCAATTTCCGGTTTGCTTGATCTGCATCTGCAAGCATTGCCAGTAGAACATTTTCAGGGTGAGCCCAATATGCATTTCTTTGGATCACAGGCCATGTGACAGTCTTGCTAGCTGGTGGCAGTAATCGTAGCAGCTTGATTTGCTCCAGGAAATGTTTTGGGCCATCTGTGCACCTTGGATGGCACTTGATGCTAAACCACATGAGTCCATAGTGGCACACGACAAACTGTGTGAGTGAATACAATTCATGACTTGGCTGCGCCATCGCTACATATAGCCGACAAATTCTGCTAGCAGTTGTAACCCATCTTGCATGGGAGATTGGTCCAGGCTTCTCTCGTAGAAGATCTTCATTAATGACACCAGTCCTTATCGCTTTCATCATTCTGTAGAGGTAGGCTTGGTCACGACTCAATTCAGTGAGGTCAACATCCGGGAGAGTGTGGCCATCAGCAATACATTGAATTCCTCTAGAGGAAAGTGGCAAACTTTCACATGTGGCCAAAGCTTTGCCAATTGGTCCTTCCCATTGAGTTGCAGATTCTGTTAGGTCGATGAGTTCCTTGCACAAGTGGCGCAGTGGGAGTTCATTTAAATGCAGACTACAGATGAACCAGTGCAAAGGGCGACCCAGGCGGCACTCTAGCAGGTGTATTGCTCCACTTCTGTGCCCTGTGTTTGTGGCTGCGCTGTCGGCTCCCACTGCAATTATCTTGTCTGCAATATCCATTTCTTCAATCGCATTTTGAAGTCCATCCGCAATGACAGCGCCAATTCCTCGTTCCAGTGTCAGATGGCTTAGATAGAAGGTTCCAGGCTCTCCGACCAGCACATAGTGGTCCTCAACTTTCTTTGTGCTGTACCATTTGTTCCCCTTTTTCTCTTTGACAAGTGTCATGTCTTTCCGCCCATCAAAAAATAAAGCAGTGACTTCCACATCGTGGTAAGCTACTGCTTCCTTCAGATCCCTCCGTACCTTCTGCCGTGCTCTCCATACTTTGTGGTGGTCAATTACGTTTATCTGATCATCAGAACTAATTATGCCATAATCAACCAATGTTGCAGTGCTGATAGCTGCAGCAGCCCTGTTCGATACATCATACCGGTCAGCTTCGAAAGCAACAGTGGGAAAGCAACAGTGTCCTCCTGGGCACTATCACCCATCCACTCATCACCAACACTTTCACCACTGGAGTCTGCTTCTGCTTGAGCTGATTCGACCACATCTGCAGAGGATGCTACCTCTTGCCGTTCCGTTTTTCTTCTATTCTCTTCTTCTTGTCTTTCTTGCATCCGATCCTCTCTTGACTTCCTTCTCTCCATCATCTGAGTCACAATCGTATCCACCCGACTGATCTGCATAATCCGCGTGGTTCTCTGGTCGATCAGAAAGGCATGCTCTCGTCGTGGAACTTTCATTTCTTTTTCACAGTGGCATGCAGACAGATCATCGCATTGGCAGACAGCTATGTCAAACAATTGATTCAGGCTTTCCTCGAACTTCTTGGTTTTTGTGGCCTGCTTGCCTTGCTTCGATGCTTGAGAGCCTTTTTCTATCAATCGGAGCAGCTTGGTCTTCACATTCTAGATTGGCTGTGATGGAATGCTAGCACGATTCCAAAGGTCAATGAGTGTTTGGCATACCTCCGGAAGAATCTCCCTGTTGCTGGTGTACTTGTTCTCCTTCAAGAAGAGAAAATGCCTTGCAACTTGTATACGGGTTGGAAGTTCAGACAAAGGAAGCTCTGATAGTAGAGAACCAAAGACAATGTGGCTGGCAGATCCCCGTGTTCTTTGCGTGCTCATTGTACCAGCAAAACTCAACAACTATCACACAGGAACACTGAAACAAAAACACAAACGTATAAATAAAAAATATATATGATTATGAGTGTATATATATATAAAAGGCTTGGGTTATTGGTAAACAATACGTTTACCAATATATATATATATACATATATATATATATACTGTGCACACACATCTGTATTATGTATATAAATATCCATAGGTATATATATACCCTAAGACATATAACAAACTTATAAACAATGTAAAACACAACGAAACAAAGAAATGTGTATAATGTATATATCACAAAACGCACCTTTCGTTAGTACCTTGGGGTTTTTGAACACCCCATCCACAAAAAAAACACTTGTTTCTCTCAAGCGAGCTAGCGTAGAACTAAGAAATTCCAGGGGATGACTCACTGAGAATAATTAGAAAGCTGCCAGAAGTACCATGTCAGTCAGTGTTGCCAACTGTAATTAACAAGAATTTTGTATTTTTTACATGCGAAAAAGGAGGTGTTCTGCTTGCTGCAGAAAATATTTGATTTCTTTTCTCAAATCAGCAAGGTTGATTGTACAAAACCTGAAATGTGCCTCCAGATCGCTCATGACGCTACACGCTAATATACATAGTGTATATATATATATATATACATATATCAGCAAAAACTTGATGCTCCAGAAATGCATCTTCTGCACGAACGCTTCCAGAAAGATAAACTAATTGGACCCGCAAACTGGACACAGCGGACCGCGCCGGAACGCTCCATAAAATGAGCCATGAAATTTTTTCCTGCTCAATTCAAACTCTCGTCAGGGAATGTTTGTTTGTTTGTTTGTTTTTGTTTTAAACCTCCCTCATGAAAGACCGTGAAGTCTTCTAAAGGAAGGCGCGGAGGAAATTTTCAAATTGATCCATTCTGCTTGGGGGTGTTCCAAAGAGGATGGGGCCCTGGAAGTGCCCCCCCAAGGGGCAAACCCACAAATGCCCCTCATGAAAGACGGTGAGGACCCTTAAATGGGATGAGGAACTTAAGGAAGGGGGCTCTTCATAACGGAGGCGAAGGCATCCAGGGGCAAGTTTCAACGCGTCCCAATTTTGTTGGACCAAATGCAGGCATACTACTCCATTCCATCAATTTTCATCCGATTTTACTCGTCTTCGATTTGACTAAATTGCACGTGCATCTACTTTCACTATGCAAAAGAATGACAACTAACATCCTTTACTTATTTGTAGGTGGCTGATCTCAACCGAAGGTGTCCAGTGCAGATCAGATATGGCTACTTGCGTGGTGTGTTCGGAGCCAGTTAACCTGAGCCAGCCCCAGGACTACGCAAAGTTGACGAAAAAAGGCTGTGTTGGCATTAATAACGGTAAAAGACTGCGCAAATTAGATGTTCCAGACATCATATACACTGAGAACTGTTGCCTTTTCGTACACAAAGAGTGTCAGCATATTAACCCAAAACAATCAAGGCAGCTCAAAAACGCGAGCCATCTTCAGATATAGCTCACAAAACCCTTCGATCACATGTTACAGCATTCGAGTTCAAAACCCAGTTTTCTATGTGGTAATCGTGTTAACCAGGATTTTGCATACAAACATTCAGATAGAAGTGTACTTCCGTTCAGTTGTGTGATGACGCTCGAGTTCTAGGAAAACATCGTAGCGCACTGTGCCCAGAGGCAAGATGACTGGGCCGCGATGGTACAGTCACATATTGTGCCTATATACGACCTACCAGCTAAGGAAGCTATCTATCACCATGATTGTAATAAAAATTTTCGGGGAGTGAAGAATATTTCTGCAGCGTACACTAAACATGAGGAGGCTCCACCGAAACGGAAACTTGGATGACCGAAGAGTATGTCCAAGATGGCGGCATCTGAGATTGTCATTGAATACTTGGAAAAGAATGATGACGAGACGATTATGTTAGATAATTTGCCTCACATTATGAAATTGAGGAGTGGGCTGACCGATGATCAACTCTACACTGCAACTCGGCTCAAAAGGGAACTAGTGAATCACTACGGGAAGAAGGTATCCATACCTACAATCAAGCAACAGCCTAACATCGTAACTCTTACGTTGAATTTGAAAAACCTCATACAAGAGGCACATGTAAATGCTGCAAAGGTCAACCAATCCAACATGGACCGCTTGATCAAAGTCGTGGGGGAATACATTCGTACAGAAATAAAATGTATGGACAAACACGACGATGTATATCTGGACAATGAGCAGATGAAATCGATTGACACAAATCTCGATTACCTCCCACATTCGTTACGCATCTTCCTACAAACCATCATCAAGATTCGTAACTCTAAGTTCCATATTGCGTTATTTGGCAATGATGCAGTCAACATGTCCTAATTCATTTCCGCCTCCTGTACAAGTTGGGCTTAGTGTGACAAGAACACAAATATGGCCATCGTGATTTAGTGGATATGATTGGCAAATTCAGGTTTTGCTTCTCGTTCACTGAGGTATCTAGGTATAGAAAAAATGCCGCGACCAGTCAGGGTGTTGACCTAATCAATGAGATTGCAGACACGTTCTGCCAATACCAGGATGATAATGTAGATCATGTCATGCCAGCAAAACGATTGATGGTACCAGCATAATCCATGTCATGGACCAGATGCCGTCTTCCACCAACATCTGATCCTGCAAGATTCTACAGCCAGCGGGTCTACCTCCGGGTGCAGGTAACAACATGGAAGCGACAGAATGGGGCTGGGTGCTCCGCAAGACCCAGCATGGGTTTATCTTTAAGCCATACAGAATGGAGCAAGGTGCCGCACCTGCATCTCTACTCAAGATCATTAGATGCAACCGCACTGGAAAGTGTGACAAAAACACGTGTTCATGTAGGAAAAATGGACTCCAGTGTACCTTGTCGTGTGGTCAATGTAAAGGGATGACATGCACAAATGGGGAAACTCATGATTCCTATGACACCACTGATTAATCGCGCTATTTTCATGTGCAATGTCAGATAAGATAGTGGAGTATGAACTTTACCTCTAATCTGTTCAATATTTCAATGTCTGTCGCGTCATATCCGGCAATTAAAGTGCACATGTGCAGATGGTATTGAGGCCATCTTGAATTTTAGGGTGACATTGACATTATATTTGTATCATAAGCATTTGAGTATGTCAGGGGTTTGGATATGGTGCTGATAGTCATCTAACTACTTTCTAGTGTCATTAGTTACAAAGATATGATAATTTTGTACTTTTCTTCAATTCTGGGGGGCCATTTTGAATTTTTAGGTGACCTTGAACTTGAGAAATACATTCTATTGCATTTATTTTTTTAGCTGATATAATTAGACTCATCATACATGTTTTTTTCTTTACTGGTTTTATATTTATGACGTTTTTCCCTTTTTGGTTCGTTTCGACGACGGCCATCTTCGATTTGTCCGATTTTCAGGTAATTCCCCATGTTAAATTTTGGCAAACTATTTTTTTTTATTAAAGTAGAGGTATCAAAGAGCTGAACCCCGTCGAAAAACCCTTTCTGACAATTTTGTTGAACCTCCACTGTTTAATTACTGGACTATATCAGGAAATTATTTATTTTATTTTAAAACAAAGTTCTCTGGAGAAAACAGGGCTCAAAGGAGAAGACAGAGATATCCTCTGACTGAATTTTACTGTTCTAAAATATTACAGGTAATGCTTCAGCATCTAGGTCAGATCAGAATAATGAAAATGATAATTTGAAAAATTACAAGAGTTTATATACTAATAATTTGGTGATATCATTATTATTTAATATTGACCTGTTTCGTTTTTTATTTTCAATAGGCTAATTTTTTTTTGCAAAATATTTGAAGATGAAGGTAAATTTTGGCTGTAACAGCACACTGGCAGATAGGGGGCCCTAAGAAGATAAAGTAAAAATTTTCTTTTTAATAGTATATTGACAGATCTGATGTTTTCATGATTTGGCGAGTTAACTAAAAATAGAAATATGTATTTTATTATGGATTAAAATTAAATATACATATGAGCCAAAATTAAATGTTTATAATTTTAAATTAAGGGTTAATTTAGAGTTTTGGTAAGTAATGACTAAAACTTTTACAACTAAGACAGAATGTATACAAAAATGAACATTGCAGAATTTACCACGATTACATGATTAAGCTTAATCTAAAAAATGATTAGGTAATTTAAAAAAGAAATAATTCATCAATTACTTAACAAAAATAAAATAGAAAGAAAATAATTTTTTTTTTCAAAAAATTAGATTTTATATACAGTTTGAGTGTCACGCGAGTTTGCACTTTATATGCAAAAATGAATGTTAGAATTATTGATTGTTACATTTTCGCTGGGTTCAAATCAAGGTTTAAAATTAGATGCAATAGTATGACTGAAAAAAGGTAGCGGGCAAATCAATTGCAATGCATGATGATCAATGTTGCAAGGGGGTGCGTGGTTGGCACCAGTGGGGGAGGGGGGTTGGCACCCGTAGGGGAAGGGGTATGCAAGCAAGGAGGAGGGTGTTTAACCCCCAATTTGCATGAAGGGGGAGAGGAGGTTTGAAGGGAGGCCCGGGAGAATGACCTTCCCCCAAAAAGGGGTACCTAACCTGACCTAGGAAGGTAACATAAGAGAAAGGAGAGAGGAGGAGATCTTTTCGCTGGCATGTCTCGTCGCATATTGAAGTTCTTGACCTCCTCAGTTGACTTAGAAGGTGTAACCTGGCTTAGAAGGCGTAAATGGCTTAGAAAGGAGTGTGTGTGTATGTGTATATATATATATATATATATATATATATATATATATATATATATTAATGGAGAGAGTAGATGTTCATGTTAGCCTGAGGCCCACAAAAAAAATGTAGAGGGTGGGCAAAAAAACTAATGACGCTCCTAAACATATATTTATTTATTTATTGTTGGAAAAAATTAAGATAGGATTGTTGAACTTAACATAAATGTTCCTTTATCAATCCTCATTTTATAAAAAAAAAATTTGTTCTATGTTGAATAAAATTGGTTGAATTCATTTGGTTAAAAGCAGGATCCACTCATCGACGCATATGTCAATATATCGCTCAGACACAGGATTCCAGCCATCCAACACGTTCAGGCGTAACTCGTCAACATTGCGAATATTTTCATTTATAAACTTTTGATTTTAAAACTTCCCTAATACCATAAGCGAGCAGCGTAAGATCTGGACAAGTGGGAGGCCACCTGTTCGGCTTAATCAAATTAGGTGTTTCTCGTTCCAGATACGCGATTGTACGCTTCGCCCTGTGTGCAGGTGCTCCATCTTGTTGGAAAGTGAAATTATTTCCACTAATTTGACGAATATCATCCAAATACTGTGGAAGGACCTATGTATAATAATATCTGCATTGATTTTGGCTTGTGGCTGAATCACAACAATTCTTGTTTTGCCTAATTTGAGACGCAAGTTTCTAGCATAATGCTAGGCGAAAAGTTAGATGTTTCCTTTATTAATCGCTCGGGTGCAACATCACGTTTTCTTGCAACATTTGCGTATACCCAATCGTTTTGTAGGTTAATCCGTGGTACAATGTGAAATAATTTCCCATCAGAGAACCACAATCTTCTAACTGAGTTACCCTGGAATCTGTTTATCAGGCTTTGTGCACATGTCATCCGTTAGACATCGGTTTGACTTTGCCCTGATATACGTTTATAAGCTTTTCAACTCAAATCGTGTTTCACAATATTTCTAACACTACTACTACGCATACGTGTTTCCTTTTCGATTTCCCTTGGTGAAATGTGCGTTCCTGGTTTACCTTCCTAACTTAAGATATAACCTTCTACTAAGTCAATGTTTGCCTGAGTTCTTGTACTTTTGGGACGACCACTTCCATCACGTCTATTAACATCTCCAGTTTTATCAACCTTTTCAATGATATACTGAACTCATGATTCAGTCCACGGTTTATTTGGGAACATTTGTATCATTCTCCTGGCGCCCAGACCTTGCCCAATTCTTAGATTCTTTATAAGCATTGCATTTCGTCGTCTTCACTGTATTTAGGCATTTTTGCACTTATTTTAGGGGATCTTAGTTATATTTTACTTTCTCGAATCTGAAATAATAAAGAAATAGAAGTAAATATTACTGCAATCGTATAAAAGGGTGTGTTTAATAGTGCGAAAATTTTAAGTTTATTGGATCATTATCATTGCAAATCTTCGTCATCAGTTTTTTTGCACAACAAGATGGAGCCCGTGCTCACAGAGTACGCCAAACTGTCACATTCTTTGAGAGCGAAACACCTGATTTTTATCGAATCCAATATGTCGCCGGCTAGTAGCCCCGCCCTTTCACCACTACATTATGGTGTTTCGGAAGCCTTGAAGTCCAAAATTTACATCCCTGGTACCAATATAAGAGACATAGATGAACTACGCGAAAGAATTCTGCTCGGGTGGTAGGAGGTATCTCAACGATATGTAAAAGGGTGTATTGATCAGTGGCGTCCACGTTTGGAGGCCTGCGTTGAGCAGGAAGGGGGACACATCGAGCAACTTCTCAATTAAGACGAAAAACATGTTACGGTAAGCATCTATGAAGTTTGGGAACTCTAGTCCCCTTACTTTTTTTAATATGAAAGTTTACCTCTAAGGGGTCACTTTATTTTACCCACACTGTATGTATATATATATATATATATATATATATATATATATTAATGGAGAGAGAGAGGGAGAGATGTTCATAAGACAATTCAGAAATATGGAGATTTTCAGTATCTACTGTATAAACATGCATAAAATTGCATTAAACAAGTGCGGGTCGAATACAAGCCTATTAGTTAATGATATCCCCCTAATCACTGAAGATTTTACATTATCTTTGAAGCTTCAAGAAGTATTTTTCTTTTTCTATTAGCTACCAATTTAAAATCAAATTTCTCTGTAAAAAGTGAATCATGCTTAGGGGAAAATGAACCCAAATATCACGTCATACCTAAAGTTTTAATTCTATTTGTATGTGATCGGAAGAGATGGTTCTCGAGTGTGTGTGTATATATATATATATATTATTTTTTATTTTATTTTCAATTATTGTCATGTAAATTCAACTATTAAACAGAGTATATAACAATAAATCAAAACTCAATAAAGCTCAAAAAACATCAGAAAATATTTACTTTTATGCATAGAGATTTTAACCATAGGTCACGACAATCTAAAACCGGTTATAATATTTATTTCGGAAGAAATAATTTGTGACATCTGTTATTTGCGTAGTCTTGAGACAGGTTTATCCCACAGAACAAAAACTATATATATACAATCTCTTAATACGCATATCTATAAACTTGAGAGGTAAATAGTTATTTTCAAAATATATTTCTAAAATTTTTTTTCTGAATAAGATAATCGTAACATACAGACACAACCGATTTAACTAAGAACGATGGAGTTTTTAGACACAAATTGGCTCCAGAAGGCCGCGTTGAACAACTGAATAGGGGAAACTTCACGATAAGAAATCTCGTACTATTGACAAATATTCTCTCATTCTCTCTCTCATTCTCTATCTCTCTCTTTGATAGTTTTCATTGCTAGAACGCTTTATCTTATTCAGAGTATTCAGAATTCGAAAAAAGAAAAAAAAAGTTACAATGACTGGACCGCAGAAATTGAAGGCTGAATGTGCGAGGTGTGAAGTGAACCAGTGGGTGACGAACTTCAAAGAAGCTTGCTTCGAGAAGATCAACCACTCCAGCGTGTGCCGCTTTTGCGAACACATGCAGTTTTACTTGAAGCTGGAGGAGAGGGTCCGGCGGCTCGAGTCGTCCAGATCGGCTGTTGGAGGTGCGGCGGTCACTGACGAGGCTGCGCCGCCCTCCAACCCGGAGCTCATTCAGGATAGGATAGCTGCCGTGGAAAGGGGTCCAGCGATGGAATGGACAGAGCTCGGGACCACGGAGAAAGGGTAGAGGTGAAACCGGGGGCCAGGGTTCTAAATCAGTGTCAGGAATCGCCAGCGACCCACGTGGAATGCATGGAACCGCGGCGTAAGGTGGAGGGCGTAAAGAAGGGGCCGATAGAGAAGGGTGGGAAGGGGCCGATAAAGAAAAAGGGTGGGAAGGGGCCTACATGACCCAAAGAAGCGGAAGGATGTAGCTGCCGGTCGGGGTGGGTCGGGTGGTTAAGTGGTGTAAGTGCGGCCGAGTTTATGGGTGGCGACGGGTTTCGAAAGGTCTCGGGCAAGAAGGCTGCGAAGCCGAAGCCCGAGACCCCAGTTGCCCCTGTCAGGACCTCCAACCGCTTTAGTCTCATGTGCGCGAAGGAGGAAGACACCGTTTTAATTGGGGACTCGCAGATTAGGGGCCAGGAGTAGTACTTTGCTTCTGCAAACCGAGACAGGAGGAAGGTAAGGTGCTTACCCGGTCGGGGAACGGCGCACATAAGGAAGGAATTAGATAAGGTGCGCGTGGCTAGTCGGAGGACTGCGATCGTTGTCCATGCTGGTGGCAACGACTTGTTCCTCAAAGGCTGTAGGGTAGGTTCAACGGAAGGGATCATCACCGAGATCATGTCTCTTGCGGATGATCTGAAACTTAAGACAGACAGGGGAATGTTGATGGGTATTTTACCGCGGATGAATGCAAGTGACCACGCGCTCAGTAAGGTCATTGGCATCAACGAGAGGGTGCAAGACTTGTGCGTCCCACTGGGCGTGAGGTTTGTTGACCAGTTCGACGCATTTTCGGGTAGGTGGGACCTGTATCAGAGGGATGGTGTCCACCTCAATGTCAGGAGTAAAGGTGTGCTAGGCACGCTGCTTGACCGGCATATATACCGTATGGTGAGGTCGAGTCCGGGGAGAGATGATGGGCCCCCACCGGGGAGGGATGATGATGAGCCGGTGGCGGACGTACCTTCAACTGAAGGGTGCGTCCAGGTACAGGTGGGTGACTCTCCTTCCAAGATGGAGGGGGCTCAGGCTCCTGCGGAGATTGTCCCCTCGTTAGTGACGGGCTCTTCAACTCCCGACAGTCCTGGCTGTTCGGGAAACGGGTCGTGCTAGGGGGCGGTCAGAATAGGGGAGGCTCCCTCCGTGCAATGCTTTTTAATGCTAGGTCGATCAGGAACAAGTTTGGCGAGCTACGGGCGCTCTTAGCATCAAAATACCAGGATATCGTTGCTATCACCGAGTCCTGGATTCATACTGATCGTAGGGACTACGTTGGGGAGTTCGAAATTCCCGGGTATAGAATGTTTCGCAAAGACCGCACCCGTGGGGAGGGGGGTGGGGTACTAATATACGTCAGAGACACGTTGAGTCCGGTTGACTGCCAGTTCTGGTCGGAACGGGAGCTGCTTGGCGTCGATCTGAACGTGGGAGGGACGAACTATAGGTTAATCTTGGTGTACAGACCTCCGCATCTCCTCCTCGAGGAGGATACAGCCCTGTACACCGAACTCAGCAGCCTGCTAGGGGATAGGGGGTGTATAGTTTTAGGAGACTTCAACTGTCGCGGCATAAAGTGGAAAAACAGGCATGCCGATGCTGAAGGTAGGAGGCTAGTTGACTTTGCTGATGAGAACTTCCTCACTCAGTGGGTCAACGAGCCTACACGAGGCGAAAGCGTTCTAGACTTAGTATTCACGACCGAAGACATTTCGTCACTGGCCTCAACGTTGACGAATCATTGGGCGGGAGTGATCACGGTCTTATTAGGTTCCGTGTGTGCGTCCCTCGGGTGAAGCGTAGTAACTCGAGAGGCAGTAAGCTCGATCTCCGGCGGGCGAACTTTGTTAGCCTCAGGGATAGCGTAGGAGAGATGGGGTTAGAGGTTGGCGGCGATGTTGAGGGAGTGTGCAGTGCATTTCGGGACGAGTTTATGGTGATGCAGTCTGCTGCCATACCCTCAAAACCTGTCACCCCTGCTTCAACGCAGCCTAAGTGGTTCAATCGTGACATCGCTTCGACTATCCGAAATAGGAAAGTAGCGTATAGGAGGGCGAAGGCCAATCGTTCCCACGAGAACACTGAAGCGTATGTCCGCCTGTGTAGGGAAGTGAAGGCGAAGGTTGGGCTAGCGAAACGTAACGAAGAACTACGGGTGGCAAGCCTCTGCAATGTGCTTAATGAGTACTTTGCGGGAGTGTTCACCAGGGAGGATACCCGCGTCATCCCCGAGCCAGGCGTGAGGCACGAAGGTGCTGGCCTGGATAGTGTTAGATGTACCGCGACAGTCGTTGCCGATAGAATAAACAAACTAAGCGCGTTTAAGGCTCCTGGGTCAGACCAGTTTCTCCCCAGAGTGTTGCGAGAAGTGCGCGACCAGGCGGCTCCCCACCTGGCTACAGTCTTCAACAAATCGTTGGAGATGGGCCAGGTGCCTGGTAACTGGAGGGAAGCCAACGTGACCCCTATCTTTAAGAAAAGGGATCACAAAAGTCCAGGGAACTATCGTCCCATTAGTCTCACTTCAGTTGTAGGCAAATTACTAGAAGGGATAATAGCTGATAGGATCGTTGACCATTTGGATTCCTACAAGCTGCTTGGGTACTCCCAACATGGGTTAAGACGGCATAGGTCGCGTCTCACCAACTTGCTCGAGTTTTTCCACGTCATGTTGAGAGAGTACGATAAGAGTAGGGCGATTGATATACTTTATCTCGACTTTCAGAAGCCTTTGATAAGGTACCTCACCGCCGGCTAATGGCGAAAGTGCGCGGGCTGGGTATCGGTGGGGAAATAGGTAGGTGGATTGAAAACTGGCTGAGGAATAGGCGGCAGAGGGTGGTAATTAAAGGGGCTAGTTCGGGTTGGACCTCGGTCACTCGTGGGGTTCCTCAGGGTTCCGTTTTGGGGCCACTGTTGTTTATCATTTACATAAATGATATCGACGGTGGCATCGTCAGTCGGATCGCCTGATTCGCTGATGACACCAAGCTTGGGGCCAATGTTGGGACGTCCGAAGTGATCGAGGAACTGCGTGCGGAACTAGGTAGGATAGGAGAGTGGTCCGAAAAAATGGCAAATGCCGTTTAACTTGGGTAAATGCAAAGTGATGCACATTGGCTACGCCAATCCCAAGTCGGACTACTCGATGTTGGGTAGTAATATCGAGGTGACTGATTTAGAAAAGGATTTGGGTGTGCTAATTAGCAGCGACCTCAAGTTTACGAAACAGTGCGTAGAGGTGGAAAACAAAGCCCAGAAGCTATTGGGTTATATCAGGAGGCAATTTCAGTTTCGGAACAAGGAGATTGTTCTCTCACTGTACAATTCCCTTGTTCCGCCGCACCTGGAGTATGCTGTGCAGTTCTGGTCGCCCACCCTCAGGAAAGATATTGAGAGGCTGGAGCGAGTGCAGGCGAGGGCCACAAAGTTAATCCCTTCCGTTAGGCATATGGGCTACAATCGACGGTTACGCGCCCTGAACTTGTTTTCGCTTTAAACTCGGAGGCTGCGCGGTCAACTGATCGAGGTTTTCAAGCTCTTACGCGGGTTGAACGATGTCGATTTTAGAAGTATGTTTAGTTTAAATGATAACCCAACTCGCAACAATGGTTGGAAGTTGGATTTCAAACGGTTTAGGACTAGCGTGTGTGGGAATTACTTTACGTATAAGATCTGTGACACATGGAACAGGTTACCTTCGGAAGTTGTGAACAGTTCCTCTGTGGATCAGTTATGGAAAAAGTAAGACCAAATCTTGCACACTATTTGAGTGTGTAGAAAATTTTCCGTGGCACACGTTGCCATTGGTAGCTCCTCGGTATGTGCCGGACGGGATACATTTTAACCAGAAGGGGAAAAAGAAGTATGGTGATTTACTGAACAGTATATCTTTTCCTCCCCCCCCAGCAGATCCTCTCCCCACAGTTAGTCCCCCCCCCCAGCAGTTAGTCCCCCTCCCCCAGCAGTTAGTCCCCCTCCCCCAGCAGTTAGTCCCCCTCCCCCAGTAGTTAGTCCCCCTCCCCCAGTAGTTAGTTCAACTGCGTCGGGAAACGACTCAGGCCAGTTAGGAAAAACCACAACTTAAAATCACTCAAAACTGTGCTCTTCAATGCTAGGTCAATTAGAAACAAACTAATGGAATTTATAGCGCTTGTCAAAACTGAGAACTTTGATATCATCGGAATAACGGAATCCTGGATTCATTCTGAATCAAGGGATTTTGTAGGAGAATTTGAAATGGTAGGTTACAAAATGTTTCACAAAGATAGGAACGGAAGGGAAGGCGGCGGTGTACTTTTGTATGCTCGGGACTCCCTGCACCCGGTAAACAGTAATATCGTATCTGCTCATGAAATGTTGGGAATTGATCTAAACCTAAATAATAAAGTAGTGCAGCTACTTCTAGTATATAGACCACCTCACTACCCCGTTGATAAGGATATAAACTTGTATAACAAATTAAGCAGAATAGTGAATAATAAGATCAGTGTGATTTTTGGTGATTTTAATTGTGGTAATGTAAATTGGGAAAACAAAACAGCTGATGCTGAGGGCTCAAGACTGTTGGAATTTGCCGATGATAACTTATTAAGTCAATGGGTTGACGGGCCTACTAGGGGTAATAATAAACTAGACCTCATATTCACGAACGAAGATGACCTAGTCTCTAACCTGACTATTGGTGAAAATTTAAGTAACAGCGATCATAATTTGATTAGGTTTGACCTCAGGGTTCCAGTAATACACGCGAAAAGACTCGTGAAAGACTGGATTTCTCGAGAGCAAATTTTGAAAGCTTCCGAAGTAGTTTAGACACACTTGAAGTTCTAATAAGTGAGGATGTCATGTCACCTGGAGCTCATATAGGGATCAATTTAGAATATTACAGAACACTTTTATACCCACTAAAATGGTTTCCTTGTCAACAAAGTCACCGAAATGGTTTAACAACGAAATTAGGAGGGCTATTACGGGAAGAAATAGAGCCTACAAACTACTTAAGTCGCATTTCAACCACACTAATTCAGAAAACTATAAACCTACGTAGGAGGGTTAAGTCCTTAATTAGATCAGCCAAACGTGATGAAGAAGCTAGAGTTGCCTCACTCTGTAAAGTTAACCCTAAAGAATTTTTTGCCCATGTTAATAGCAGAAAGCCAATTAAAAATTCTGTAGGCCCCTTAAAAGATAGAAATGGCGTACTGAATTCGGTGATAAAGATATAGCTAATACGTTAAACGAGTTCTTCATTACAGTCTTCACGGAGGAAGACACAATAGAAGTGCCAAGTCCTCGGATTACATATGACGGTGACCAGCCCGTAGAGACCATAAGTTTTACGAGAAATGAGGTACAGCAATTAATTGATAAGATGAACAAATACAAATCACCTGGCCCCGACTTATTTCTTCCAAGGGTATTAAAAGAGGTTAGCCACAATGTTGTTGACAACTTAGTAACCATATTCAAACAATCAATCGAGTTAGGGAAAGTTCCAACCGACTGGAAGTTAGCAAATGTAACACCTATCTTTAAAAAGGGTGATAGGGAAAATCCTTGTAATTATCGCCCGATCAGTTTAACATCAGTTGTCGGCAAACTGTTGGAATCCATCATTACAAAACGTATTGTGTATCACCTTGAATCTAACAATCTAATTTTTTATTCTCAACATGGATTTAGGCGACATAGATCCTGTCTGACAAACCTGTTAGAGTTTTTCCATAATATGCATACACTGTACGATGCAAGTAGGGCAATAGATATAGTGTATCTCGACTTTCAAAAAGCCTTTGACAAAGTCCCTCACGCTAGATTGATAGCTAAAGTCAAAGGACTAGGAATCACCGGGCTCGTTTCCAACTGGATTGAGGATTGGTTAAAAGATAGAAAGCAGAGAGTGGTAATAAATGGAGTGGCTTCGGAGTGGGCGCCCGTCACAGTGGTGTCCCACAGGTTCCGTTCTGGGTCCTTTACTTTTTATCATCTATATTAACGATATAGACATCGGGCTTCTAAGTGCAATCTCCAAATTTGCAGACGATACGAAATTAGGAAGTAGTGTAGGTACTGAGGAGGGCGTAAGAACGCTTCAGAACGATCTTGACAGGTTGGGCGAATGGTCTGCTACTTGGCAGATGCCATTCAACTTGGACAAATGTAAGGTAATGCACATAGGTTATAAAAACCCGAAGACCGATTACTCTCTCTTGGGAAGGAACTTGACTGAGACCGATCTAGAGAAAGACTTAGGAGTCTATATCAGAACGATCTGAAACCGTCGAAGCACTGTGCAGAAGTCGAAAAGAGGGCCTTAAAATTATTAGGTTATATTAAAAGACAGTTCCAGTTTCGGAACAAGGAGACTGTAATGTGTCTTTATAATTCTCTAGTCAGACCTCAACTGGAATACTGTGCGCAGTTTTGGTCTCCATCCCTCAGGAAGGACATAGAAAGGTTAGAAAGAGTACAAGCAAGGGCTACAAAATTGATCCCTTCAATGAGAATGCAAAGCTACCAACGGAGATTGGAGCGCCTAAATCTGTTTAGCTTAGAGACGAGGAGGTTGCGGGGTCAGCTTATTCAAGTCTTCAAGATGCTCAAAGGAATAGACAGGGTAGATTACAGAAACTTATTCTCACTTAATGCCAATCCGACAAGAAATAATGGGTTTAAACTGGAACTAAAGACATTTAGGACCTCTGTCTGCGGAAATTTCTTTTCCTATAAAATAGTTAATATCTGGAACCAACTTCCCTCAGAGGTTGTTTCCAGTCAAAGTGTAAATGTGTTTAAAAATAGGCTAGACAAAGTATTGAACACACTCATAGTTGAAGATTAAAACCTCAGAAAACTCTGCAGGAGTTCGCTTGCACGGTGTCTCTGTGAGCAAGCTAAATATAGAGCTATTTATATATTCTCCACTTTCCTGTAAAATTTCCTTGGCTACTTTTCCAGGGTCAAGGTATTTTCTTCAACTTTTTCCCGTACCTGCCTCTGGCAGGGGGGGAGCGGAGGGTGGTGAGAGAGCCTTCTACTTTTCTATCCAGTTTTCTACTACTATTAGGATAGTTGATACAAAAATAAACTATTAATAACAGGAACCTCCCAGAGTGGACCGAAAGGTCTTTGAGGCTTCCTCTTGTCCTTGTAACTCCTTGTAACTCCTTGTAACTCTCTCTCTCTCTCTCTCTCTCTCCTCTCTCACTCTCTCTAGGTAGGATAGGAGAGTGGTCCGAAAAATGGCAAATGCCGTTTAACTTGGGTAAATGCAAAGTGATGCACATTGGCTTCGCCAATCCCAAGTCGGACTACTCGATGTTGGGTAGTAATATCGAGGTGACTGATTTAGAAAAGGACTTGTGTGTGCTAATTAGCAGCGACCTTAAGTTTACGAAACAGTGTGTAGAGGTGGAAAAGAAAGCCCAGAAACTACTGGGTTATATCAGGAGGCAATTTCAGTTTCGGAACAAGGAGATTGTGCTCTCACTGTACAATTCCCTTGTTCGGCCGCACCTGGAGTATGCTGTGCAGTTCTGGTCGCCCACCCTCAGGAAAGATATTGAGAGGCTGGAGCGAGTGCAGGCGAGGGCCACAAAGTTAATCCCTTCCATTAGGCATATGGGTTACAATCGACGGTTACGCGCCCTGAACTTGTTTTCGCTCGAAACTCGGAGGCTGCGCGGTCAACTGATCGAGGTTTTCAAGCTCTTACGCGTGTTCAACGATGTCGATTTTAGAAGTATGTTTAGTTTAAATGATAACCCAACTCGCAACAATGGTTGGAAGTTGGATTTGAAACGGTTTAGGACTAGTGTGTGTGGGAATTACTTTACGTATAAGATCTGTGACACATGGAACAGGTTACCTTCGGAAGTTGTGAACAGTTCCTCTGTGGATCAGTTCAAGAAAAAGTAAGACCAAATCTTGCACACTATTTGAGTGTGTAGAAAATTTTCCGTGGCACACGTTGCTATTGGTACCTCCTCGGTATGGGCCGGACGGGATACATTTTAACCAGAAGGGGAAAAAGAAGTATGGTGATTTACTGAACATTAATTTATATAATCTTTTCAAACTAGGACCCCCCAAACCAGCAATTGATCCTGCTCCCCAAACAGTTAAACCTACTCCCCAAACAGTTAGTCCCCCTCCCCCAGCAGTTAGTCCCCTCCCCCAGCAGTTAGTCCCCCTCCCCCAGCAGTTAGTCCCCCTCCCCCAGCAGTTAGTCCCCCTCCCCCAGCAGTTAGTCCCCCTTCCCCAGCAGTTACTCCCCCTCCCCCAGTAGTTACTCCCCCTCCCCCAGTAGTTAGTTCAACTGCGTCGGGAAACGACTCAGGCCAGTTAGGAAAAACCACAACTTAAAATCACTCAAAACTGTGCTCTTCAATGTAGGTCAATTAGAAACAAACTAATGGAATTTATGGCGCTTGTCAAAACTGAGAACTTTGATTCATTCGATCAGACCGGGATTCATTCTGAATCAAGGGATTTTGTAGGAGAATTTGAAATGGTAGGTTACAAAATGTTTCACAAAGATAGGAACGGAAGGGAAGGCGGCGGTGTACTTTTGTATGCTCGGGACTCCCTGCACCCGGTAAACAGTAATATCGTATCTGCTCATGAAATGTTGGGAATTGATCTAAACCTAAATAATAAAGTAGTGCAGCTACTTCTAGTATATAGACCACCTCACTACCCCGTTGATAAGGATATAAACTTGTATAACAAATTAAGCAGAATAGTGAATAATAAGATCAGTGTGATTTTTGGTGATTTTAATTGTGGTAATGTAAATTGGGAAAACAAAACAGCTGATGCTGAGGGCTCAAGACTGTTGGAATTTGCCGATGATAACTTATTAAGTCAATGGGTTGACGGGCCTACTAGGGGTAATAATAAACTAGACCTCATATTCACGAACGAAGATGACCTAGTCTCTAACCTGACTATTGGTGAAAATTTAAGTAACAGCGATCATAATTTGATTAGGTTTGACCTCAGGGTTCCAGTTAATACACGCGAAAAGACTCGTGAAAGACTGGATTTCTCGAGAGCAAATTTTGAAAGCTTCCGAAGTAGTTTAGACACACTTGAAGTTCTAATAAGTGAGGATGTCAATGTCACCTGGAGCTCATATAGGGATCAATTTAGAATATTACAGAACACTTTTATACCCACTAAAATGGTTTCCTTGTCAACAAAGTCACCGAAATGGTTTAACAACGAAATTAGGAGGGCTATTACGGGAAGAAATAGAGCCTACAAACTACTTAAGTCGCATTTCAACCACACTAATTCAGAAAACTATATAAACCTACGTAGGAGGGTTAAGTCCTTAATTAGATCAGCCAAACGTGATGAAGAAGCTAGAGTTGCCTCACTCTGTAAAGTTAACCCTAAAGAATTTTTTGCCCATGTTAATAGCAGAAAGCCAATTAAAAATTCTGTAGGCCCCTTAAAAGATAGAAATGGCGTACTGAAATTCGGTGATAAAGATATAGCTAATACGTTAAACGAGTTCTTCGTTACAGTCTTCACGGAGGAAGACACAATAGAAGTGCCAAGTCCTCGGATTACATATGATGGTGACATCCCGTAGAGACCATAAGTTTTACGAGAAATGAGGTACAGCAATTAATTGATAAGATGAATAAATACAAATCACCTGGCCCCGACTTATTTCTTCCAAGGGTATTAAAAGAGGTTAGCCACAATGTTGTTGACGACTTAGTAACCATATTCAAACAATCAATCGAGTTAGGGAAAGTTCCAACCGACTGGAAGTTAGCAAATGTAACACCTATCTTTAAAAAGGGTGATAGGGAAAATCCTTGTAATTATCGCCCGATCAGTTTAACATCAGTTGTCGGCAAACTGTTGGAATCCATCATTACAAAACGTATTGTGTATCACCTTGAATCTAACAATCTAATTTTTTATTCTCAACATGGATTTAGGCGACATAGATCCTGTCTGACAAACCTGTTAGAGTTTTTCCATAATATGCATACACTGTACGATGCAAGTAGGGCAATAGATATAGTGTATCTCGACTTTCAAAAAGCCTTTGACAAAGTCCCTCACGCTAGATTGATAGCTAAAGTCAAAGGACTAGGAATCACCGGGCTCGTTTCCAACTGGATTGAGGATTGGTTAAAAGATAGAAAGCAGAGAGTGGTAATAAATGGAGTGGCTTCGGAGTGGGCGCCCGTCACCAGTGGTGTCCCACAGGGTTCCGTTCTGGGTCCTTTACTTTTTATCATCTATATTAACGATATAGACGTCGGGCTTCTAAGTGCAATCTCCAAATTTGCAGACGATACGAAATTAGGAAGTAGTGTAGGTACTGAGGAGGGCGTAAGAACGCTTCAGAACGATCTTGACAGGTTGGGCGAATGGTCTGCTACTTGGCAGATGCCATTCAACTTGGACAAATGTAAGGTAATGCACATAGGTTATAAAAACCCGAAGACCGATTACTCTCTCTTGGGAAGGAACTTGACTGAGACCGATCTAGAGAAAGACTTAGGAGTGTATATCAGCAACGATCTGAAACCGTCGATGCACTGTGCAGAAGTCGAAAAGAGGGCCTTAAAATTATTAGGTTATATTAAAAGACAGGTCCAGTTTCGGAACAAGGAGACTGTAATGTCTCTTTATAATTCTCTAGTCAGACCTCAGCTGGAATACTGAGCGCAGTTTTGGTCTCCATCCCTCAGGAAGGACATAGAAAGGTTAGAAAGAGTACAAGCAAGGGCTACAAAATTGATCCCTTCAATGAGAATGCAAAGCTACCAACGGAGATTGGAGCGCCTAAATCTGTTTAGCTTAGAGACAAGGAGGTTGCGGAGTCAGCTTATTCAAGTCTTCAAGATGCTCAAAGGAATAGACAGGGTAGATTACAGAAACTTCTTCTCACTTAATGCCAATCCAACAAGAAATAATGGGTTTAAACTGGAACTAAAGACATTTAGGACCTCAGTCTGTGGAAATTTCTTCTCCTATAAAATAGTTAATATCTGGAACCAAATTCCCTCAGAGGTTGTTTCCAGTCAAAGTATAAATGTGTTTAAAAATAGGCTAGACAAAGTACTGAAAACACTCATAGTTTAAGATTAAAACATAGGAAACTCTGCAGGAGTTCGCTTGCACGGTGTCTCTGTGAGCAAGCTAAATATAGAGCTATTTATATATTCTCCACATTCCTGTAAAATTTCCTTGGCTACTTTTCCAGGGTCAAGGTATTTTCTTCAACCTTTTTCCGTACCTGCCTCTGGCACGGAGGGAGCGGAGGGTGGGGAGAGAGCCTTCTACTTTTCTATCCAGTTTTCTACTACTATTATGACAGTTGAAACAAAAATAAACTTTTAATAATAGGAACCTCCCAGAGTGGACCGAAAGGTCTTTGAGGCTTCCTCTTGTCCATGTAACTCCTTGTAACTCTCTCCCCTCTCTCTCTCTCCCCTCTCTCTCTCTCCTCTCTCTCTCCCCTCTCTCTCTCTCTCTCTCTCTTCCTCTCTCTCTCTCTCTCTCTCTCCCCCCTCTCTCTCTCCCCTCTCTCCGATGTTTTCCGGATGCCACAAGCCAGATAATTAATAGGGAATTAGGCAAAATTAATATCAGGAATAGGAGTTGCCCTATCATTGTCCATGTTGGTGGCAATGACGTTTTTCTGGGAGGGACAGGAGGGCAGACAGAGCCCATTATAAAAGAATTTAAGAACCTAACTGACAAGGTTAGGGATAGGACAGACATGGGTATGGTCGTTGGAATTCTCCCTCGAATGCGTGCTAGTGATTATACTCTAAGTAAAGCCATTAGCATAAATAAAAGAGTTAAACGCATGTGTGAGGAAAAAGGCCTAAAGTTTGGCGATTTTTGGCCTACATTCTACGGAAATGGGGAATACTTTGGTTCGGACGGGATACATTTTAACCGGAAGGGGAAAAAGAAGTATGGTGATTTACTAAACATTAATTTGTATAATCTTTTTAAACTAGGACCCCCCAAACCAGTAATTGATCCTGCTTCCCAAACAGTTAAACCTACTCCCCCAGCAGTTAGTCCCCCCCCAGCAGTTAGTCACCTCCCCCAGCAGTTAGTCACCCTCCCCCAGCAGGTAGTCACCCTCCCCCAGCAGGTAGTCACCCTCCCCCAGCAGGTAGTCACCCTCCCCAGCAGCTAGTCACCCTTCCCCAGTAGTTAGTCCCCCTCCAACAGCAGGTAGTGACTCTCCTTCCACGTTGGAGGGGACTCAGGCTCCTGCGGAGTTTGTCCCCTCGTTAGTGAGGGGCTCTTCAACTCCCGACAGCCCTGGCTGTTCGGGAAACGGGTCGTGCTAGGGGGCGGTCAGAACAGGGGAGGCTCCCTCCGTGCAATGCTTTTTAATGCTAGGTCGATCAGGAACAAGTTTGGCGAGCTACGGGCGCTCTTAGCATCAGAATACCAGGATATCGTTGCTATCACCGAGTCCTGGATTCATACTGATCGTAGGGACTACGTTGGGGAGTTCGAAATTCCCGGGTATAGAATGTTTCGCAAAGACCACACCCGAGGGGAGGGGGGTGGGGTACTAATATACGTCAAGGACACGTTGAATCCGGTTGACTGCCAGTTCCGGTCGGAACGGGAGCTGCTTGGCGTCGATCTGAACGTGGGAGGGACGAACTATAGGTTAATCTTGGTGTACAGACCTCCGCATCTCCTCCTCGAGGAGGATACAGCCCTGTACACCGAACTCAGTAGCCTGCTAGGGGATAGGGTGTGTGTAGTTTTAGGAGACTTCAACTGTCGCGGCATAAAGTGGGAAAACAGGACTGCCGATGCTGAAGGGAGGAGGCTAGTTGACTTTGCTGATGAGAACTTCCTCACTCAGTGGGTCAACGAGCCTACACGAGGCGAAAGCGTTCTAGACTTAGTATTCACGACCGAAGACAACCTCGTCACTGGCCTCACCGTTGACGAATCATTGGGCGGGAGTGATCACGGTCTTATTAGGTTCCGTGTGTGCGTCCCTCGGGTGAAGCGTAGTAACTCGAGAGGCAGTAAGCTCGATCTCCGGCGGGCGAACTTTGTTAGCCTCAGGGATAGCGTAGGAGAGATGGGGTTAGAGGTTGGCGGCGATGTTGAGGGAGTGTGGAGTGCATTCCGGGACGAGTTTATGGTGCTGCAGTCTGCTGCCATACCCTCAAAACCGGTCACCCCTGCTTCAACGCAGCCTAAGTGGTTCAATCGTGACATCGCTTCGGATATCCGAAATAGGAAAGTAGCGTATAGGAGGGCGAAGGCCAATTGTTCCCACGAGAACAGTGAAGCGTATGTCCGACTTTGTAGGGAAGTGAAGGCGAAGGTTAGGCTAGCGAAACGTAACGGGAGTGTTCACCAGGGAGGATACCCGCGTCATCCCCGAGCCAGGCGTGAGGCACGAAGGTGCTAGCCTGGATAGTGTTAGATGTACCGCGACAGTCGTTGACGATAGAATAGACAAACTTAGCGCGTTTAAGGCTCCTGGGCCAGACCAGTTTCTCCCCAGAGTGTTGCGAGAAGTGCGCAACCAGGTGGCTCCCCACCTGGCTACAGTCTTCAACAAATCGTTGGAGATGGGCCAGGTGCCTAGTGACTGGAGGGAAGCCAACGTGACCCCTATCTTTAAGAAAGGGGATCACGAAAGTCCAGGGAACTATCGTCCCATTAGTCTCACTTCAGTTGAAGGTAAATTATTAGAAGGGATAATAGCTGATAGGATCGTTGACCATTTGGATTCCTACAAGCTGCTTGGGGACTCCCAACATGGGTTTAGACGGCATAGGTCGTGTCTCACCAACTTGCTCGAGTTTTTCCACGTCATGTTGAGTGAGTACGATAAGAGTAGGGCGATTGATATACTTTACCTCGACTTTCAGAAAGCCTTTGATAAGGTACCTCACCGCCGGCTAATGGCGAAAGTGCGCGCGCTGGGTATCGGTGGGGAAATAGGTAGGTGTATTGTAAACTGGCTGAGGAATAGGCGGCAGAGGGTGGTAATTAAAGGGGCTAGTTCGAGTTGGGCCTCGGTCACTAGTGGGGTTCCTCAGGGTTCCGTTTTGGGGCCGCTGTTGTTTATCATTTACATAAATGATATCGACGGTGGCATCGTCAGTCGGATCGCCAAATTCGCTGATGACACGAAGCTTGGGGCCAATGTTGGGACGCCCGAAGCGATCGAAGAACTGCGTGCGGACCTAGGTAGGATAGGAGAGTGGTCCGAAAAATGGCAAATGCCGTTTAACTTGGGTAAATGCAAAGTGATGCACATTGGCTACGCCAATCCCAAGTCGGACTACTCGATGTTGGGTAGTAATATCGAGGTGATTGATTTAGAAAAGGACTTGGGTGTGCTAATTAGCAGCGACCTTAACTTTACGAAACAGTGCGTAGAGGTTGAAAAGAAAGCCCAGAAGCTATTGGGTTATATCAGGAGGCAATTTCAGTTTCGGAACAAGGAGATTGTGCTCTCACTGTACAATTCCCTTGTTCGGCCGCACCTGGAGTATGCTGTGCAGTTCTGGTCGCCCACCCTCAGGAAAGATATTGAGAGGCTGGAGCGAGTGCAGGCGAGGGCCATAAAGTTAATCCCTTCCCTTAGGCATATGGGCTACAATCGACGGTTACGCGCCCTGAATTTGTTTTCGCTGAAAACTCGGAGGCTGCGCGGTCAACTGATCGATGTTTTCAAGCTCTTACGCGGGTTCAACGATGTCGATTTTAGAAGTATGTTTAGTTTAAATGATAACCCAACTCGCAACAATGGTTGGAAGTTGGATTTGAAACGGTTTAGGATTAGTGTGTGTGGGAATTACTTTACGTATAAGATCTGTGACACATGGAACAGGTTACCTTCGGAAGTTGTGAACAGTTCCTCTGTGGATCAGTTCAAGAAAAGGGTAGACGAAATCTTGCACACTATTTGAGTGTGTAAAGACATTTAGGACCTCAGTCTGCGGAAATTTCTTTTCCTATAAAAGAGTTAATATCTGGAACGAACTTCCCTCAGAGGCTGTTTCCAGTCAAAGTGTAAATGTGTTTAAAAATAGGCTAGACAAAGTACTGAATACTCTCAGTTTAAGACTAAAACATAAGAAAACTCTGCAGGAGATCGCTTGCACGGTGTCTCTGTGAGCAAGCTAAATATAGAGCTATTTATATATTCTCCACTTTCCTGTAAAATTTCCTTGGCTACTTTTCCAGGGTCAAGGTATTTTCTTCAACCTTTTTCCGTACCTGCCTCTGGCAGGGAGGGAGCGGAGGGTGGGGAGAGAGCATTCTACTTTTCTCTCCAGTTTTCTACTACTGCTAGCATAGTTGAAAGAAAAATAAACTTTTACAAAATTTTCCCTGGCACCCGTTGCCATTGGTACCTCCTCGGTACGGGCCGCAAGGCCTTTTGAGGTGCTTCTTTTCCTTGTACCTCCTTGTAACTCTCTCTCTCCCCTCTCTCTCTCTCCCCTCTCTCTCTCTCTCTCTCCTCTCTCTCTCTCTCTCCTCTCTCTCTCTCTCTCTCTCTCTCTCTCTCTCTCCTCTCCTACAAGCTGCTTGGGGACTCCCAACATGGGTTTAGACGTCATAGGTCGTGTCTCACCAACTTGCTCGAGTTTTTCCACGTCATGTTGAGTGAGTAGGATAAGAGTAGGGCGATTGATATACTTTATCTCGACTTTCAGAAAGCCTTTGATAAGGTACCTCACCGCCGGCTAATGGCGAAAGTGCGCGCGCTGGGTATCGGTGGGGAAATAGGTAGGTGTATTGAAAACTGGCTGAGGAATAGACGGCAGAGGGTGGTAATTAAAGGGGCTAGTTCGGGTTGGGCCTCGGTCACTAGTGGGGTTCCTCAGGGTTCCGTTTTGGGGCCGCTGTTGTTTATCATTTACATAAATAATATCGATGGTGGCATCGTCAGTCGGATCGCCAAATTCGCTGATGACACCAAGCTTGGGTCCAATGTTGGGACGCCCGAAGCGATCGAAGAACTGCGTGCGGACCTAGGTAGGATAGGAGAGTGGTCCGAAAAATGGCAAATGCCGTTTAACTTGGGTAAATGCAAAGTGATGCACATTGGCTACACCAATCCCAAGTCGGACTACTCGATGTTGGGTAGTAATATCGAGGTGACTGATTTAGAAAAGGACTTGGGTGTGCTAATTAGCAGCGACCTTAAGTTTACGAAACAGTGCGTAGAGGTTGAAAAGAAAGCCCAGAAGCTATTGGGTTATATCAGGAGGCAATTTCAGTTTCGGAACAAGGAGATTGTGCTCTCACTGTACAATTCCCTTGTTCGGCCGCACCTGGAGTATGCTGTGCAGTTCTGGTCGCCCACCCTCAGGAAAGATATTGAGAGGGTGGAGCGAGTGCAGGCCAGGACCACAAAGTTAATCCCTTCCGTTAGGCATATGGGCTACAATCGACGGTTACGCGCCCTGAACTTGTTTTCGCTGGAAACTCGGAGGCTGCGCGGTCAACTGATCGAGGTTTTCAAGCTCTTACGCGGGTTCAACGATTTCGATTTTAGAAGTATGTTTAGTTTAAATGATAACCCAACTCGCAACAATGGTTGGAAGTTGGATTTGAAACGGTTTAGGACTAGTGTGTGTGGGAATTACTTTACGTATAAGATCTGTGACACATATAACAGGTTACTTTCGGAAGTTGTGAACAGTTCCTCTGTGGATCAGTTCAAGAAAAAGTAAGACCAAATCTTGCACACTACTTGAGTGTGTACAAAATTTTCCCTGGCACCCGTTGCTATTGGTACCTCCTCGGTATGGGCCGCAAGGCCTTTTGAGGTACTTCTTTTCCTTGTAACTCCTTGTAACTCTCTCTCTCTCTCTCTCTCTCTCTCTCTCTCTCTCTCTCTCTCTCTCAGCAGGGGGTATAAAGGTTATGCTGTTCCTTCTGGATGTTGTAAACTTTATACGTTAGGTGTGACAGCCCTCCGGTACCGAGTCGTGGGATTCTAGAGAAATTGGCTGCCAATTCCTTTAGGTTCTCTCTCTTTCGGGAGGGCGGGTGAAGTCTGTTGTACAAACCTGTCCCCGTGGGCTACTAGGACCCCTTCCCATCCCTATTCTGTCGTTTTAGCTTAGGTTAAGGATGCTCTCCTCTGACTAAATACTAAATTTTTTTTTTTTTTTTCACCTACTCTTACTATTAGGACCCTACTGCTACCTCATGCGTGGGAAGAGAGGCTTTGGAACCTCTATAAACACCACCATTTCACTTCAGATGTAGGTAAATAATTAGAGGGGATAATAGCGGGTAGGAGTGTTGAACATTCGGATTTCTACAAGCTACTTGGGGACTCCAACATGGGTTTAGACGGCATAGGTCATGTCTCACTAACTTGCTCGAGTTTTTCCATATCATGTTGAGTGAGTATGATAAGAGTAGGGCGATTGATTCGAAAGCCTTTGATAAGGTACCTCACCGCCGGCTAATGGCTAAAGTGCGCGTGCTGGGTATTGGTGGGGAAGTAGGTAGGTGGATTGAAAACTGGCTGAAAAATGCCACAATGTTAATCCCTTCCGTTAGGCATATGGGCTACAATCGACGCTTACGTGACGCGGGTTCAAAGATGTCGATTTTAGAAGCATGTTTAGTTTAAATGATAACCCAACTCGCAACAATGGTTGGAAGTTGGATTTGAAACGGTTTAGGACTAGTATGTGTGGGAATTACTTTAGGTATAAGATCTGTGACACGTGGAACAGGTTACCTTCAGAAGTTGTGAAGAGTTCCTCTGTGGATCAGTTCAAGAAAAGGTTAGACCAAATCTTGCACACTATTTGAGGGTGTAGAAAATTTTCCCTGGCACCCGTTGCCATTGGTACCTCCTCGGTATGGGCCGCAAGGCCTTCTGAGGTACTTCTTTCCCTTGTAACTCCTTGTAACTCTCTCTCTCTCTCTCTCTCTCTCTCTCTCTCTCTCTCCCGCAGGGGGTATAAAGGTTATGACATTTCTTCTGGATGTTGTAAACTTTATACTTGGGGTGTGACAGCCCTCCGGTCCCGAGTCGTGGGATTCTAGAGAAATTGGCTGCCAGTTCCTTTAGGTTCTCTCTCTCTTTCGAGAGGGCAGGGTAAAGTATGTTGTACAATCCTGTCCCGTTGGTTACTGGGACCCCATCTCATCCCTACTCTGTCCTTTTAGCTTACATTAAGGATGTTCTCCTCTGACTGAAAAAAAAAAAAAAAAAACCTTTTCTTTTAGTATTAAGTACTTTTCTCTTATTTTACTATTAGGACCCTACTGCTACCTCATGCGTAGGAAGAGAGGCTTTGGAACCTCTATAAATAATACCATTTAACGCTCGTAGGTTGTGAGAGACTGGGATGGAGGGGTCCCAGGCGTGGGGGCGCGATGAATGGAGTGTGGCTAGTGCCCCGTTAAGCCCATTCCTAACGCGTAATGGCCTGACCAGCCCCCTGCGACCGTTCTTTGGTGACCAATTGATGGTGCTTGGCTGTACTGCTCTGAGGTGAGAGAGCTTTACTGCCCAGCTGGCTGCCAGGCCAGCGTAAAGTCTCGGGCGTAGCCTCTGGGTCTGGTGGGATATCCCTTGAACACTGGATTCTAAGAGTCTGGCCGCTTGTGAGTGACTAGTAAGACTTAGTAAGGGGCTGCATCTCGCTGTCGCTCCTGGCGGGAAATCCGTGATGCCTGCGTCGCGAGTGTTTGTCAGTTGGTAGCTGCGACACGTTTGGGAGTGTCCGGCCCTGGGGAGACCTTTGGTCGGTGCGGCAGCAGCGAGAGGTGTAGTCTTCTGGAAGGGATGAACGTCACTTGCAAGTAGGTGGATGCGTCTACGCGCGGGATGAATTCACCCCCCCCCCTTTTTATATACTGGTCAGAACTTTTTTTATAGTTTTCATTGCTAGAACACTTTATCTTATTCAGAGTATTCAAAAAAAAAGAGGTAAAATATGGCAGGGCCAGCTAAATTGAAAGCAGAATGCTTTAAATGTAAAGTTAATCATTGGTGCGTTGACTTCCCTGAAGGTAGTATCAGCGATATCACATCCCTTAGTGTATGTTGGTTTTGTAAACTTAGAGACAACCACGAAAAGGAAGTTAAAGAGCTAAAGGAATTAGTAAAAAAGCTTGAAGCTAGCGTCGTCGCACTGGAAATCCAACCCAGTGGACAAGATCAAACTAAAAACACACCAGCAGATTTAAACTGTAAGATTAAGCATCTAGAACAAAGCGTGGCACGCTTGGAAAACACGGTGACTATTCCTGAAAATTGAACGGAGGAACAAGAATTCAAATTGGTCAAAAATAAAAGACCCTCCAAACCAAAACCAAAACATAAGGATTTGGAACCCATTACAAGCAAAAATAAATTTCACTTACTTGCTGATGAGGAGGATGAATCCTTTTTAATTGGGGATTCTATGGTAAGGAATCAAGGGGACTTTTTCGGAGCAAGACGGGCGACCAAGAGAAAACTCCGATGTTTTCCGGGTGCCACAAGCCAGATAATTAATAGGGAATTAGGCAAAATTAATATAAAGGATAAGAGTTGCCCTATCATTGTCCATGTATTTGGCAATGACGTTTTTCTGGGAGGGACAGGAGGGCAGACAGAGCCCATTATAAAAGAATTCAAGAACCTAACTGACAAGGTTAGGGATAGGACAGACATGGGTATGGTCGTAGGAATTTTCCCTCGAATGCGTGCTAGTGACTATACTCTAAGTAAAGCCATTAGCATAAATAAAAGAGTTAAACGCATGTGTGATGCAAAAGGCCTAAAGTTTGTCGATTTTTGGCCTACATTCTACGGAAATGGGGAATACTTTGGTTCGGACGGGATACATTTTAACCAGAAGGGGAAAAAGAAGTATGGTGATTTACTGAACATTAATTTATATAATCTTTTCACACTAGGATCCCCCAAACCAGCAATTGATCCTGCTCCCCAAACAGTTAAACCTACTCCCGAAACAGTTAAACCTACTCCCCCAGCAGTTAGTCCCCCTCCCCCAGCAGTTAGTCCCCCTCCCCCAGCAGTTAGTCCCCCTCCCCCAGCAGTTAGTCCCCTCCACCAGCAGTTAGTCCCCCTCCCCCAGCAGTTACTCCCCCTCCCCCAGTAGTTACTCCCCCTCCCCCAGTAGTTAGTTCAACTGCGTCGGGAAACGACTCAGGCCAGTTAGGAAAAACCACAACTTAAAATCACTCAAAACTGTGCTCTTCAATGGTAGGTCAATTAGAAACAAACTAATGGAATTTATGGCGCTTGTCAAAACTGAGAACTTTGATATCATCGGAATAACGGAATCCTGGATTCATTCTGAATCAAGGGATTTTGTAGGAGAATTTGAAAGGGTAGGTTACAAAATGTTTCACAAAGATAGGAACGGAAGGGAAGGCGGCGGTGTACTTTTGTATGCTCGGGACTCCCTGCACCCGGTAAACAGTAATATCGTATCTGCTCATGAAATGTTGGAAATTGATCTAAACCTAAATAATAAAGTAGTGCAGCTACTTCCAGTATATAGACCACCTCACTACCCCGTTGATAAGGATATAAACTTGTATAACAAATTAAGCAGAATAGTGAATAATAAGATCAGTGTGATTTTTGGTGATTTTAATTGTGGTAATGTAAATTGGGAAAACAAAACAGCTGATGCTGAGGGCTCAAGGCTGTTGGAATTTGCTGTTGATAACTTATTAAGTCAATGGGTTGACGGGCCTTCTAGGGGTAATAATAAACTAGACCTCATATTCACGAACGAAGATGACCTAGTCTCCAACCTGACTATTGATGAAAATTTAAGTAACAGCGATCATAATTTGATAAGGTTTGACCTCAGGGTTCCAGTTAATACACGCGAAAAGACTCGTGAAAGACTGGATTTCTCGAGAGCAAATTTTGAAAGCTTCCGAAGTAGTTTAGACACACTTGAAGTTCTAATAAGTGAGGATGTCAGTGTCACCTGGAGCTCATATAGGGATCAATTTAGAATATTACAGAACACATTTATACCCACTAAAATGGTTTCCTTGTCAACAAAGTCACCGAAATGGTTTAACAACGAAATTAGGAGGGCTATTACAGGAAGAAATAGAGCCTACAAACTACTTAAGTCGCATTTCAACCACACTAATTCAGAAAACTATATAACCCTACGTAGGAGGGTTAAGTCCTTAATTAGATCAGCCAAACGTGATGAAGAAGCTAGAGTTGCCTCACTCTGTAAAGTTAACCCTAAAGAATTTTTTGCCCATGTTAATAGCAGAAAGCCAATTAAAAATTCTGTAGGCCCCTTAAAAGATAGAAATGGCTTACTGAAATTCGGTGATAGAGATATAGCTAATACGTTAAACGAGTTCTTCATTACAGTCTTCACGGAGGAAGACACAATAGAAGTGCCAAGTCCTCGGATTACATATGACGGTGACCAGCCTGTAGAGACCATAAGTTTTACGAGAAATGAGGTACAGCAATTAATTGATAAGATGAACAAATACAAATCACCTGGCCCCGACTTATTGCTTCCAAGGGTATTAAAAGAGGTTAGCCACAAGGTTGTTGACAACTTAGTAACCATATTCAAACAATCAATCGAGTTAGAGAAAGTTCCAACCGACTGGAAGTTAGCAAATGTAACACCTATCTTTAAAAGGGGTGATAGGGAAAATCCTTGTAATTATCGCCCGATCAGTTTAACATCAGTTGTCGGCAAACTGTTGGAATCCATCATTACAAAACGTATTGTGTATCACCTTGACTCTAACAATCTAATTTTTTATTCTCAACATGGATTTAGGCGACATAGATCCTGTCTGACAAACCTGTTAGATTTTTTCCATAATATGCATACACTGTACGATGCAAGTAGGGCAATAGATATAGTGTATCTCGACTTTCAAAAAGCCTTTGACAAAGTCCCTCACGCTAGATTGATAGTTAAAGTCAAAGGACTAGGAATCACCGGGCTCGTTTCCAACTGGATTGAGGATTGGTTAAAAGATAGAAAGCAGAGAGTGGTAATAAATGGAGTGGCTTCGGAGTGGGCGCCCGTCACGAGTGGTGTCCCACACGGTTCCGTTCTGGGTCCTTTACTTTTTATCATCTATATTAACGATATAGACATCGGGCTTCTCAGTGCAATCTCCAAATTTGCAGACGATACGAAATTCGGAAGTAGTGTAGGTACTGAGGAGGGCGTAAGAACGCTTCAGAATGATCTTGACAGGTTGGGCGAATGGTCTGCTACTTGGCAGATGCCATTCAACTAGGACAAATGTAAGGTAATGCACATAGGTTATAAAAACCCGAAGACCGATTACTCTCTCTTGGGAAGGAACTTGACTGAGACTGATCTAGAGAAAGACTTAGGAGTGTATATCAGGAACGATCTGAAACCGTCGAAGCACTGTGCAGAAGTCGAAAAGAGGACCTTAAAATTATTAGGTTATATTAAAAGACAGTTCCAGTTTCGGAACAAGGAGACTGTAATGTGTCTTTATAATTCTCTAGTCAGACCTCAACTGGAATACTGTGCGCAGTTTTGGTCTCCATCCCTCAAGAAAGACATAGAAAGGTTAGAAAGAGTACAAGCAAGGGCTACAAAATTGATCCCTTCAATGAGAATGCAAAGCTACCAACGGAGATTGGAGCGCCTAAATCTGTTTAGCTTAGAGACGAGGAGGTTGCGGGGTCAGCTTATTCAAGTCTTCAAGATGCTCAAAGGAATAGACAGGGTAGATTACCGAAACTTATTCTCAATTAATGCCAATCCGACAAGAAATAATGGGTTTAAACTGGAACTAAAGGCATTTAGGACCTCTGTCTGCGGAAATTTCTTTTCCTATAAAATAGTTAATATCTGGAACCAACTTCCCTCAGAGGTTGTTTCCAGTCAAAGTGTAAATGTGTTTAAAAATAGGCTAGGCAAAGTACTGAACACATTCATAGTTTAAGATTAAAACCTCAGAAAACTCTGCAGGAGTTCGCTTGCACGGTGTCTCTGTGAGCAAGCTAAATATAGAGCTATTTATATATTCACCACTTTCCTGTAAAATTTCCTTGGATACTTTTCCAGGGTCAAGGTATTTTCTTCAACCTTTTTCCGTACCTGCCTCTGGCAGGGGGGAGCGGAGGGTGGGGAGAAAGCCTTCTGCTTTTCTATCCAGTTTTCTACTACTATTAGGATAGTTGAAACAAAAATAAACTTTTAATAACAGGAACCTCCCAGAGTGGACCGAAAGGTCTTTGAGGCTTCCTCTTATCCTTGTAACTCCTTGTAACTCCTTGCAACTCTCTCTCTCTCTCTCCTCTCTCTCTCTCTCTCTCTCTCTCTCTCACTCTCTCTAGGTAGGATAAGAGAATGGTCCGAAAAATGGCAAATGCCGTTTAACTTGGGTAAATGCAAAGTGATGCACATTGGCTACGCCAATCCCAAGTCGGACTACTCGATGTTGGGTAGTAATATCGAGGTGACTAATTTAGAAAAGGACTTGGGTGTGCTAATTAGCAGCGACCTTAAGTTTACGAAACAGTGTGTAGAGGTGGAAAAGAAACCCAGAAACTATTGGGTTACATCAGGAGGCAATTTCAGTTTCGGAACAAGGAGATTGTGCTCTCACTGTACAATTCCCTTGTTCGGCCGCACCTGGAGTATGCTGTGCAGTTCTGGTCGCCCGCCCTCAGGAAAGATATTGAGAGGCTGGAGCGAGTGCAGGTGAGGGCCACAAAGTTAATCCCTTCCGTTAGGCATATGGGCTACAATCGACGGTTACGCGCCCTGAACTTGTTTTCGCTTGAAACTCGGAGGCTCCGCGGTCAACTGATCGAGGTTTTCAAGCTCATACGCGGGTTGAACGATGTCGATTTTAGAAGTATGTTTAGTTTAAGTGATAACCCAACTCGCAACAATGGTTGGAAGTTGGATTTGAAACGGTTTAGGACTAGTGTGCTTTGGAATTACTTTACGTATAAGATCTGTGACACATGGAACAGGTTAGCTTCGGAAGTTGTGAACAGTTCCTCTGTGGATCAGTTCAAGAAAAGGTTAGACCAAATCTTGCACAATATTTGAGTGTGTACAAAATTTTCCCTGGCACTCGTTGCCATTGGTACCTCCTCGGTATGGGCCGCAAGGCCTTTTGAGGTACTTCTTTTCCTTGTAACTCCTTGTAGCTCTCTCTCTCTCTCTCTCTCTCTCTCTCTCTCTCTCTCCTAACGCGTAACGGCATGACCAGCCCCCTGCGACCGTTCTTTGGTGACCAACTGATGGTGCTTGGCTGTACTGCTCTGAGGTGAGAGAGCTTTACTGCCCAGCTGGCTGCCAGGCCAGCGTAAAGTCTCGGGCGTAGACTCTGGGTCTGGTGGGATATCCCTTGAACACTGGATTCTAAGAGTCTGGCCGCTTGTGAGTGACTAGTAAGACTTAGTAAGGGGCTGCATCTCGCTGTCGCTCCTGGCGGGAAATCCGTGATGCTCGCGTCGCGAGTGTTTGTCAGTTGGTAGCTGCGACACGTTTGGGATTGTCCGGCCCTGGGGAGACCTTTGGTCGGTGCGGCAGCAGCGTGAGGTGTAGTCTTCTGGAAGGGATGAACGTCACTTGCAAGTAGGTGGATGCGTCTACGCGCTGGATGAATTCACCCCCCCCCCTTTTTCTATATACTGGTCAGAACGTTTTTGGTAGTTTTCATTGCTAGAACGCTTTATCTTATTCTGAGTATTCAGAAAAAAAAAGAGAAAATATGGCAGGGCCAGCTAAATTGAAAGCAGAATTTTTTAAATGTAAAGTTAATCATTGGTGCGTTGACTTCCCTGAAGGTAGTATCAGCGATATCACATCCCTTAGTGTATGTTGGTTTTGTAAACTTAGAGACAACCACGAAAAGGAAGTTAAAGAGCTAAAGGAATTAGTAAAAAAGCTTGAAGCTAGGGTCGTCGCACTGGAAATCCAACCCAGTGGACAAGATCAAACTAAAAACACACCAGCAGATTTAAACTGTAAGATTAAGCATCTAGAACAAAGCGTGGCACGCTTGGAAAACACGGTGACTTTTCCGGAAATAGAACGGAGGAACAAGAATTCAAATTGGTCAAAAATAAAAGACCCTCCAAACCAAAATCAAAACATAAGGATTTGGAACCCATTACCATCAAAAATAAGTTTCATTTACTTGATGATGAGGAGGATGAATCCTTTTTAATTGGGGATTCTATGGTAAGGAATCAAGGGGACTTTTTCGGAGCGAGACGGGCGACCAAGAGAAAACTCCGATGTTTTCCGGCTGCCACAAGCCAGATAATTAAAAGGAATTAGGCAAAATTAATATCAAGAATAAGAGTTGCCCTATCATTGTCCATGTTTGTGGCAATGACGTTTTTCTGGGAGGGAGAGGAGGGCAGACAGAGCCCATTATAAATGAATTCAAGAACCTAACTGACAAGGTTAGGGATAGGACAGACATGGGTATGGTCGTGGGAATTCTCCCTCGAATGCGTGCTAGTGATTATACTCTAAGTAAAGCCATTAGCATAAATAAAAGAGTTAATCGCATGTGTGATGAAAAAGGCCTAAAGTTTGTCGATTTTTGGCCTACATTCTACGGAAATAGGGAATACTTTGGTTCAGACGGGATACATTTTAACCAGAAGGGAAAAAGGAAGTATGGTGATTTACTGAACATTAATTTGTATAATCTGTTTAAACTAGGACCCCCCAAACCAGCAATTGATCCTACTCCCCAAACAGATAAATCTACTCCCCCAGCAGTTAGTCCCCCTCCCCCAGCAGAAAGTAGTCCCCCTCCAACAGCAGGTAGTCCCCCTCCAACAGCAGGTAGTCCCCCTCCCCCAGTAGTTAGTCCCCCTCCCCCAGTAGTTAGTCCCTCTCCAACAGCAGGTAGTGGCTCTCCTTCCACGTTGGAGGGGGCTCAGGCTCCAGCGGAGATTGTCCCCTCGTTAGTGAGAGGCTCTTCAACTCCCGACAGCCCTGGCTGTTCGGGAAACGGGTCGTGCTAGGGGGCGTTCAGAATAGGGGAGGCTCCCTCCGTGCAATGCTTTTTAATGCTAGGTCGATCAGGAACAAGTTTGGCGAGCTACGGGCGCTCTTAGCATCAGAATACCAGGATATCGTTGCTATCACCGAGTCCTGGATTCATACTGATCGTATGGATTACGTTGGGGAGTTCGAAATTCCAGGGTATAGAATGTTTCGCAAAGACCGCACCCGTGGGGAGGGGGGTGGGGTACTAATATACGTCAGAGACACGTTGAGTCCGGTTGACTGCCAGTTCCGGTCGGAACGGGAGCGGCTTGGCGTCGATCTAAACGTGGGACGGATGAACTATAGGTTAATCTTGGTGTACAGACCTCCGCATCTCCTCCTCGAGGAGGATACAGCCCTGTACACCGAACTCAGTAGCCTGCTAGGGGATAGGGTGTGTGTAGTTTTAGGAGACTTCAACTGTCGCGGCATAAAGTGGGAAAACAGGACTGCCGATGCTGAAGGGAGGAGGCTAGTTGACTTTGCTGATGAGAACTGCCTCACTCAGTGGGTCAACGAGCCAACACGATGCGAAAGCGTTCTAGACTTAGTATTCACGACAGAAGACAGGTTCTAGGACAACTGCCACCTGGAAAACTGCCACCCGGACAACTGCCACCGGACAACTGCCACCCGGACAACTGCCACCCTGGAAAACTGCCACCTGGAAAACTGCCACCCGGATAACTGCCACCCGGACAACTGCCACACTGGAAAACTGCCCCTAGTGTTTATGCCCTTGTTCCTGGCACGAACTTGTGTTGGGGGGTGGGTTAAAATGCACCCTGCTGGTTTTAGGGTTTGGGGGGGACGAGGTACTCGCTGATAGCAGTCCTTGTCATTCTCGATTCAGTTTTCACCACTCCGGGGTGGGTTCAGGAGAGTTGCGCGCCCTCCCGGTCCCTACCGCCCAAAGTCTTCTCTTTTGGCTACTCGGGTTATGTATCTTTCACACATATCACTTCTTCTAATTTTACCACTTTCTTTACGAACTTCTTTTCAAAGACTTTCTGGCGGAAATGCCCTCGTTAGTTTTCGCCTTTTTTAAGTTAAAAAAACTGGAGGGGTGTCTTTTATTTGTTTTCCTCCATTCTTTTCCTACTAGGTCAACATGCCCTCGTTGGATTATACAAGTTGATGGTGTTAAACCAGGGTAGCCACGAGTAACCTCGAAGCTCGGTTTCGACCGCCACCCTCCCGGTCACACTGGAAAACTGCCCCTAGTGTTTATGAAAATTAACAAAAAAAGTAGTAAAAAAATATTATTTATAAAATAGACTTTTTAAAAATGGATATTTAACAATGAATTATTAATAGATATCTATACATACATAAAATAATATTAGAAAAAATGGAAAACTGTATATTAAAATTGCAAATTGTGTGCTATTCCTTTCAAAAAATCCAACACTTCACGGTTCTCATAATCTTCTACAATAGTTGCAATTCTGGTCGACAAATCTTGATACCGTTTCTTCTTGGGTGGGGGCGGATGTCCTGCAAGCATTTGGCTTATGATGACGTTGGTGAGTCCTTGCTCCTTTTTCAACACTTGAAGTGAAGTAATGCTTGCTTGCAAATGGTTATGCCATCCTTCCAAAGAGTTGTTAGTGCGTGGGAGGTCATCAACTACGCGTTGGTGCATACTCCACATGTTGATAGGAAAACGTGGAGTTGCTCTGTTACGGCGACGTACTCTACCAATGTAGACATCCTCGAAATAATCGGTGATTGGATCTGCTTCCTGAGGCATATTTTCTTGCAGTTCTTCAAATGCATCAACAACATTCTCTGATGGTACGAATGCTAGTGCTGGTAGCATGCGAATTCTGAGAGCAAAGTCGGCATCACTCTGATATTTTGCTTGCAATCCCTCCGATTGCACCTTGCGATATACGGCTTGAGACAAGTGGTAAAAACATCCTTTGACTATCGCGTTGGGAAAGGCTTCTTGGATGGCGCTCTTAGCAGCCTGTTCGTAGTCGATGAGGACGGTCTTCGGATTGAGCCTGGGGTTGATAGTAAGAAGTTGGTGGAAAAGATCTTGATAGGAGTCTTGTCGTTTGTTTGGTAACAACACATAAACACATGGAATTGTTCTACTCGAGACTAGACAATGAACTGTGTAAAGCTGGTAAAAGAGGGTTGGCGCAACTTTAAATGTCCCATCGCAAAACCAATCAGTCGAGGTTTCCAGGAGTCTCATGTTTTTGGCTGTAGAAAATATAAGCATACGTTGATTAATTGATCCACTGTCGTAAAGCAGGAAATCCTCGCCGGAAGCCGTCATTTTATATTCATCGGGAATAACCATCTCATTTAAGTTCTTTGCCTGTGTCTTCTTATTGCACGCCTAATATGGTGAACGGATGGTAGTTGCACTGAAACTCCTTCTGGAATGCTCTGTACTGCCTGTGTGATGATTTGTTGAGCGGTTTCCTGGGTGTCAATAGCTTTCTGCTTTATTTCGTTCCGTAGAAGCAAGACATCTTGACGATTAGTATCAGGAGCGTGGTTATGTTCATGAAGATGGCTGACTAATTCTTCTTCACATATTTTAACTTGGGCTTTGCAGTTTTTATGCCGACGGCGTTCACATTCGTAGGATATAATACCAGATGACAATTCTTTGTGCTTGACATAGATGTAACCATCAAGGCAGAGTTTATCTTGACCACGTTGACTTTTAACGAAATCCATGATGGGGGTGATTTCAAGCGAAGAAGTAAATTTGGAGAACTGTGGACAGACTGTAAGGACTTAAAGGCGTTGGAAGTTAGACTGGTCATTTTTACTATAATCCTGCATTTATAGGTTGGTTAAGGGTGGGGTGAGTCAAGGAATGCCATATTTCCCACAAAATCGTTTCTCACTTTATCACATGTTAATCCTTCCGCGCGATCCTGACGGATTATCTCCCGGTCGCTAGTATACAATGAACCTCCAAAATAGAGACCTTGAGGTCAAATTACCTTATCTTGTTTCATTGCCCCAAATGACTTATTCAAGTGTTCGGCAGCAGCTGTGATAATTTGTTTACGAGTATATATTAAGGAGTCAGGTAGGAGCTTCCGGACATAGAGGTCGTACATGAACAAATACTGCACAAAAATTCACTAAAACCGTGAAGTGATTTATGTAAAGGATATAGCCACAAGGAAAAGGAAAGAAGTATATAGCGAGATCTTTCGTCTATTAAGACATTTTCAAGCAGAGATGAGTAACTAAAAAAACAAAAGTTATCACAGGTATATACATAGCAAATGACCGGAAGAGGAGGAGGTTTTCGTACATTTTGGGAAGGTCACCCAGGTGCGACCTGTTTTGTGACCAAAGAAGATAGCAATGGATCGACCTTGACATGCCTATAGCTAAGATTAAGATTATGTTCAAAATTTTTATAAATAAAACAAGATTCGATCAGATTCCTTTCAATAACTTTTTTATTTTTTACATACCAATGCAAGTTTTTAAGTAATCCTGAAAAAATAAAAGAAACAAGGATGAAAACATTACCCCCCCCCCCCTACAACTTTGATGGAATCTAGAATAAAATTGTTGGTCTTTTTATTGGACTTAAATCAAGTTGTTTTTCAAATTTTACTAAAATCTGTTAGATATTTTTTGAGTAATCCCTCTAACAAAAAAAATAAAAAGTTAAAACAATACCCCCTCCCAACTTTGCTGGCTGGGTTAAATAAATTTTTTGGCCATTTAGGGTTTCAAAACAAATAATAAAAGCATCTAACATCATTTTTATATTTATATAACCCCTAAATTAATAAAAAATAAAGTACGGGTCATATTGACCCGAACAGTATAAGTGTATAGTAAATAGGAACAGTGCAGCAGGGTTTTAGAGTATGAAATTATATTGTATTACCTAGTAACACAAACCAACTAACGGAATTCGTACAATCAAGGTCATAATTTCCTTGTCTATGCTATACCTATGTGGCAAGTATAAATGACATTGCAACAAAGACTGTACGTACACTTTACACTCAGTTGTTTTAAAAAAAATACGCCAATTAGAAACTTTTTTATGCCATTTATAGATCGATTTTAGTCGCTAAACTTCTGCAATATTTAAAAATACTTTTCATAAAATTTTAAAATTTAAAATGAGCAAAGCTTTTAGATGACACATTCATATAACATTTTATGGATTTTTCTTTTTTCTCGTTGCTATATCTAAAAGGCCTTAGGGCTTCAAATATTGCTAATTTTTGGTCAGAAAACGCCATCTTTAAGTTAACTTTTCTTAAAATATATTTATCGAATTAAAAATAAAATGAGCAAACCTTGTAGCGAGTTTTGGGTTTAATGCAGATATGAAAATTATATGATGGTGTTATTCCTTTCATTTAAGTTATAGGGGTGCAAAATACAACTAAATGTCCCTAACCCCTACGGAACTCCCTTAAATTACAATCTTATTTTTTAAAAATATATTTTCTAGCTAATTTTTCAATAGATTTTTCAAAGTTGAATCTTCACAAATAGAAACGCTTATCACCTGGGACCTATTATATACTTAATAAACGTTTTTTTAGTCAGTTATAGCTTTTATTTGAATTAATATAAAATTGGGGGCAATTTTCCCGGTGGCAGTTTTCCCGGTGGCAGTTACTCAGGTGGCAATTTTGTATGTGGCAGTTGTCTGGGTGGCAGTTTTCCAGGGTGGCAGTTTTCCAGGGTGGCAGTTTTCCGGGTGGCAGTTTTCTGGGTGGCAGTTTTCCAGGGTGGCAGTTGTCCGGGTGGCAGTTGTCCGGTGGCAGTTTTCCAGGTGGCAGTTGTCCGGATACCCATTAAGCACATTAGCGATGTCCGCGTCGGAGGTCCGCAGAACGCCGCTTCCGTCCTTTAACAGACCTATCATGCTTCTAATGGGCTTTCTACTATTAACATAACTGAAGAACTCCTTTGGGTTGCCCTTGCAGAGGCTTGCCACCCGTAGTTCTTCGTTACGTTTCGCTAGCCTAACCTTCGCCTTCACTTCCCTACACAGTCGGACATACACTTCAGTTTTCTCGTGGGAACGATTGGCCTTCGCCCTCCATTACGCTACTTTCCTATTTCGGATAGCCGAAGCGATGTCACGATTGAACCACTTAGGCTGCGTTGAAGCAGGGGTGACCGGTTTTGAGGGTATGGCAGCAGACTGCAGCACCATAAACTCGTCCCGGAATGCACTGCACACTCCCTCAACATCGCCGCCAACCTCAACCCCATCTCTCCTCTCGAGTTACTACGCTTCACCCGAGGGACGCACACACGGAACCTAATAAGATCGTGATCACCCCCGCCCAATGATTCGTCAACGGTGAGGCCAGAGACGAGGTTGTCTTCTGGTATCCGGACAACTGCCACCTGGAAAACTGCCACCGGACAACTGCCACCCGGACAACTGCCACCCTGGAAAACTGCCACCCAGAAAACTGCCACCCGGAAAACTGCCACCCTGGAAAACTGCCACCCTGGAAAACTGCCACCCAGACAACTGCCACATACAAAATTGCCACCTGAGTAACTGCCACCGGGAAAACTGCCACCGGGAAAATTGCCCCCAATTTTATATTAATTCAAATAAAAGCTATAACTGACTAAAAAAACGTTTATTAAGTATATAATAGGTCCCAGGTGATAAGCGTTTCTATTTGTGAAGATTCAACTTTGAAAAAACTATTGAAAAATTAGATATTTTAAAAAATAAGATTGTAATTTAAGGGAGTTCCGTAGGGGTTAGGGACATTTAGCTGTATTTTGCACCCCTATAACTTAAATGAAAGGAATAACACCATCATATAATTTTCATATCTGCATTAAACCCAAAACTCGCTACAAGGTTTGCTCATTTTATTTTTAATTCGATAAATATATTTTAAGAAAAGTTAACTTAAAGATGGCGTTTTCTGACAAAAAATTAGCAATATTTGAAGCCCTAAGGCCTTTTAGATATAGCAACGAGAAAAAAGAAAAATCCATAAAATGTTTTATGAATGTGTCATCTAAAAGCTTTGCTCATTTTAAATTTTAAAATTTTATGAAAAGTATTTTTAAATATTGCAGAAGTTTAGCGACTAAAATCGATCTATAAATGGCATAAAAAAGTTTCTAATTGGCGTATTTTTTTAAAACAACTGAGTGTAAAGTGTACGTACAGTCTTTGTTGCAATGTCATTTATACTTGCCACATAGGTATAGCATAGACAAGGAAATTATGACCTTGATTGTACGAATTCCGTTAGTTGGTTTGTGTTACTAGGTAATACAATATAATTTCATACTCTAAAACCCTGCTGCACTGTTCCTATTTACTATACACTTATACTGTTCGGGTCAATATGACCCGTACTTTATTTTTTATTAATTTAGGGGTTATATAAATATAAAAATGATGTTAGATGCTTTTATTATTTGTTTTGAAACCCTAAATGGCCAAAAAATTTATTTAACCCAGCCAGCAAAGTTGGGAGGGGGTATTGTTTTAACTTTTTATTGTTTTTTGTTAGAGGGATTACTCAAAAAATATCAAACAGATTTTAGTAAAATTTGAAAAACAACTTGATTTAAGTCCAATAAAAAGACCAACAATTTTATTCTAGATTCCATCAAAGTTGTAGGGGGGGGGGGGGTAATGTTTTCATCCTTGTTTCTTTTATTTTTTCAGGATTACTTAAAAACTTGCATTAGTATGTAAAAAATAAAAAAAGTTATTGAAAGGAATCTGATCGAATCTTGTTTTATTTATAAAAATTTTGAACATAATCTTAATCTTAGCTATAGGCATGTCAAGGTCGATCCATTGCTATCTTCTTTGGTCACAAAACAGGTCGCATCTGGGTGACCTTCCCAAAATGTACGAAAACCTCCTCCTCTTCCGGTCATTTGCTATGTATATACCTGTGATAACGTTTGTTTTTTTAGTTACTCATCTCTGCTTGAAAATGTCTTAATAGACGAAAGATCTCGCTATATACTTCTTTCCTTTTCCTTGTGGCTATATCCTTTACATAAATCACTTCACCGTTTTAGTGAATTTTTGTGCAGTATTTGTTCATGTACGACTTCTATGTCCGGAAGCTCCTACCTGACTCCTCAATATATACTCGTAAACAAATTATCACAGCTGCTGCCGAACACTTGAATAAGTCATTTGGGGCAATGAAACAAGATAAGGTAATTTGACCTCAAGGTCTCTATTTTGGAGGTTCATTGTATACTAGCGACCGGGAGATAATCCGTCAGGATCGCGCGGAAGGATTAACATGTGATAAAGTGAGAAACGATTTTGTGGGAAATATGGCATTCCTTGACTCACCCCACCCTTAACCAACCTATAAATGCAGGATTATAGTAAAAATGACCAGTCTAACTTCCAACGCCTTTAAGTCCTTACAGTCTGTCCACAGTTGCCAAATTTACTTCTTCGCTTGAAATCACCCCCATCATGGATTTCGTTAAAAGTCAACGTGGTCAAGATAAACTCTGCCTTGATGGTTACATCTATGTCAAGCACAAAGAATTGTCATCTGGTATTATATCCTACGAATGTGAACGCCGTCGGCATAAAAACTGCAAAGCCCAAGTTAAAATATGTGAAGAAGAATTAGTCAGCCATCTTCATGAACATAACCACGCTCCTGATACTAATCGTCAAGATGTCTTGCTTCTACGGAAGGAAATAAAGCAGAAAGCTATTGACACCCAGAAAACCGCTCAACAAATCATCACACAGGCAGTACAGAGCATTCCAGAAGGAGTTTCAGTGCAACTACCATCCGTTCATCATATTAGGCGTGCAATAAGAAGACACAGGCAAAGAACTTAAATGAGATGGTTATTCCCGATGAATATAAAATGACGGCTTCCGGCGAGGATTTCCTGCTTTACGACAGTGGATCAATTAATCAACGTATGCTTATATTTTCTACAGCCAAAAACATGAGACTCCTGGAAACCTCGACTGATTGGTTTTGCGATGGGACATTTAAAGTTGCGCCAACCCTCTTTTACCAGCTTTACACAGTTCATTGTCTAGTCTCGAGTGGAACAATTCCATGTGTTTATGTGTTGTTACCAAACAAACGACAAGACTCCTATCAAGATCTTTTCCACCAACTTCTTACTATCAACCCCAGGCTCAATCCGAAGACCGTCCTCATCGACTACGAACAGGCTGCTAAGAGCGCCATCCAAGAAGCCTTTCCCAACGCGATAGTCAAAGGATGTTTTTACCACTTGTCTCAAGCCGTATATCGCAAGGTGCAATCGGAGGGATTGCAAGCAAAATATCAGAGTGATGCCGACTTTGCTCTCAGAATTCGCATGCTACCAGCACTAGCATTCGTACCATCAGAGAATGTTGTTGATGCATTTGAAGAACTGCAAGAAAATATGCCTCAAAAAGCAGATCCAATCACCGATTATTTCGAGGATGTCTACATTGGTAGAGTACGTCGCCGTAACAGAGCAACTCCACGTTTTCCTATCAACATGTGGAGTATGCACCAACGCGTAGTTGATGACCTCCCACGCACTAACAACTCTTTGGAAGGATGGCATAACCATTTGCAAGCAAGCATTACTTCAAGTGTTGAAAAAGGAGCAAGGACTCACCAACGTCATCATAAGCCAAATGCTTGCAGGACATCCGCCCCCACCCAAGAAGAAACGGTATCAAGATTTGTCGACCAGAATTGCAACTATTGTAGAAGATTATGAGAACCGTGAAGTGTTGGATTTTTTGTAAGGAATAGCACACAATTTGCAATTTTAATATACAGTTTTCCATTTTTTCTAATATTATTTTATGTATGTATAGATATCTATTAATAATTCATTGTTAAATATCCATTTTTAAAAAGTCTATTTTATAAATAATATTTTTTTACTACTTTTTTTGTTAATTTTCATAAACACTAGAGGCAGTTTTCCAGTGTGACCGGGAGGGTGGCGGTCGAAACCGAGCTTCGAGGTTACTCGTGGCTACCCTGGTTTAACACCATCAACTTGTATAATCCAACGAGGGCATGTTGACCTAGTAGGAAAAGAATGGAGGAAAACAAATAAAAGACACCCCTCCAGTTTTTTTAACTTAAAAAAGGCGAAAACTAACGAGGGCATTTCCGCCAGAAAGTCTTTGAAAAGAAGTTCGTAAAGAAAGTGGTAAAATTAGAAGAAGTGATATGTGTGAAAGATACATAACCCGAGTAGCCAAAAGAGAAGACTTTGGGCGGTAGGGACCGGGAGGGCGCGCAACTCTCCTGAACCCACCCCGGAGTGGTGAAAACTGAATCGAGAATGACAAGGACTGCTATCAGCGAGTACCTCGTCCCCCCCACAAACCCTAAAACCAGCAGGGTGCATTTTAACCCACCCCCCAACACAAGTTCGTGCCAGGAACAAGGGCATAAACACTAGGGGCAGTTTTCCAGTGTGGCAGTTGTCCGGGTGGCAGTTATCCGGGTGGCAGTTTTCCAGGTGGCAGTTTTCCAGGGTGGCAGTTGTCCGGGTGGCAGTTGTCCGGTGGCAGTTGTCCGGGTGGCAGTTTTCCAGGTGGCAGTTGTCCTAGAACCCTTTTATCAGTAGGTAACAGTTCTTATAGTCAGTACTAAGGTTCTGTACAATGTCTTCTGGCAGTTAAATTATATCTTCTTCTCCTGGCAGAGCCATGAAGCTAAAGTTGACAAGTATGTCATTGATCTTCTCCAAAAGTTTTCCTATTGGGCCACTGAACCCAGACTTGTGTGTGTAGGGGCCATCAAGCTTGATGATCATGTGCCTGAGGCTGAGTTCATTAATATGCAACTGGCATATCAGCCAGTGACACTTGTGATATAGCACTCTCCCGAAGTGAGAGATGGTTCCTCCATCAGGTCCTGTGTTTGTAGAGTCACCACCAAGGACCACAATGGTATCTTTAGCACCATGAGCACTAATCCACTCAAACAGAGCCTGAGCTATCTTCAGTGCAGGTTTCTCATTTCCTTCAGGTTCTTCTGGTGTACAATGGAAGAGATACTTCCCCTCAGGTTCCCAGGTAACACTATAGTATTCTTCAGTTGTAATATCAGGATGGAAGCGGCCAGTTTCTTCATTGTACCTCATGATCTTTGTCTTCTTATCTTCTTTTCCATCAAAGAAAATTCCCTTGATCTCCTCTCCTTCTGTCCTTTCATCCAGGCCCGCCACCGAGGCACCTATTACAGATTCCTTGCCCCTCCACATCTTCATCCTGTCAACAGATAGATATGCCTTATCAGCAGATAGATGGCCAGCTTTGATTAGATCTTGCAAGAAACCAGTTGCAATGGCTGCTGCAGGAGTGTTTGCCACCTTGAACCTAACTGCAGCCGCAGCAGTGCTTGAGATATCCATGTAGTTCCTCCTGGCAGAGCTGGAGACTTTGCCAGTGTTGAAACTGGAGGTGCCTGGTGCAGTACTGGAAAAATCTGTGTCAGCAGTAGGAGCTGCTCTGCCTGGAGACTCTCGTAAGGAAGTCACCATCTTCATCATCATCATCAGCTCTAAGCAGTAGCTCCTTTTTTTCTTCCTCTTTTCTGTTTCTCTTCTCAGCTGCCTTCTGTTCTTCCTCCTTCCTCTTAGCAGCCTACACCTGCTTCACTGTTTCCTTCACATCAACAGATGCCATCCGAAAGCCAGAAACTTCTGATGTTTTGATCCTCTGGTAATGGAGCCACTCTAGCTCTAGCTTTGGAATCTTCTGAGGCATAGGACAGTCACAGTTGACATGAACTCTAGCAGCACAGCCAGAGCAGCCAGATGCTTCAGTTCTACAGAGAGTGATACCATGTCTGCAGGTTGTTATGTCAAACAATGTATCAAGTTCAGATATTCTCTTCTCTCTCTTTGCAGCCTTCACTCTGCCATTCACTAGGTCAGTCATTTCATTCCACCTGACAAGAATCTTCCTGGCAATGGATCTCTCTTGAATGATCACAGGCGGAGTGAACTTGGCATTGCTTTTGCGCCACTGTGTCAGTACCAGTGATGCCAAGTCCCTAGCCAAATCTTGCAGAGGGTACTGAGCTCTCTTCATATCATCCAGAAGCAGCTTCTCTTCCTGGAGGAGGATTCCTCCCTGAAACACAGCACTCCAGGTTGGAACTTCTGTGGGAAATAACTGCTTGCCTGTACCCACCAGATCACTCAGCTTTGAAACATAACTTTTTCTGGTCTTTCGTCTTTGCTTAACCATGGTGGCTACACAATCTTCACCAAGCTTTGTATCTGAAACATAGAAAATTATCACAGTGAAACTCTAGTGGCTTATAACAGCTATTACAATGGTTTTGTTTGGTAAGAAACCGGTCTGTTACATTTGCACGACAGTGTTTGTCCTGCACAGCCATTCTGTACATAACCAGAAAACGAAAAAGTGGAAATTTGAATATTTAAACGTGATTTTTAGCAAAAGTTCAAGAAAACAAACCCCTCCTAAAATTTAATTTTACATAGGAACACATACTGCCAATCTTGAAATTCGCGCTTCAATGAGCATGATACACCCTACTGTACTGTCTTGGAGTACTGTCGTGTATTAGAAAAAAGACCACAAGCTTAATTGCGTCAGACTATTTGTAGTGTTTTATTTATTAAAGGGCCAATTTGACCGATATATTAAGAGTGCAACAGTTAAATGAGTATCTGTCCAGCTTTACCAGTCGACTTTTGACTGACACAACCTTAAGGATTGACAAAATAATTTACGGTTGGAGTTTATGTTTATTAAAATAATTAAATTATTTAAGGATGTCAAGCTTTTAGGGCAAGGGCGACCGTTAATACATAAACAGCACCGAGAAAGATAGATTCTGGTAATTTGCGATTTACACTAAACTGACAAGCCATATATAAAAAATTTTGAGAGCCCTAAAAACCTATGATCTTGACTGAACAAAATCTAGAATTCAACTCCCCGTATGTAGGATCTTATGGCACCATTGTAGAGGGTTTTCCCAACTTCTTCACACAAGGGCAGCTCTTGTCCCCCATTCCCAACCGAAACACCCACAAAAAATATAAAAACCGTTACATTCTCCGTGAAGTTACATTCAAAAGACATCTTAAATATATCTTTCCAAAACGACTATATAAAAAAACGCTATATTAACAATGTTCATTAAAAACATTTCTCTCGGTGCCATTTATTAAATTTATTACAAATCATTACACTCGCCCCCACCACTAGAAAATAAGTTTGAGCAACAAACTTATTAAATAAGTACAACCATAAAGATAATGCAGGGAAAATTTCTGCAAAATTATACCGTTACATGGTTGCTGTTGACATAATAATAATAAAAATAATAATACTGATGGTGATAATAATATTAATCCAGTTACATGAGAACATTTCAGAGCATAAATTTTGCAATTTCCAGTCAGAACATTAATCGTAATGATAACAACAACCAATAATAATAATAATGATAATAATAATAATAATAATAATAATAATAATAATATTCAATTTACATGAATGCATTAGAGAACATAAATTCTACAATGTTCAATGAAAATCAAAACAAAACAATTGCATTACACAATTCAGTAGGATATATAACTTATATACACATATATAAATACTATGTATATATATAATATATATATATATATATATATATGTGTGTGTGTGTGTGTGTGTGTGTATATACACATATACACACATTCACAAATATAGGAGTATATGTACATAGAATAGTTGGGGTTCATGAATATTGAACATTTGTAAAATCGCAACAGTTCAGACATTCCTTTTAAATTTTGTAAAATGCTAATCAGTATCGTTCAAATTCTCTTAAATTAGTTTATTTATTTATTTTTTAATACGTACTGTTGCGCTCTCTTTTGTCTGTCAAGAACTGACCGAAGATATTTAAATTTTCAATCGTATTAACTCTTGCCACTTTTCTAGAATGCGAAAGTCGCATTACGTATGCAACGGATTCAGCACTTGTCACGGTTCTGCTCTCTCTTCAAAGTGTAATGACGAAGGTCTTACTGTCCAATTCAGAAAGGATCGAGTAAACGGAGATATAATGAAAGCAGAGCAACGCACTCGAATTGGACGTGATTGTAGTTCTAGAAGTGAAGAAGAAAGTCGCCAACTCGCATCTCAACCTGATTTCTCTTTTCAGTGAGCGTTGTCCACACGTACTCTGAAAGACTCCTTGTAACTCCTTGTAACTCCTTGTAACTCACTCTCTCTCTCTCTCTGAGGAATTCAAAGAAACTTAGTTGTCCTTGAATCGAACCTTTCGTAATTTCGAAGAAAGTAACAAATTCTTTATATCGTAAGTGATAAGCATTCGCATTATATTCCAAAATAAAAAAAATCCTGCTAAAGTCACTTTACTCAAAACGAATCACTGCACTATGTAAAAATCAGTATAAAAAAATGCTGTTCCCTATTTCCATCATCTTAAACGGAAATCAAAATAATATGCTCTCCATGGTCACACTTTGAGCTTTAACGATTTCATGTAAGAATAACATGGTATAAAAGACACTAAAACTATACTTTGTGATACAGAACCTTCAAATGTAGACAAAAAGGGGAGAAAATGAAAATAATAATAATAATAATTCTAATACCGCAACCATGTAACAGTAACTAAAATTTAACTATAATTACGTTCCCTACACTGCGCTCTATACCATTTCAATAGTACTGTATTTAGAATACAGTACGCTATAGACCTATAAGGACCACTTATACGATGCCAGAGGAAATCGAATAGGCTTCAAAATGTAAACTACAGTTCGAACACGAAAAATGTGCACAAATAAAAAAAATATCATTAATAAATTTTCTTTACAGCATTTTAAGACTAATAACTTTATAAAAACTTAAAATAATGGTTTATACCTATGGAAGAAACCATAAACATTTACAGTACTGTACTTAAAATATCGTTCGACATGTATGATGAGAATTTTACAAAAACTGCCTAAAATCATCAGAAATTACCAGATGTCGCAAAATACATGTTCTAAAACTCGAGACATGCCAACGTAACCCAGACCTATATAGGCCAGCAAAATAAAAAAAAAATCATTGTTGCAGTTTTAAGTTTACAATTAACAAATGTAACGTTACGCATAGAAAGAACAATTAAGAAATAAATTCATAACAATTGTGCTTAATTAAGGAAAACCCTATGATTATTTATGTTGAATGAAATAAAATTTTGTTAAATAAATGTCTAAGAAAATATTTATAATAAATTAAAAAGTACTATAACTTAATACCCAATACACACAAAAAAAAACTTGATAGTGGTATGCAATAATACAGTAGTGATAAACAATATTCGAACAATATTTTATGATAGACCAAGAGGAAGAATTTGTAAGATAGCTACTGTGTTGTACTAAACTATTACGGAAGCCCTTTTTTAAATTATTTAATGAATAAAAAAAGTATTGGACAAAAAAAAGAATTGGTGAAATAATTCATTACTCAATAAAAAAATCATAAAATTATATAACGTTAAAGTAAGAATTTTCAATCTAATAATAATGCATGCGTCATATGACAGGGCCGTAAAGAATCAGAAACTTAATAAAATATACACTGTTGTGAAGGTATATAGCTCATTTATAATATGCCTATAATTTATAATATGCATATAATAGAACTATGAATATAATGGATGACAAGGAAATTGCTCGTGTTCTAGGACGAACCATCCCAAAACACAGGAATTGAATTGTAAATACTGTATACATGATTCGAGAGACTGAATATAGACCTTCAAGTTTGAAAAACAGCTAGTCAGTTCGAGAAATCGCACACCATACTATACTCTCTCTCCTAATTAAAACATACACAAATTACTCGTTTTTAAGAATGAAGAAAGCATTTCATATTGGATTGTGTCAGTTAGAGAATTCGGCATTTCAAAATAATCGAACATTTGTTTTGCTCTGTCATTTTTTTAATGTTCAAGACCTTAGTATAACGTCTATTTTCTCCTTACGATTAGTTATCGCCCCTTTAAATTATACGCGCGAGTTTTTTCGTTTGGTGCCCATCTACACAATATCAAATTTTTATTGTTCTTATTAAATATGTATACTAATGGCCATTGGTCGGAATGAATATGAAAATTACGCCCGTCACCTAATGCGCGAACTTATTAACTAAAGTTTACAAACCTCCCTTCGTATCGGGAATCTGGGGGAGACGGAGTATAGTGGGGTTGGGGAATCGAGGGAGGGCCTGAGGTAACCACTCGAGAGGTTTAAGGTCAAACAAAAAGAAAAGTAAGAAGCTACACAATCTGAGCGTGATTTTTTTTTCAAAAGCCTACCCCCGAGAGAAACTATATATGTACAGGGTGTCCCAGAATTAACTATCTATTTCAATGAAATCGGACAAATTTAATAAAAACTGACATAATTTTGTGTTTATTACTAAATTATGATACAAAAACAAATAGATTTATAAATCATAAGTCAAAACTTTATTGAGAAGTTTCAACATGTGCACCGTCTGTATCTCTGCAAATTTCAAATCTATCCTCAGCGCTGCGAAACACATTTTTAAGCATTTCAGGTGTCATCTCCCGCACTGCCAACTGGATGCGTTCTTTAAGTTCAGCTAAACTATTGATCTTTTGGCGATAAACCTTTGTTTTTATGAAACCCCATGCAAAGAAATCCAGGGTGTCAAATCCGGAGAACGCGGAGGCCAAGGTCGAGGTCCTCCACGTCCAATCCACCGATTCGGAAGGCGTCTGTTGAGGTATTCTCGAACAATTAGAGCATAATGACATGGTGCTCCATCTTGTTGAAACACAACATTATCAAGAATGCCATCATCAAGAAGCTGTGGTTCGAGAAACTGCTGAAGCATATCAAGGTAGACGGTACCTGTTACAGTTGCTTCCGCAAAGAAGAATGGGCCATAAATTTTGGATTTGGTCATTCCAAGCCACACATTAACTTTTGGAGAGTCTCTTTGCCATTCTATGACTTCAGACGGTCTTTCATTGGACCAGATACGACAGTTGTGTCGATTGACTTTACCACACGTGTGGAAAGTCGCCTCATCACTGAATAAGATGTTATCCAATAAACTTTCATTTTCGATTTGATCCACAATTTCTGCACACCTTGCTGCTCGATTTGGATAATCCTCTTCATTTAGGGCATGCAGTACTTGAATGTGATAAGCCTTTTTCATCAGTGTCGAACGCAAGATTCTATGTGTTGTCTTGGATATGTTGAGTCTTCGACCGGCCTCCCTAACCGAAGTTGTTGGTTCATCCTCAAACAATTGTCGTACCTGTTCGGTACTGTTACGTGCTGTCCTTGGGCGTCCTCTTCCCACCTCGTCGTGTACGGATCCAGTTCTTTTAAATTTGTTCACAAGTTCACGAATCGCTTTGTCTGTAGGACCGGTTCTGTGGAATCTTCTTGTAAAATTTTCTCTGATTTCATTACATTGCATTCCTTTGATACGGGATGTTACAACAAAGATGCGTTCTTGTGTATTCATTATTAATAGGGTTCTGAAAGAGAATGAAAATAAAACTATGAAAAACTATGAAAAAATTATGAAAATAAAATTATGAATTTTTTTTAGAAATGTATACATTTTTAACACATATTAAACATGATAAACATAAATAAAAGTGTGTTTTTAAAAAATTTGTCCGATTTCATTGAAATAGATAGTTAATTCTGGGCCACCCTGTATAAATATTTATAAGGGTACCACAATTTTCTATATAACAATATTAACCAAAATAGATCGAAAGGGAAAGATGTAACATTAATCGGAAGAACAAACACACACACACACACACACACAAATTTTCCTCTCCTATTCATAAGACACGAAATAATGCAAAAGCCTACTTTAATAACAGAGTGCGTGGGTTAGTATTATTAAATTGATAACAATTTAATAAGAGTAGCTGCCACCAGAAATGTAGTTTTATTTATTAAAACGCCTATTTGGCCGATATATTAAGAGTGCAACAGGTAAATGAGTATCTGTCCAGCTTTACCAGTCGACTTTTCACTGACACAACCTTAAGGATTGGCGAAATAACTTACCGGTTGGAATTTATGTTTATTAAAATAATTAAATTATTTATGGATGTCAAGCCTTTAACTTATTTAATGGAGGGTAACGATTCAGAATAGGGGGGGCCACCTCAATTTTTGTTTTTTTTCACCAAAACATGCTAAAACCATTGGTTTCCTGTTGTTTAGGATGAATATGACCGTCGCCATTACAGTAAATTATTGCTTGAAGTGATTTCACCCCCCAACCCCTCCTACAATCTGGGGAGACCACCGTGGGAACCGGGGGTTTTGGGTGGGGGAACACAGCACAAGCAATAATTTACTGTAATAGCGATGGTCAGATTTATCCTAAACAACAAGAAACCAATGGTTTTAGCATGTTTTGGAGGAAAAAACAAAAATTGAGGTGGCCCCTATTCTGAACCGTTACCATAAAAGTAACTAGGCTTAAATATAAAACCCTATACCGATCAATTTGTGATGCGTGATCTTTACGGGGGCTCCGCCTCCGTACCCAGAGACCTAAATTATGCAAATGATAATGTAATAACATATTCATATTAGGTTAGGTTAGCGTAACAATTACCAAAAATACTAGCGTCACCGCACATCCGTCACAGACCGAAGCCAGTTTCAAATTGAAGTGAATGAACGATAGTAGGGTTGCCAACTCAAAATTTCCTAGATTCATACCCAAAAAGCACTAAAAAGCACCGAAGTAGCTATATATATTTTTTCGTAATTTTCTAACTTCGTTTTATTTTACTATGCGACACATGCAATCAACGTACTTTAATGAGAGAAATAACTTTGTCTCTATGGTATTTTTCGAAATTTTGCTTAATTAAGTGGCGCCCGTATTCTGAACCATTACCGTACCTAATGGAGTTTATGTTTATTAAAATAACTAAATTATTGAAAGATGTCAAACCTTTAGGGCAAAGGCGAACGTTAATACAAAAATAACACTGAGAAAGTTAGATTCTGGTAATTTGCGATTTACACTAAACTGACAAGCTATACTTAAAAAAAATTGAGAGGGCCAAAAACCTGTGATCCTAACTGAACAAAATCTAGAATTCAACTCCCCGTATGTAGGATCTTATGGTACCATTGTAGAGGGTTTTCCCAACTTCTTCCCACAAGGGCAGCTCTTGTCCCCCATTCCCAACCGAAACACCCACAAAAAATATAAAACCGTTACGTTCTCTGAGAGTTACATTCAATAGACATTTTAAATTTATCTTTCCAAAAAGACTATATAAAAAAACTCTGTATTAACAAAGGTATCACCGTCCAATCAGAGAGCCCGCGTGCTGGCGAAAAGGCTTTCGAGTTCAGGTCTACGTCACTTGAAAAAGGTCAATACCCCGCATATAAAGAGGGGTCCACTTTCATCTCGAGTCCAAATTAGCTGATATTTTCCAGTGAACAATCACCCGTTGCTAGCCGCAATAAATACAGACAGTGCCTCAGATCTCTTTTGATCACCATCCGTATACAAAGTTGGAGATGCTATGGAAGTCATATTCACAAAGTGAATTGAGTATATATATATATATATATATATATATATATATATATATATATATATATATATACACGGCACAGTTATTTTATCCTCTTGTCCTACAGGGCTGAAGCCTCTCTGCTGATCTTCACAGCATCTGACCGGGGAGAATTATTTTCATCGCAAGAAGTGTCCAACAATTGTGAAGCTGTACAGACTGAGACAATTGATTGCCACACGCACAAAATGTAAGAAGAAAATTATATCCCCGTATTTCAACCAAAGCTTATTTTATATCTTCTCTCTCTCTCTCTCTCTCTCTCTCTCTCTCTCTCTCTCTCTCTCTCTGTATATATATATATATATATATATGATAAGAATGAACATTGCTTATATTTGACACATAAAATAGACATTTTAAAGTAGTCACATTATAAATTTAATGGCTAATCTTTACTAAAATTTTGAAATGTGATTTAAACTGACTTCATCTCTCCCTGTCTATATATACAGGGTGTCCCATAAGTCCGGCATCATAGGAGAAATTCATATTTTTCTATTTCTACAAACCACAATTCATATGTTCGGGATGCCAATTTCCCGTCCACCATTCTGTTCAGTGACTAGGCTGTTTTTTATGGAAATGGTGAGGTAAATCGACAGAACACCCGCTATTGGTCTCAAAACAACCCTCACTGGTATACCTCTTCAAAGGAACACGGTGCATCTCGGGTGATGGTATGGTGTGGCATTTGGAAGGATCGCATCATAGGCCCCCTCTTTTTCGATGAACATGTCACTGGAGGCACCTACCTACGTATGCTCAAGGAAGAAGCATTTCCCAGTGTCTTGAACGAAGAAGGAAATTTCCCAACATGGTTCCAGCAAGACGGCGCTCCTACACATTACAACACCCAAGTAAGGGAATACCTGTACCAACAATTCCCTGGTCATTGGATAGGACGTCGAGGGCCTGTGGAATGGCCAGCTACAAGCCCGGATCTCACGCCACTACATTTTTATCTCTGAGGCCACTTGAAAGCGCTGGTATACGCAGAGAAAATGAGAAGTGTTGAACATTTGCGGCAGCGCATTATTGGGGCATGTAACACCATTACTCCTGACATCATTCACCGTGTGCTTGCTGACTGGGTATCACGTCTGAATTTGTGTATTGAAAACAATGGTTGACGTATTGAGCACGTTCTATAAATAAAAGCTTTTGTTTTGCCTTTTTTTATTATTTTTCCTATGATGCCGGACTTATGGGACACCCTGTATATATATATAGTATGTGTATTTCAAGTAACCTCATCAGAATTGATACCATCGATACCACGTTAAAATTGTTGGCTACCAGAAACCCAATTCTGCAATTTATCTTCCTCTGAAGCGTAATTTGTACTATCCGTTTGAGGTACTCTGCAATTTCTTAAAAGAATAGAGGAGTAGAATGCTTATACGAAAACTCATTTTGAAGTGCAATATTGGTCACCTTTTTCTCTCTTAAAGTTGCATTCAAAATTTCTACTTTTACGTATTAAATTATATAACTCAGAGGCCTGGAAACTTTCTTCAGAAAAATATATGAACTTAATTGTGACCATAAAATAAATAAAAATTTAAATCTACATCCGTAATTTTTTTCTTAAAGGACCCAAGCAGAGCTGGATCGTGTCAGATACATTTCGTAATAGCTTTGAAGAAACTCAAATAGTCGACGGTGATTTGTACACGGGGGTAGAAGTTTTACTGGACACTCGGCCCTACGATTGCCGGTCGTCGGTGAAGAGATGTAAGTTTTTCTTTTTTCTTTTGTGTCAGTCGGGTGAGAAAAAGCCTTATATTTTCAATATTTTATTAAATGATAAAACTATGAGGATTGTTTTATAAACTAACACATATTAGCGTTTACCGTATACAATACATTTTTACGTTATATGGCTTTCGATGTTTCTCACACATATAGGAGTGGCAGTGAATATATATATATATATTATACATATCCTACTTAAATTAGCATCCATTACATTTTAAATAAGTTACAGAACTTAAGCCTCGTCCTTAAACGTTACACAAAGTAATATTATTTAGGGTACATTTTATAATTTTACACAATATAGTCCTTTAAGCTATACTATGCATATTGTTACAATAATTAATTGATGAAATTACAATTTTATATATACGCACAAAACTTCACACAATATACCAAGAACATACAAACGGGAATCGGTTTTTTATTTGGGTGCATAGCAGTTCGTCATTCCGCTCGGTGTCACACAAATCGAATAATTTAAAAAAAAATTGTAAACTCATTTCCGCGGGTCATATGCATGAGAAAGGATACGCTGTACATACCACATTCGTTGCTGTAGTACCTCTGGAATCGGTATGTATTCCAGACTGTCTCGGGAATTTGCAATTGATCGAGAAATTTTACAATAATAGCATCATTCCAAGGATGTCCACCAAGTGAATTAAAATAGTGCAGGCGTTCCCGATTTTTAAAATAAAAGGCTATCCAATGAATCCATTCTCTGCCACTAACATCCTTACTTAGAATAAGTGCGCCGCAGTGCTCGTAGTTAGAAGCTTCAGCATTTAATTCTTCGCAAACACGCCGACAAATTTGGAGCGTGTTGAATCGGTCACTATTTATTACTCTCTCGAGTGTATTCCTATCCATTTTTAAAAATCTGTGACTACGCCTCTAAACCTATCAATTTCTATTAGGGCTTGCTATTCGAGGTAAACTAGTACACAAATAGGCGCGTCTCGCGGCATGGCGAATTCCAATCTGACTGATATGTTCCCACTCTACTGGGGACTTATTTATGTGCGTAATTACACTCGCAGATAAGTCGGGGGAGATGTCAAAGGGGTAAAGGTTCACCCTCTCAATGGATTCCTTCTGTGTTACGCCGATTCCGAATTCGTTACAGGTACTGTAATATGTGCAAGATTACCATAAGCTCTCGAGCAAAGGGGGAACTCTTCATCTGTAGAATAATTCTTTTCCAATGTCCCACCTAAGGCGACTCCATCCATTGATGTACAGGGTTATATTTTTAAGGCCTAAATTTTCGAAATTAAATGCGGTCTTTTATTTATTTTCCATTTACAGAAGCTTGTTCCTACATTCCAATTAATAACCTTTCAGGTAGAGCTCCAAGGGCAAAATTTTCTATCTGTTTCGATGTTAGACCTGAGGGCACCGTATATAGTTTGAGCTGGACTCTATTAATTTGGTATTTTACTGTGGCGTGTCAACCCTCAGATTTAAGCAAATCTCAGGGTTCGTACGAGTGAGCTTTATTTTCATATCGACCCCATTCACAAGCAGCTTTTCCTGGAATGTGAAATCAGTGTGTAGGCGACCGAAGCATACATATATATTCATTTTAGAATGTTTAAATTTGGACTTTATACTACTTTCATCTTTAGCTTGATAATAGCCTTCGGCAGTTAAAAAGGTATCCTTCGCTTCTTTTGAAAAGTTGAGTACATTTTCCAGATAGGCCCATAGGTGGTAGTAGCCAGATCCTGCTGAAATGTTGAACTGATTTAAATACACGTCACACTCACTGAATATGGAGTGTAGAAAGTTTGTTTCTGGGAATACAACGTAAATGTCTTCGCAGTCCGTTCCATCTGAATGTGCTATTCGTAGTTTAGTGTACATGTGCACACAGCTTGGGTCAAAAAAGTAAGGGCCTGAGCTGGGGGTCACGAACTCTATAGGAGCACTCGGTGAGTTAATGGTGTTTAACGGATTAACTGTAATAAAGTCACTGAGCTCTACAGATATTTATGTTGGGGCATGTCAAAGAGGGCCAGCTCCGATTTACAACATTGTGAACTACACGGATGGATGAAACTTGCCATGACGAGACAGAAATAGTGACACCTCTCTCGACAAGTAGTAAGCAGTCTATGATTCATGAGAGGAACGTTCTTAGCTTATATCAGTTAAAATAGTGGTCAACCATAGGTTTCATGTGCTTAGAACACATCTTTTTTATTCTCCTTTCACGTTTAACGCCACGTGCTAATAACCCCTTCTTCTTCTTCCGTACAAGACTCTTCTTCTTCCCGCCACCACGGATTTTTCTCTTTGCATCTTTGATGATTTCGTCCCGTGTACGCTTTAAGTGCTTTTTTAGAGCTTCTTTAGGCTTAGCCCCAGCCATTATGTCTTCTACCGTGTTAATACCTGATTGTAACGTTTTCCTGACGAGATATCTGGCACCACTCTTCAGCAAGGGGAGAGCCGTAAGCAGTATGATTAAAAAAATGGATCCAATCCCAATCCCGCGCTGGTATCTCACCCCTCGATAGACTGTGAAAGGCTTCCTGAAGACCTTCTGAGTGAACTGGGAGCTTATAACCTGATCGCGGGTGCGACTTCATGCGAGACTGTCGGGAGAAGATCTACCATGGATATATCCTACGATTCCACACTCAGAACGTGGACATCCATGCCACCAGCAACCGTTAAAGGAGTACGCTGTCTTCTCTCCAGTGGCACGGTCTTCGCTTAAACCATCCACCCAAAAAACACGACCACTGACCTTAATGGCCACTTCCTCCGTGTTGCGAGCATGTTTTATGTATATACCGTCTGTTGCTGTAGGTGTATGAGCCAGTAAATAGCCTTATGCCCATAACTGCATGGGTTATTTATGTGAATGGCTTGTAGCGGATCGCAGTTGAACTGGTCAATGTACATCCTTCTAAACGCTTGGAAACACACTCTAAGCACGTGCACATCATTCACGCAATAACGCTCACATTCATCAACTATATTGTAAGGATTATCTTCATTAAAACTGTTGTAGTAGCGGTCAAAATCTTCACGCTCACCATCCCTCATATTGGCATAGTTAAAGTAATGTTTGAGGGGAAGGTAGTCCTACGTAATTTAAAGTGTCGCTAGTGAGGAAAGTGTAAGGAAAATGCCTTTTGAAACTTCGGTGGCTATGCCCATCACCTTTGGAAGCTTGGCTAATTTACAAGGTCTAAATAATAAAGTATCTTTAAACTGAACATTACCTCTTATTTGCATCTGCATAAGTTTGTTTCCACCTTTTAAAGGATCGCCTGTAAATATCTCCGATGACTCGTGTTCAAACAGTTCCTTATAAAGGAATTGTGTCTCAAATTTTGCGCCGTTATGGGCAAGGATATACACCGTCATTTTTTGAACTTGTCTGCTATCTTGACAATATAGAACACAAAGAGTTTCATGGGGTTGTCGTGTGCGACCGTTTTAAAAACGTTTTTTCTTTTACCACATTTGCGACATTCATCACACTCGACTTCCATGCACTCGTCGCAGATAGTCTGGCTTACAATGATAGTCTGGTTTACAATTAGATGTGGGGTAAACTCTTTGGTTTCAGCATCTGTATATGTTTCTATGTCGTTGTATACAGTTATACAAGGTTTATTTTTAGGATTTGCATATTTTATATAACATACATGCTTTATACCATCTGACTTATATTTCTCGTGGCATGTAGAACAGTGAATTTCATCACATTTATGCGTGAATATCCCCAATTATCCATCATATGAAACATACCACATTCACAGATTCTCATTTTCCTGCACATGCCTATTGATTTATGGAACTCAAAACAGTTATTATTGAAAAATATGCGTCTACACACATTACAGTCCCTCTTCTCAGCTTCAACTACACGACTTTCACATTTGGAGCTTTAACACTGTTCGTACACAATGTGGCATTCTTTACAATGCTTCACTGTATCATCCGCAAACTCGAGACATCCCTTACACAAATCATGATGCCTTCCATATTTTCGACTTTTATCATAACTCGCGTAAAGAGCCCTTATGTTACGGATGGGAAGATACGTTGTCCCTGACAGCCCTAATATAAGTAGGGGTCTTGTACGGTCTCTCGCACTGCTTTTAATAAATATACAGTCCTACGACGATCATCTATTCCAAATACAACTATACGAACATTCATTTCCTGCTCTACTCTTCTCAGCTCTTCAGGACCCATATTACAGTCCAAATCGTTCTTGCAATCTGAGGCCAATTTATGGGCACGCTGCACAGCCGTAGGCAACCAAATTTTTTTGGCCGATGCATTTAGTACAGTAAACATATGAACTAAGACTACTGCTGTAAAGCCGCAACCACGCACGGTGTTTATATGCCGTCTGTAAATAGCCTGAGAATTGAAGTTAAGAGTATAAGATGCAGCCATATGTCCCGTAACACAGAATACATGGTCAATATCTGTCGTGAAGTTGTTCATGTTGAAGGCGATGCTACTTTGAAAAGCTTGCAATATACGACCCAAAATGTAGTCTACAGTATATCCACAGCACCCAAGCACCTGTAGGGTATTACTACCCAAAAATCATCTATATCTCGGTCATCTGACCCAAACCCGAAGGACAGTCGCGTCCTGACTTCACGTCCCTCGCTGTTCTGAAGGGCAAACTCACAAAATACGTTCAACTACGCGCTATAGTCCGTGTTCAACGCCGTTGCTATACATGGTTCGCGGGTCGACCCTGACTACGTACCGGTTTCTAGTCAGGGATGGGGTGCGCACCAGCTCGAATGTTATGCTACTCTCTACAGAATGAGATTCTGCTGCTGTGGAGGGTACGACCGGAATTGAACAGGAATAAAGAAGCAGTTTTATTTGTAGAAGGAATTAATGTGGGGGCTGTGTCGTAAGATGTAGAGGTCTGGGGCTCTATTACTGGGGATCTAACAACCGGCGCACTCCTGGCACGCTTTATACCTGACGTGGAAGGCGAATCATCAACTTCATCATGCCCCCGCTTTCTCCTCAAAATGTTGCGTGGGATGCGACAGTTGTCGCTGGTGGAGGTTCGCTAGCAGGGGTGGAGTTTGTAACCTCAACAACAACTGCACTGTCATCGGTGTCGTCTGCAATATCTATGATGGGGACATGTTGCTGGCACAGTACCTCACTCTCATCATCATTCACGGTTCTGGGGAAGAAGAAGAAAGACAAGACTGTAGAAATGTAGAATATAAGGAGCGTCACTTAAAATTTTATTACATTTTGTAAATGTTCCACTTAGAAGTGTGACGTGTTAGAAATGGATTCTGTAGAAATATTCAGGTTCACAAGCCCGTCCACATGTATTATATCTTGCCCTACAGGATGTGGTAAAACTGTGTTTATGCTTAAAAGCATTAAAGATAAGGGGGAGATGTTCTCAAATTTGTGCATAAAGTCATATGGTGCTATTCGACATACCAGTTAGTATTCAACGAGTACCAATATGATATTTTGTTCCACAAAGGTGTATATGACGTTAATTCGTTAAAGGGAAATGAGCATACGGTCATTGTAATTGACGATCTCATGTTAGAAATGGATAAAACGTTTGCCGAGACATTTACAGTGTTCTCCCACCATCTTAACATAAGCGTATTCTTCATCGATCAGAATCTATTTTTCCAAAATAGACACATGCGCGATGTGTCGCTAAATACACAATATATAGTTTTATTCGCACAACGTAGAGATGTATCACAAATTGGGGTATTAGCCAATCAAATGTTCACGAATCAGCGTAAGGAGTTTATGGAAGTTTAAAAAGAAGCTACAAGCCAACGTTACGGATATTTGGTTTGTGACCTTCACCCGCGAAACACATTTAGGGTGCTTCTAAGAACGAATATATTCCCTAACGAGGCTGAAACGGTGTATATCTCAGAATGACAAAGAGATTAAAGAAATAACTTGAATTAATAAATATCTATCATCGGCTGCCACGGTCACTGCAGCAGCTCTTTGTTAAAAACATCGACTCTGACTTTTTAAAATGCATCTGTGAAATCTCTCTTAACGTTATAAAATGTAATGTACCGATGAAACCCCCTCAAAAGGCTCGCCTACGACGTTACAAGAACATAATACGCGCACTCGATCGTAGAAATCAAACTGGGGAAGAAAAAGTGAATTATTGTACAAAGACGGGGGTTTATTCCTGGCCATCTTATTTTCAGTTTTGGGGCCTTTACTCTCTAGTTTAATATAATGAAGAAAGTGGTAGTGATTCTACACGAGGTGTGTGCCTCACTACAAAGCTCAAAGAGTCCAGATACCTTTCTAGAACCCCGTAAAAGCACGCTGAAAAGAGTGGAAAGCCAAATGTTGGACCCATTAAACAGTGAAAAGTCAGTTGATGAGAAAAGAATCTTATACCAAGAAGTTTTGCAGAAATTTTTTCATGAGTACGAAAATAAGAATCCGACAGACAACGTTGAGCATGGAGGCATAGAACCTGGGGTCGAGGCTAGAGACGAACAGTCAAAGAACAACGGAGCGACCCCACAACATATCGAGCATGTATTATAAAGCAGTCTCCCACACACATTGAGGAATAAAGATTTGTCATTATAACCTATTGAGTGAGGATCCCATTATAGAGTTGACCGATACAGGTGAGGTTGTTGTTGAAGGAACAAAGGTACAGGGCTCGAACATCGTTGACATCATCCATGACTTGGCGAGAAAGTGGAATAGGTCCTCACCAGCAGGATGGGAACATATTCAGTAGGGGTGTAGTCAGTAGATTGGAAATTGAGGGTTCGAGGCAACTCAAAGTTTCTGGCATCTGAAAATCCTTTTCTTGAAAGGATGATTTTCTGAATAGCTTGCCCCCTAATTTCTAGTCTCTTGTCAGTTACCATTGATATGAGTATATTTTCTGGGTGGGCAAAGCAGGCGTTATTCTTTAATACTGGTTCTATGATTGATCTATGTTGTTCATCTAAATTTCGAAGCAAGCACATTAAATACCAAAAGTTATATGCACCATCAGTTGCATGAGGATGAGATTTTATCCAAAACTACCGTGGAGCATAGCACTGCATAATAATCTTGACTATATCTTGAAGGTTTTTATCGGGATTTGGCGTAGAGATATATAATCGAAGGACCCTGTTGGCTACAGTTAGCCAGCGAGCTTGGTGAAGGGTACCTGGGGATCGAGTGGACAGATATTGAGAATTGTCTCCAGTTTGCACTGCCAGACGCATATCATAGAGATATCTTTGACCACTGCTTAGCTCCTTCACAACATTTGCTGGAATTTCTTTAATGTTTCCCTTTACGTGAGAATATTTGACTACCTCCAATTTTGTTAAATCTCTTTTCAGTTTATTCCCAATTGAACCCACAAAAGTATTTGGACCTGTTGTTTTACAATCAATGGCTTTGTAGACGTGCATAAAAGGCAGCTCATTCAAATGCAAGAGGCACACCAACCACTGCACTGGTCTGTTAAGATGAATTTCAACCAGTTTTATGGCTCCACCAATTTTTCCTGTATTTACAGGAGTATCATCACACAGTCAGTAAAGTTTTGATAGTATCTATGCTGTTCGAGTCTGTAATAATAGTTATCAACTCTTCTGCTATGCAGCGAGCAGTTCCATTATCTGGTGTGACATGGTCTACATAGATGCTTCCAGGTTCTTTCACAATAACATAGTGTTCTTCTTTTATCTTTCTACTTTTAGTTAATGTGTTCTCTTTTCTTCCATCAAATCCAAGGCACTCCATCTTCAGATTTTCGGATTTAGACCTAAAAGTATTTGTTTTACCCATGCGATTTCTTTCTCTTTCTAATTTCTTTCTGTCAAGCATGTTGGTGTGGTTAGGGATTCCCATATCTTTTAAAGCTGCATTGACTATTGCAGCTGCAGCTCTACAACTTACACGATAACGATCTGCTGTTAATGCTAGGTTTTTATAGGAGTGCCTGTTCTGAATATTCTAGTCAATTCTAAATCGGCCTCATAATCTACATCCTGTCTCTCTGAATCCATGTCTTTTTCGGTATTTTCTATAAATTCTGATGGTAAAACTTTGGTGGCTTCAGTCATTTCTTTTGTGCTTTTAGTTGACGGTTTTGTGCTTCTTGGGCTCTTGCTAAATATTTCTTCTTTGTTGAACTAGCTGTGCAATCAATTGGTCCTAACTGATGTTTTCTTTGTTTTTGACCAGCAAAAGACTCCCATTCTGCCATTGGTATTTTATCCTTACACCTGCAAGATTTCCTATCAAATCCCTTATCATAGCATTCACAAGAAGATATATCAAACATTTCATCATACTGAGTTACTTTTAAGGCAAAACTTTCATTTCTTCGATGTAACGGCACCTTGTTCAATTTTGAGGCTTCTTCTATTAGTCGACTGACTTTAAGATAGATACCTTTGGTGTTAATCGTAGGAAAAGAAAATTTCATCCAAATGGCTTCAATATCTTTTACAACAACCCTGTAACAATCATTAGCAGTTGCTGATCCTTTTGATTTAGCTTCTTCACGGCGGCGCACAAAAAGGTAGTGTCTCACAACATCTGCTTTTGAAGGAGTCATGGCTGCTGGGAATTCCGTAGGATATCCAAAGGCTGCATTTGAGGACTTGCTTTTAGTAGTCATAGTTTATATTCAGAAGTAAAATCAAATTATATGTTATTTATAATTTATGATAATTCAAATTATAATTAAAGCAAATGCAAATTATTTCTATTTATCTGAAAAATTATTTCTGTTTATCTGAAATATAAAAATAACAAGCATTAAACAAACATCTTATCATGTAACATACAGGGTGTCCCAGAATTAACTATCTATTTCAATGAAATCGGACAAATTTTTTAAAAACACACTTTTATTTATGTTTATCATGTTTAATATGTGTTAAAAATGTATAAATTTCTAAATTTTTTTCATAATTTTATTTTCATAATTTTTTCATTATCTGGTCCAATGAAAGACCGTCTGAAGTCATAGAATGGCAAAGAGACTCTCCAAAAGTTAATGTGTGGCTTGGAATGACCAAATCCAAAATTTATGGTGCTCCATCTTGTTGAAACACAACATTATCAAGAATGCCATCATCAAGAAGCTGTGGTTCGAGAAACTGCTGAAGCATATCAAGGTAGACGGTACCTGTTACAGTTGCTTCCGCAAAGAAGAATGGGCCATAAATTTTGGATTTGGTCATTCCAAGCCACACGTTAACTTTTGGAGAGTCTCTTTGCCATTCTATGACTTCAGACGGTCTTTCATTGGACCAGATAATGAAAAAATTATGAAAATAAAATTATGAACAAAATTTAGAAATTTATACATTTTTAACGCATATTAACATGATAAACATAAATAAAAGTGTGTTTTTAAAAAATTTGTTCGATTTCATTGAAATAGATAGTTAATTCTGGGACACCCTGTATAACAACATTAAACATATGCAAATATGAAGATAAGAAAAGGAGGAGGGACATGTGAGAGTGGTAGTAGGGTAGCACATGCTTGATTTTTTTAATATTTTGTTAGTGATTCAAAAAACTTCTCACATAGTGTACTTTTTAAGAAATAAAAATTTTTCCCATTTAAATATACGCAAATATGAAGGTAGAAAAGAGGGAGGTAAGTGTTAGGGGTAGCAGGGGTAGCACATGCTTGACATTTTAATATTTTGTTAAGATGATAAAATGAAACTTCTCACATAGTGTACTTTTTAAGAAATAAAAAAAATTCCCATTTTCGACCCGGCCTAGCCTGTAATCACACATTCAACCAGCGGAAGATCAGAGACGTATATACAAGTCCTGAGCTGTCCCTAGCAGTTCGTCACGGTTACAGAATATTGAAGATATATGAGGTGTGGAGGTTCCAGAAGCTCCCCAACCTTTTCACACCATATATAAACACTTTTTTTGAAGGATAAGGTAGAAGCATCAGGGTACCCGCGAGGAGTTGAGACCGAAAATGAAAAATCGGCATATATACACAACACTACCGTGATCGTGAAGGGATACAACTGGAACGGTCCCAAATTGTAAAGAACCTAGGCAAGCGCTTTAGTGCAAAGTTGTGCGTATATAGTCTTTGAAACAAAAAAATTTGCTCAGAATACAGACAAGGGAAACGTCCATCTAGCAGAAAGTTTAACGAGGTGTGGGATTATGCCAACGCTACCGATAAAGAAGTCATGGAGATCGTGAATGTGGGTAATACGTACATAATAAAGTACCGAATTGACTACAGATACATCACGTGTTACAAACATACCTGTAGCCTGATAGGCCTTTCAAAAATCAACTTTTTCTTATTTTCATAGGTTTCTGTACATTTTCCCATGCTTTTTGACCTGAAAAAGCCGAAAACCACAACTATTTTGACCTAGGATGTTGGGAAGCATTGCCGCATGGAGCTTTAAATTTTCTGCCTTGAAATCGGCCAAAGCGCCAATTCCGGGGTCCCTTGAATTATGTTTTGCACTTTAACTTTTGATCTAAACAAGATAGAGCAACAAATTAGGTATCAAATGAAAGAGCATAAAATTAATAAATAACAATAATAATAATAATAATAATAATAATAATAATAAAATAAATAAATAATAATTAATAATAATAATAATAATAATAATAATAATTATCTATCATTTTTCAGGAAACAACAGAAACTCAATCAGAATCTAGAAAACCATCTACAAGTTACAACTTCACAATGGCATTAAGCAAGGAGCTGAGGGAGCTCCGTGGGCGCACAGTTGATATCTCAGAACCTCCACGTACTGTCCACAGGCAGGTGTCAACTGGGCCATCTACCAGATCTCTCACTGAAACTTTCCTGGTTGGATACCCTTCAGCTTTTATCAGTGGTTCCCAGCTTCCCACAAACAGACAGGCGTTCCAGTATTTCCTTAATCTTCAGAATTTACCGGAAAATGCAGGGAGGCCCATGGTTCAAGACCTTGCATATGAAACAGTTGAATCTATCATCCCATTCTGGCAGATGGCTAGGATCAAGACAATGACCAAGTACAACGCAATGAAGCTCTTCATGAAACTACATGAGAAACATCGTGCTCTGGTGAAAAGCAAAGGAAGAGCAAGTAACCCTGGAGGAAAAAGAGGAGCATTTGTGCTGGAATTAGACAGCCTGTTCGATATAGGATCTCCAGATGCAATCCAGGAAATGCAGAACAACAGACTGCTATCCAGAGAGAAGAAAGATGAGGATATCAGGTTCTACGAAGACCAAAAGACTGAGAGGAAAGGTCATATGTCTGGTCATGACAAGATTTTTGAGACAAGATCCCTGCAGCAAGCAGCGAGGAATGAATGACTGCAGCATAGACAAGAACAAGGTAAAACTAATTACTTTGAACGTCACAAAAAGTTTTAAGTTTTACTCCATTGCGATATTTAGCATGTACTTAACAATTACTGTCTTAACATGTTGTACTATTTTACAGCTGCAGCAGAACAAGAGGCAGTTGTTCATGTGGATGACATTACCTGGGGTGACTCAACTGACAACGACGCTAACACAGAGGACATGGATTACCATCAGCCTCGTCCTGGATGTTCTCACCATCAAGACACTGTGACTAGTGTGACTTTGACGTTTCCAAGGAAGGTCATGGAATGTGATGTCATCTGCAATACAGCTGATCGTCTTGGTTTATCAGACAATCAAGTTACTGCCATGGTTTCTGCCACCTTGAAAGCTGGAGGGGCTGATCTGGATAACTTCGTCATCTCAACCTCAACAACACGTCGCAACAGAATGCTGTCCAGGTATAATATCAGCCAGAGTCACATGTCCAAGTTTTGTGAAACCCCCCCACAGTACGCTGCCTTACACTGGGATGGAAAGTTGCTCAAAGATGTCTTGGGCAGTGAACCTGGAAGTACCTCAGAGACTTTAGCTGTGCTAGTGTCTGGTCCACCTTCATACACTGAAGGAAAGTTATTGGGAGTACCTGTCATCGACAATTCTTCTGGCACAGCTCAGGCTGAGGCTTCAATGGATTTACTGGAGACATGGGAACTTACGGATAATGTTACTGCCCTTGTTTTTGACACTACATCCAGTAACAGTGGAGTTCACAGAGGAGCTGCCAAACTGCTAGAGAAAATGCTGAACAAAAAGGTGTTTTATCTGGCCTGTCGACATCACATCCTGGAAATCCTAGTAGGAGCAGTTTGGGAGAAGCTGTTTGGGAAGGTGAAGGGGCCAGATAATCCCTGGTTTGAGCATCTGAAGGATGTTTGGACGGACTTGTCCAAGGAAAACCCAAAGATGCTGGCTATCAACAGCAAATGGCTGAAGGAAAAGAAGAAGAACAGTGAAGAAATACTCCAAGACATTCTAACAGCAGAAAGGCTTCCAAGAGCCGACTACAGGGAAATGGCTGAACTGACAGTCATTGTTCTTGGAGGAACGCCTCCTCGAGGTATTCACTGGAGTCGACCAGGCGCCATTCATCAGGCCAGATGGATGGCCAGAAACCTGTACTCCATGAAATGCTGATGTTTGCAGATCAACTTGAGTACGACGAAGACACTGTATCAAAGCTGGAAAGACTCAACACCTTCCTTGCGCTGTTCTACACTCCTGTATGGATGATGTCAATGTCTGCTGCAGATGCTCCCGTGAATGATCTAAGTCTAATCCAGGACATGTTGAAGTACAAGAAAACTGACCCAGAGTTTGCTGATGCAGTACTTAATAAGATGGAAAACCACAAATGGTACCTGACGCAGGAAGTCGTGCCATTTGCCCTGTTCAGCAGTAGATTGAGTGACACATTGAAGCACGACATTGCTGCCCAGTTACATGCCACTGAGAAGCCAGACAGCTTCAGAACAGGAAAGCCTCTATTCCAGAGAGTCACAGCTAAGACCACCCTGGTTGATCTCATTGGCCCAGAATCACATTTCCTGCTGGACACACTGAACATTGGATCCGAGTGGCTTCTGGAACCTGTCACGTCTTGGCCACAGAATGAGGACTACAGAAAAGCGTTGGACTATGTTAAGAATCTGAAAGCGGTGAATGACATTGCTGAACGTGGTGTCAAGATGATGAGCGACTTTGCAAATGTCATAACAACAGATGCCAAGCAAAGGGACTATCTCCTTCAAGCTGTGGAGTTCAACAGACGCCGCTTTGACAGCTTCAAGAAACAAACTCTCAACAACTGACTGTGTAAATGTCATTATGAAATTAATCATCATGTAATGCTTTCACTTCTTGATCGATTAGACTTGTGACAAAATGTTAATCTCAAATTTGTGTCATGAATAAGGCGCCTTGTCTGCCTTGAGTGTGAGAAAACGAATTTTGTGATATTTCTGAAATCTTTGTATGTACCAATGTGCCATTTCTTGTTCCAAGACTATCATAATTGTATAAGTTAGAAAGAGGATTAAAAACACTTTAATTTGGTGCCTATTTTGTTGCTCTATCTTGTTTAGATAAAAAGTTATAGTGCAAAACATGATTCAAGGGACCCCGGAACTGGTGCTTTTGGCCGATTTCAAGGCAGAAAAATTAAAGCTCCATGCGGCAATGCTTTCCAACAACCTAGGTCAAAATGGTTGTGATTTTCGGCCTTTTCAGGTCAAAAAGCATGGGAAAAAGTACAGAAACCTATGAAAATAAGAAAAAGTTGATTTTTGAACAGGGCTACTGTAGCCAGCTTCACAACAGCATACGCTCGCATCAACTTTGGGGTCTACTGCATTCTCTTGGCCGGAGGCTTCTGTACGCCGACACAAATAGTGTGATATTCACGGAGAGGGACGGTGAATACATGCCACCTATTGGGGAATTCCTCGGAGAGTTGACTGATGAGATCAAGGATGAATATGGAGATAGTCCCTACACTGATTCTTTTGTCTCAACGGGTCCAAAAACTTACGGGGTACGGGTGAGGGTGGTGGAGGAAGTGCGATATATCGTGAAGGTGAAATGCATCACGCTGAACCAGGCGAACAGGCAGATCATTAACTTTGATTCGCTGAAGGAGCTAGTGAGCTTTGAAGATGAGGGGTGACCAGCCACCCACCTGACTGTAGGGACTCACAATTTTCCGGCCCAGAAACTGGAGGGCGTGAAGGAGCTTAGGAGGGCGAAAGTGTGTCGTAACACATATAGGAAACGTTACCATGTACCTGGCACCTACGATACTGTTCCCTTTGGATACCTAGAGGCGAGAATATTACTCTGATGTTAGCGTATTTTGACTTTTTGACGATATGTTTATTTATTTATTTATTACGTGTATTTGAATATATGCCATGAATTAGAGACTATTCACTTGTTGACGATATGTTTATTTATTTAAAATAAATCATGTTTCAGTTAGCGTTTCATTTTCCCCTTTGTGTGTGTGTGTGTGTGTGCAAGAAAAAAGTTAAACACCATCCACTGTATGGCGCAACCCAATCAAAGGGTTCACGTGACTCCTGCTACGAGCTGGTCATATCTCTGCCCTGGGTCCTCAGTTGACCTCAACAAGTCCTGGATTTCAAACGTGTATTTTACCTGTTGAAGAATTCTCACGTAGCCGGAAAAATAGTGATGGCGATCTTTGATTTTGCTTGTTCGACATTCATGAAATGGTATTCGATAAAGTCTATAGATGTGGTGAAAGCTCAAAAATCCCTAGTCCTCCCTCCTTTGAGGCTTTTAATTCCACATTGAACCGCGCGAAGCGTGAGGAGCAGGAGGTCCAAATATTCATTCTGTGAGTATTTTGGCGAGAGCATTGCTGGATTTCGTGGCTCAAACAATGTAATGGACTACGTCATGGGCCTAAACTGCGAAACAACGGGTGTGGGTTGTGAATCTTGTTGATTAATGGTGTGACTAAGCGGTATTCTGTTATGTTACATCACATCGAGTACGCATACCCTGCGGCTGAGAATATAAATCTTGTAATTATGGATGACTTAAAATATTTTTATCATTACGTTCATATATATCATGATGAGGTTCGCAGTAAGTTGTGGCTAAAGGCTTGTGCGAATTTTGAATAGAGTTTAGGAATGAGTATCGCTTGTTAAGCAAAAAGGATAGATATGGACACATGTTTCTCTTAAATAGAGCGCCGGATTGTTAATGTGTGGAGAAAATGAACGAAGATGTAAGGTGCGAGTTCCGATAAAACATTAAAGCCTTTATTACTTCATGTATCGGGAAAATTTTTCGGATATAATGGGTTACAAATATTCATATGATTCTTTCATTTTGGAACAACCCCGTGCACAAATCACTAACGCTTGGATTGACGCGCCCGTGTAACTTATCCACACACACACCCCGCCTAGCCAAACCGTGCACCGGCTGCTCATAGTCACCTCAGAGCTTAACCCGATTGAACGTACGCTCCTCACATTAGAAAACCAATATACGATGGACCTTCCGTTGAGCAGTATCCGCAATGCCGTATACGATGTGTCCGTGACGAAGTCAGTGCGTGTGCTGAAGCGTAAAACCGGCGCTATTATTTATGTACTTGAAACTAGTTGTAGACAATCAAACTCTGGTAAACGGAACGTTATTTATTTAAGTGTTGATGAGCTGAACAGAATCTTCGTGGCGGTTGAGAAGTGGGGCGAGGACCGTTATGAAATACCTGCAGGTGTAGGCACAAAAAAAGAGCAGATTAGTGATGCACCCTCATACGCTGTTATTTGTACGTTGTTTATTAATCGAGACCAACCATGCATTGATATACGGTTGATGTGGAAGAATGCATCTGAAAATAACGTCCTTATCCCCACGCGAAACCGTTTCATTCTCGACAGAATGTTTGAAGTCGTCGGTTTCCGCAAGCTAAAGCCTATATTAGACGCGCGTGTTACCGATATGCTTTATTTTGACACGATTTTTGAATACACGTACACCGCTTTGCTCGACGGATTTACCGAGTGTAGGACTGAACAAGGCGAGAATGGATTGGAACAGGATGCGGATTTAAAAGGTATAGACTCTTCGAAATCTCTTGAAATTTGGTACAAAGGACTTGAGCGGTACAGGGCTGAGTTCATGTACACTGTTTACCCTGAAGAACTATTTATTTATATAATGGTCGGTTGTCGGCATGATTTAAAAGATTACTTGAATTGTCGATATGCGTTGTGAAGAAGAGTTCACGGTTGAAAAGCTTGGACTGGGAAGAATAAACCCTCGTTTGGAAAGGAGTGTTTATAAATTTGAATTTAATAATGATGTGGCAAACAGTGCCCTCCTTGTTCGTGCTTTTGAATGTATTCTATGCGTGTTTAAAGAGAGTGATAACTTGCCAACCAATTGTAAAGTGGGTACAAAAATAGTGTTCAACGAACTGAAAGCCCTTTATATTGACTACACTGCCCAACAAAAAAAACATTTGTGCTGGTGATTTAATTCTAAGACCTGTTTCTGGATAATATTGATGTGCTGATTTCAAAAATCACCTTAGATTTTGTCCATCACATCAGGTTTTCGTGCAATGTGCAATGCAATATGCCTATTTTGGTGATCCATGAAGGGCACTTATCAAAATTGATGATTTTTGAGACCTGTTAACAGCTGTTTTGCTGTTAAAATTTTATCTGTGGAATACGCAAATCTGTGCATTAAATCTAAAGGTCATGTACAACATATTAAAATCTTGGGTATCTGTGATTTCCCCAGGTGTGAGCGTGACGTCATCATCATGGATTCATTTTTTGCTTATTTAAACACTTTTAATCACTTTATGTCAATATTACCATTGTATATTAAAGTTCACTCCCTGCGTAATTGTTTACTTTTCCATGCTGATTCTGAGTATGTAAAAACTTATTTTTTGAAAAGAAAAAAAATTGGGCATAACCCTGCCAAAATGCGATAACTCCGTATTTGATAGCTCGAAAACCTGACGTGATAGGCAAAAACTAAGGTGATTTTTTAAATCAGCACACCAAAGTTAGCTAAAAACAGGTGTTAGAATTAAATCAGCAAAATTGGTGTTGGGCAGTGCTATAGATATCCACATACTTTGAGTGGTGAAATTATGTGAAATCTTATTTATTGTGTAGTACAAAGCAATGAGAATGTAACTGTAGACTCAATCACACGCGGGTTTAGTATTTTATTTAAGCGCGGTAGACCATAAAGCACGTATTTTTTATGTGTATATATATATATATATATATGTGTGTGTGTGTATATATGTATATATATTATCCATATATTGGAATTCTTCTGCACTATTATTTTTCAAGTTTATATATGTGTATTTTTGGTTGAGCGTACATATATTAAACGTGTATATAGATTTCTTCTGTACTATTATTATTTTTGATGCCTATATATAAGAGTGTAGATGCGCTTACATATATTAAACGTGTATATAGATTTTTACTGTACTATTATTATTTATGATTGTATATATCATCTCGAACCTACTAGAAAAACTCTTGTTACTCCGATTAAATTATTACCTATGGACATCTCCTAACCACTTTGGTTTTAAAAGGTTCCACTCAACTGACCCGTGTATCTATGTACTTAAAGACACAATTTCTAAATACATTGGCAGTAATTCAACTATTTATAGCTGTTTCCTAGATATAAGTAAGGCATATCATAGAGTGAACCACAATATTTTATGTAAAAAACTAGAAGACAGGAAGGTTCCCATGTACATATTAAATTTATTGAAATTTTGGTATTCCCACCAATCTTTTACCGTTAGGTGGGGCAATGTACTATCCGAGTGTTTTGGCTCCTCTTGCGGGGTGAGACAAGGCTCCTTGCTCTCCCGTATGCTTTAATGTGTATATTGACGGATTAATTTCTTCACTTAATGAGGCAACAGTGGGATGTTGTATAGATAACACAAGTATAAGTAACTTAGTTTATGCCGATGATATGGTGTTAATAAGTCCCTCTGTTAAAGGTATGGATCGGCTACTAAAAGTCTGCGAAGTGTATTCGCAGAAACATAATATTCTTTTTAATGTTACAAAAACTAAGGTTATGCAATTTCATCCTAAAAGCTGTAATCAGCCAGCTGATATTAGGTTTAAAATGAAAGTTGAAGTAGTTGAGGAAGCACAAGAGTTTAAGTATTTGGGTCAAACTATTACCAGCTCCTTGAGTGATGACTCAGATATAAAAAAAACAATCTCGAAGCCTTTGTGCTACAGCGAATATGACTATAAGGAACTTCCTGTTCTGGACAAGTGAAGCTAAAGACACTCTCTTTCGTACTTTCTGCAGTAATATATACGGACAGCAACTCTAGGTGGATTATGAAAAAGGTTCTGGCAGAACTCTAAATTTGCTGTACAACAGGTCTTTTAGACTCTTACATAAATTACCCCCGAGATGCTCAGCTTCGCAAATGTTTGCTACCCGCAATGTCCCGAGCTTCTTGGAGGTAACAAGACGTGCTCAATACAATCTAATGCAAAGAATTAAAAAATCAACCAACCCGATTATCCAAGCTCTCCATGAGTCCTGCCGTTTATCCTCTAAGCTATGGACTTCTTGGTATGAAAACGTCTATCTGTAGCTCCAATTAATTTAGACATTACTGTATTATTTCTAATCAATTGTATATGTTTTTCTCCTTAGTATGTGAACTGTCATTGTATTAATAATATTTGTCATATGGACTATAATCTGCAAATAAACTTGTTCTTTTCATTTCATTTTCATTTTCATTCATATGTACTGTATATTCTTCGCTTAAATTGTGTATTTTTCGTGTATATAGATTTCTTCTACTATTATTATTTTTTATTGTATATTTATGGCCTATATATTCCGAATAATTGTTTGCTAAATAATTGATTCCATGTTAAATAACTCGTTTTGCAACTAAATAAACAGAATGACATAGTTATTTTTTATTATTGAAAGTATATATAAACGATATTATATGATTTAATTATTCTACGCCAAAATTAACGGTACTACAAAAGTTATTAATATACTGTATATACATGCATTGCCTTCTAAGCCGACTGGGGCTGTCAAGAAATTCATTATACGTTAAGCCGAGAAGATCTCTCCATTAATATATTAAGTCTTCTAAGCCAGATTACACCTTCTAAGCCAGCTGAGGAAGTCAAGAACTTCAGTATGCGACGAGACATGCCAGCGAAATGATCTCCTCCTCTCTCCTCTCTCTTAGATTACCTTCCTAGGACAGGTTAGGGTAGCCCTTTTCGGGTGAGTTCAGGGACCAACCCCCTTCATGCTGGGGACTATCCCCCTACCCCTTTCTTGTATACCTCCGCCCCAAGGGTGCCAAAACCGCACCCCCTTTGCAATATTGATCATCATGCATTGCAATTCATTTGCAATCTACTTTTTTGCGGTCATACTAATGATGTTATTCGAATCGTAATCTGACACGCCGAATTGCAGTGTCCTTCGAATTTTGGGATCATCCGTAATGTAATACTTTTGTCATATCGTGATTCTCTATTAACACTTACAAATAAGTGTTGTATTTCTCTACATTATGATGATTAATTTCAGCTACTGTATTGTGCGATTCCATATACAGTAGACAGTTTAATCTCGTAATATCGTCGTTTTTGTTATAACGAAAGGAGAGTGGGAGGACTAGAGGTGGGATAGCGAGAAGGAGTATGAGAAAACTATATAGGGTTATGGGTTAATTGATATTAACTTGGCCATCCGATGAAAATTTCCATCAGATCTTGATGCTGAGTTGACGGCAAAATCCTACGTCTTTTCGTTAAAAAATTGTTTTTGTGGCGGTCTTCAAAAGACCTTGTTCAGTAGTTCTTTTGGTTAATGTTGAATTTATTTGCTTGGGTATTTAGCGCTGCCTAATGGTAAAAAAGGAAATTACCATACCTTATTATTTCGTTGATCTCGCTTCTGGTTGTAGGCGCGCGGCTCCCTATCGCGCATCTCTTTCGATGTAGGCGATAGGGTTACGCAAGGAGTTTATTCACTTTAATTAGTACAGGCAATTCGCTCTGCTTAAATAGCAGAGGGAATAGGCCTATCCTTTTTTGTTATTATTTTTATTTTATTAGTTTTTCACTCAGAATTTGTAGGAAGATTAAACACGTCTTCCTTGCCTACATCAATGTTCATCACTAGACAGCTCTGGCTACAATTAATATAAATCCCTTTATCTTAAATTCGCTTACTTTGCAGTCTTCAGACGTCTAATTTTCGTGTTTTCAATGTATCTTCTCTCGAAGTAATTTTCATGAATCAATGATGGAAAATTTTGATACGAAAAAATACGTTTCTTTTTTTGTTGTTATGCAGGCCCAATGCCTACATAGTGGGTTCTTTTTATGGCAACTTTTTCCATTCCCAATAGGCTTTGTCGCCAATTCTGAGGCAATTTTGTAGTTATTTAATACCATAAGTTAATAATTTGTATTTAATTATGAAATAAAGGTACCATATACAATACCATACTGTAGGCATGTATAAGCCTGGCTTTGAATTAGGCATTGTTGTGAAATGTTATGTAAAGTGTATGACAGGCATATATAGTTTTTCCATAGGAGGAGTAAAGTGTCCCACGTTTGTGAAATAACCTAACTACTCTATTCCCTAAATTTAGAAATAACGCATGAATAAAATACATAGTCGTCCAAGCATTACCACCAAAACTACAGTGAACAATATATTTATTCTGTCATTGGTTTTCAAAAAAATAGAAGTATTACTAGTATTACTATGACAACACCTGAGAGGGGGAGGGGGAGGATGGAGTGAGGGTGGGGGACTGGGGTTTAAGAAGGACTGCGTTGTTTCCACATCTCGGAGAGGGTGGAGCGGAATTATTGCAGACGACTGCAACTACTTAGCCAGTAATGCAGTTGCTTCGAAAGTAACTTTGGTATTAAAGTTTGGAGATTCCACAATGTAAAACAGCGCTCTAATATGTATGGAAAATGCTTCTGGTTGTGGATTTTCGTAGGTGCCCAAAACACACTCCTGAGCTGCTTGTTTCGACCGCCATTAAGTTGTTCCAATTCTCTGCAACTTTGCCAGTTTAGATGAACCCAGATTAATCTGTCTAAATATTCTTGTGCTTACAAGATCCAGAAAAGAAGTTGAGAGTGGCTTGACGAATCCAATAAGGTTCTAAACTGGGGCAATATTTTTAACAAGATCTGTAGCCGCTAGGTTGAGCACATGAGCATAACACTAGATGTAGATGGAATTGAAAGCTACCTCCTTGAGGTGCTTCTGCACACCATTATATTCATCGCGAATGTTCGCTGCTCCATCGAATGACTCACGAACAATGTTTTCCATCTTTAAACCATTATTTTTCAAAGCTGATCTCAATAGTTCATAGAGACCAGAAACTGAGGCATCGATAATTTCTCTTACAGCAAACAGCCGCTCTTTGACATCTTTGTTTTTCACATAACGCAAAATGATAGTCTCTTGATCAATAACAGGGGTGTCTTGGCTACCATCCATTTGTACAAAGTTTTTGTGTTCCAAGTTCCTCAACAATTCGTGACTTTGTGTTACTGCTTATTGCGCCCAGTATTTTGTTTACTGTTGTTTTGGATAGCTTTTTGTTGTAGCAAAAAAAAGACGCACAATACGTAAGTGTTGCCAGGTCTTAAATGCTATAATTTCCCTAGATGCAGTTCTATGTTTTTCTTTTTAGCCTGAAATTGCCCTAGACATCTGTATTTCATGCAATATATTTTTTGCAGTTTATTTTACGATACCTACATACAACATTGTCAGTGATTTATTTCAGTGACGCAGTTCGAAGTTGTATACAATATTAAAAAAATAATTTACTAAACATTGTAGTTTTTAAATTAATTAATTTTTTTATCAAGGGCCAAGGGACCCTACCGGTACGGGCCCACCCAGAATTTTCCCGGTCTCCAGGTGGGCCAATCCGCCCCTGCGCCTAAGCCGAGTTCCCAGATAATTTTTTTTTCTTATTGGGCAACAAAGAACTGAAGCGGTTAGATTTACTTTGAACCCTGGAAAACGAAAGTAAAAGATAATTTACCAATTTTTATACAAGGGTGTCCCAGAATTAACTATCTATTTCAATGAAATCGGACAAATTTTTTAAAAACACACTTTTATTTATGTTTATCATGTTTAATATGTGTTAAAAATGTATAAATTTCTAAAAAAAATTCATAATTTTATTTTCATAATTTTTTCATAGTTTTTCATAGTTTTATTTTCATTCTCTTTCAGAACCCTATTAATAATGAATACACAAGAACGCATCTTTGTTGTAACATCCCGTATCAAAGGAATGCAATGTAATGAAATCAGAGAAAAATTTACAAGAAGATTCCACAGAACCGGTCCTACAGACAAAGCGATTCGTGAACTTGTGAACAAATTTAAAAGAACTGGATCCGTACACGACGAGGTGGGAAGAGGACGCCCAAGGACAGCACGTAACAGTACCGAACAGGTACGACAATTGTTTGAGGATGAACCAACAATTTCGGTTAGGGAGGCCGGTCGAAGACTCAGCATATCCAAGACAACAGTTCATAGAATCTTGCGTTCGACACTGATGAAAAAGGCTTTGATACGGGATGTTACAACAAAGATGCGTTCTTGTGTATTCATTATTAATAGGGTTCTGAAAGAGAATGAAAATAAAACTATGAAAAACTATGAAAAAATTATGAAAATAAAATTATGAAAAAAATTTAGAAATTTATACATTTTTAACACATATTAAACATGATAAACATAAATAAAAGTGTGTTTTTAAAAAATTTGTCCGATTTCATTGAAATAGATAGTTAATTCTGGGACACCCTGTATAATTTTGAAATAATACAGTACTTACACTAGTCTATACCAATAACAGCATAAAGGAACCGTATACATAAGGTATAGTTGATATATTTTACTTGTGATTGGCAAAAAAAAGAAAAAAAAAACCAGATTTTTCTGGGTAAAATCCAGAAAGCTCATTTCCCCACAATATGAGAGTGAGTGCATTCAAAGGGTCATCGTTTGTGTGAAGACTCTGAAGAGTAACAGGGTTAGTGACCAATTCAGTCCAATCCAGGAGCCAGCAAACGGGAGTGAACCAAAGACTCACCATCTGGTCTGAAATTAGCATAAATTTTTAATACACCATGCAATTTCAAAGTTTTCCTATTTATAGAGGATGGAAGTCATAATAAAACAAATTAAATTTAGCTAATATGCATGAGTCTTCACTCAAATGTATGATCTTCAATTGCAAATACGATAAAAGAGAGATCTGATATGGACAATAAGAGCGGATCTAGGCATTTCAGTAAGTGGGGGTCTACATAAAAAAGGGCACCCCTAAAATAAAAAGGGCACAGTACTAAAAATTTTCTTAAAACAGACCATCAATGAGTGAGTGTAAAATTAATTGTAGTTTTATTAGATCAGTCTCATTCAAATATGATACAAAATAAAAATCTAATTTGGGTACAACAATTATCACAGAAAATTTTTCAAACAATTATAAATGTCTTGCCAATTAAAAGACTATCCAGTCCCGTAGCCAGGACTCCCCAAGGGGGGGATCGAAATTGTAGAAAGGTGGACCATTTAGTGCAATGACCTAGTCACTGCGGAGGGGGTTTAGAGTAGTTTAGAGAAGTTTAGAGAAGTTTGTGACGTTTCAAAAGAAAATGCAAAAAATGCAAGTGTTTATTCACTAAATGATGTTATACTCGTATATTATAATATCACATCATAAGTTATAACTTTGGTTATAAAAGTGGACCTTTCCTGTCAAGTGGGGTGGTCGGGCTGGGGGGGGGGGGTCGTTCGACCCCTCACATGGCTACCGGCCTGCTATCAGAATAAGATAAGATAAAAATAGTGATATGGCTGCAGTCGCTGCACCAGTACTAAGGGCACCGATGAAAACCACTGAAACTACAAATTTGGAAGTACAGTGTATACAGATAAAGACTCAATATAGAATTTCAATAAAATAAAATAACCATGACCTATTTACAAAACAAAATTTGTTTTCAGAGCCATACATATCAGTAGTATAGGCGAAAAATGGGAGAGTGCAATTGCAATGTTGCAAATGTTGCTAAATGTTGTAAAGAGGTGTAGGGGATGTTGCAAAGGGGATGATGCGAAGGAGGAGGGGTTAGCCCCTAAGTTGAATGAAGGGAAGGGGGTTATGAAACAAGGGGGTAGGGGGAACACCCAAGTTACATGAAGGGGGAGAGCTCTGGGGTAGAAGGTGGGACGGCCTCACCCCCCAAAGGGGTATACCTAACCTAAGAGAGAGAAAGGAGGAGGAGAGTCTTTGGGGGAGAAGGTGGGATGGCCTCACCCCCAAAGGGGTACCCTAACCTAAGAAGGTAAGCCTTAACCTAAGAAGAAGAGAGAAGAGAACATATATGTTCGCATTGCCCCAGCCAGACGCATAATGTGAGTTCAGAGTTCCAACATTTTATATAGAATGTCGGGAGTTGCCAGAGATCACTATTTATTTTAATTATATGGAGGGGGTTGCCAGGCATTTCATTTATTTATTTATTAAAGGTAAAAGAGAGATGTTCTCAATCATTAGTTTCAAAATAAAATGTAAAAAAATGCAAATGTTCATTTACTAAATGATGTTATACTCGTATATTATAATATCACATCATACGTTATAACTATGGTTACAAAAGTGGACTTTTCCTGTCAAGTGGGGTGGTCGTGCGGGGGTCGTTCGAACCCCCACATGGCTACGGCCAGTTATTTAATTTAATTATTTATATATAAAGGGTTGCCAGAGAGCACTATTCATTTTAATTATTTATTTATTAAAACTCATCGTGTAAATCCACACCATCTGACAAAAAATAAATACTAGATAAATTCCAATAATAGACATTGAATGAAAAAACAAATGACAAAATAAATATACAAGCAAAATAATAATAATACACACTTTATATATATATATTTATATATATTCTTAAATAATTGTACAGGAGAAATCTATATACAAATTTATATTAAACAATAAAATTTTAACAAACCCCGCATCTTTCAAGCGAGTGAACAGTTTTCCAAATTTTAGCCAACTTCCCATATTAATTTTATATAAGCAAAACACAAGGAACTCTCTCTCTCTCCCACTAAATCTAGGACAATAGTTCACGTATTTTAATCTTAGCGTCTTTCATATAGCATACATGTTCTACTCCATCCGCCTTATATTTTTATTTTAATTAAAAGTTTATTATTATTAAAAACACCTTTGGTGAAATAAAAAATAAATTTTGCAACGCATGTAAATCCTTCATATATATATATATATATATATATATATATATATATATATATATATATATATTTATATATATATATATTATATATAAGTAAATACGAGATTTGGAGTCTGCTTTCTGTGATTTTGCTATGTGTACAATCATAATGTAATTAAAAACTTATATACCAACGCATGGGACGAGATGTCACACCACACACACACACACACAGTATTCTACTTTCTGATCGTGGAAGTTTGGTATATTTTTATATAACTGTTTTTTATTAGCCCTTCGATTTAATTAGCATCACACACACACACACACACATATATATAATATATATATATATATATTATATATATATATATATATATAATACATATATATATAATATATGTACTATATATTTATATATTATTATTCCATACACAGCTTAAACGAGGAATATATATATATATATATAGGATATATATGTGTATGTATATATACACAATAAAATAATAATAGTATAAGAAATACACAAGTTGAACGAAGAATATGGGCATGTTTGTGGTGGGTGTGTGCACTAAAAGCCTAAGATACACACATCTGCTTCCATTTTACAAATTTTAGCCAACTTCCCGTTTCTTTGAAACGATAGTTTCATTAATGATATACATATACATTATTGGCTTAGTCCACTTGTAGCAAGCAAGCAAACAAACAATCCGAAAGTGAAACCTTTTACCTATAAAATATATGAATCGTTGAAGAATTGTACATACCTAAACCTCGATTTCGGCATTCTTAACCCGAGGCAGAATTGCAGACTGTAACTTTCGCCTTACGTGCCGAACTTCTATTACAGAAAAACAATATACATATATACAGTATAGGGTGGTGCAAATGTAGGTATAGAGTAGTAGTAATAGTTAACTGTACCTTGGTTACCTTGGTTTTCCTTCCCCCCACGAAATGATCATTTTGACTAAGGTCAAGTTTGTCACTCCACCTTAGACATCCAGTTTAACGTTGATTCCGAACCACGATCCAGCATGGGCGTTCAGAAATTACAAAGTCTTCGCCCGTACTCGATCTCTCAACCTCCCGATCAGCAGCCCTGCGTCTAAACCACTAGGATACCTAGGGTACCCATTTATCTACCATCCCATGTTTACTGTGTGGAAGAATGAACAGCTGGATTTGCTGCGCTCCCTCTGTTTTCACCAAGTTTTGAGCCAGGGCCGGTGGATTTGTAGACAGCGATGCAACCACTACACCACCGAGGCGCATTACCTCTTTTTACATTAATGTGTGTAATATATATATATATATATATATATACATTCGATAAATGTGATCACGGTATAATAGTACATAGAAGACACGAATTTCCATCTCCTTTTAACTGTAATAAAAATCAAAGAAAATTTCTCACACAAGTGTAAAAATATAAACTTATATTAATTAACGTTCGTGCTAAACCCAAGCGCAGTGTTTCTAATCTGATTACACTGGCCAACAAAATGAAACTTTTTTTCCTCATCACAAACATGATCACACTTTTCTTAATGCATTTTTCGCGCTGATTCCGAATCTGGTTTTATTTTTTTTCTAGCACGTAGAGTTATATAGATACACTGGTTTTGATATTTTTAAGTTTTTGATATTGCTATAAGAAAATTTATGGATGTATAGATCACACTTAGGAATGCTAAACAACAAATACATCATATACTTTATTCAATGTACTTATAAATAAAGAATATACTGTATACATTATTTTATTAAAAGCGCTGTGAGTGTGATTTCCTTTTGTAAATTTGGCCTGGATTGTCACGATACAGCATCCAACAATGGTCCGCCATCATGCTTTCATTCCAATATCCTTGGTAGCGCTTCTCCATCATCTGAATATCTTGATGGAAGCGCTCTCCTTGCTCGTCACTCACTGCACCAAGGTTTTCAGGAAAGAAATCTAAGTGGGAATGCAGGAAGTGAATATTTAACGACATTCGACACTCCATTTCTTTGAAGGCATCAAGGAGGTTCTTGACTCCATTCTTATACGCAGGTGACTTGTTGCTTCCAAGAAAGTTTTCACATATCCATTTGTGAATCCTGACTGCATACCCATAAGCATTCCTATAACTTTTAGATCTCCACAAACATTCCATTGATGACTGTCGTATTTGATTGCCTTAAGTAGTATATCCATATTGTCATATGTCTCTTTTAGATGGACGGAATGGGCAATGGGGATGGATGGCATTATATTACCATTATGCAAAAGAACTGCTTTCAGGCTTCTCTGCGACGAATCAATAAAGAGGCGCCACTCAGATGCCACATACGTCTGAGATATGGCTGTAAATAGTCCATTGATGTCATGGCAATAACAGAGAGGACCGTCTACTGAAAAGAATGCTGTTAATTCAAAATTCCGCTTTCGGTAGTAACTAATACGAACATTGTTCTCAAGTAAATTGTTCTCCTTTAGTCTTGAGGCGAGAAGCTCTGATTTCTCTTTAGACAGCGATAAGTCTCTAACAAGATCATTCAACTGTCCTTGGGTTAACTTTTTAGGCTCTAAATGTCTACCTTCAAAAGTGTACTCTGGTTCTGTAGATGGTCCGGAAACGCCAGTTGCACCTTCATCACTTTCCATGTCATCTATGATAGAATCTAGCCTATCACTTGGGGGAATTGGAATGGGCAATGTTTCATCATGTTTTACTGGTCTACGTGCTGAATCCAAGTTTGGATATACAATCTGGTGTTTGTTCTTGGCAGAAAACCCCATTAAGTTCACACTACAAAAATAACAGTCTTCATGATGATCTCTCGGCTCCCTCCATATCATGGGTATGGCAAATGGCATTGAAGCTTTCTTTTTGTTAAGCCAATCACATAATCCATTTGAACAGCCAGAACAGATTTGATGTGGCGCCCATGGTTTATCTTGGTCACCTAGATGGCAACCAAAGTATAGCTTGTATATTTTCTTAATGTCGGTTGTAATACTTCGTCGCTGTGTTTTAGTTGTGAACTGGCCGCATACGAAACAGAACTTGTCGGGGTCATTCTTACATTGTCGAGGCATGTTGACTGACCTGAGCAAACTATAAATTGAAAAAAAAATGTACACCAACTTGACACAACAAGTTCTTGGACTGGACTGATCTTTTGACACACAAAGCACGGCGTTGTTGCCTGAATCACAATGCTGCTAGACGTAAAAGCTCACACCTGAAATACATAAGATGTATAATTAAGATAATTGAAATAAATAAGATGAATAAACTAAAAAAACACAATAAAATAAACACAATCAAATGTTGAAATATTAGTATTTTGCCTATTTAAAATGGTTAAATCTGTGTAGTTATATATATGCCTTCATCTTGAAAACTATACGTGCTAGAAAAAATCTGAATGCAGTTTTGGAATGAGCGTGAAAAATGCTATCCAGCCAACACATATTTTACTCTGAAGAAAAATCTTTGTTGACCAGTGTTATCTTTCTAAACACTTCATTTAATTTGTAACCATTGTCTTTCCCTTCAACCATATCACAGAGGATTTCACATGGGTTTGTGTGTGGTGGGTATGTGTGCACGAGAGAGATAGATAGAGAGAGAGTGAGGCGAACTTTCTCTTAGATATGTACCTACGTAAAGTGGAATTCTCGCCTCCTCTTGAATGAAAAAATGTGTGTACATGGCTAAGCACACACATACACACACACACGAACACACACATACACACACACTGAACAAATTCGGTCAAAAACGAACCTTCCTCACGACCTACATGAAATTTAGGTGGGTTGGTAGCCGCAGGATGTACTAACGCATGTTACAAGAGATGTTATGTCACACGTACACACACACACACACACCTTATTCTACTTTCTCAGCCTGAAAGTTCGGTATTATTTTATATAAAAAGACGGTTTTGTATTAGCCCTTCGATTTAATTAACATCACACATTCATATATATATATATATATATATATATATATATATATATATATATACTCCAAATGAGGTCTAACTAAAGGTTTATGAAGATTAAAAGAATATAAGGATAATCTAACCTAAAAAAGTACCTTTCAACCACTCAAATGCATCGTGTGGTGATATTCTAGCGGTGCGTTGTACTGATTATTATTATTATTATTATTATTTGTCTCTACGTCTGGTCTTTCTTAGGAACCTAACCTTGGTCTGGGAAGTAGTTGGAAGGGAGACTGTGTCCAGATGATGTAGCGATCCATGGTTCAGATTCCATAACCAATGTAACCTAACCTACCCCATGTCCAAAGTAGGAAAGCTGAAAGTAGCATGAATGCAAATATACATATTGCAAAATACTAGAAGACACCGTGGCCGAGCGTGCGACTGTGCAATTCACTCATTCACCTTCAGATGTGAGCATTGAAAATAAATCTGCGGAGAGAATAAGCCGAATTTGATAATGACACACCTTCATTATTCGTGAAGGTGACCAATCAGGACTTCATTGCCCAAAGCGTGGGTCCGTTATAGAGGTGTTACGAAAGCTGATTGGTAAACACATTTAACATAGCAAACTTACGAACCGCCTATTAGTCTTTTGGTGTATGCTTATAATTGGGGATCATGCATATAAAAGTGAGTATTTTCAGCTGGAACTCACAGCATGCATTTATTTTCACCACTGAATAAACAAACGCATTCCCTCCATCATGAGTCAGTCAGAAATTCACAATTTACCGGCTTTATATGAAGATGGAGACTGCCGCGGTGTCTACAATTAATCTTTCTAACGCAATCGAACGGGACGGATTATTTCCAACGCAAACCGTTGATGATATTTGCAATGACGCTCCTTACGATCCGGCGCAAGGAATTGCGGTTGAAATGTAATTATAAAAATTTATATACCTGCATTTCTATTTTATTTTATTTTTGGTGGCCTATATTTAGTCGCGAACTTGTTATTTTTTTAGTGTTCCTGAAGATGTCATTAGGCGAATGCTCTTGAGCACCGTTCTGTGTTTCCTTCATGATTATTTCATCATATATATGGAGGGTTGTAGTAATTTTTTTCATCTCACATCATTTTATTGTAAAATGCAGAGATGAAAATAGCAGGTATCATCAATTTTTGATTATACTTTAGTTTGCATTAGTAATTAATAATTAATATTATGGTAAAGTCCTGTTTTGATATTTCTATTCATCAAAAATCGTTGAATTTTTTAACTTATAACAATCAAGACTCCTTTGCAAATTTTAAATAATTTTATAAAATTCCATATTAAATTAATTTGAAATGTGAAGTTATTCGGCATTTTCTCTTAAAATGTCACAAACTTCTCTGAGCGGATAGAAGACATTTGATACTTCACATTGTAACTCTCTTCTATATATATATATATACGTACTCTGCATCTGTTTTTCATGAAAAACCAAATGGGTTTTTATTAAAAAATATTAAGAAAAATGTATGAACTAATTAAATTAATTTAAAATGATCCTTTCTCTTTAAAGGTCCGATGAGGAGCTGACTCGTGTTATACAATCTTATCGTGGTAGCAATGAAGAAACACATGTCGTGGACCTGAATGCGGACGTAGAAATTTTACCGCGCATTCAACCCAACAATTGCCACATCATCAACGAAATACTGTAAGCTTTTTTCTTTTTCTTATGTTTCGGCTAAGAGCTTTTTTTCTTTTACATGTGTTTCGGGTAAGTAGAAGCCTCAATGTATTTTCATCAATTTATTAACTGATAGAAATCATGTTTCATAAAATAGTACAAATTTTATATCCATCTTATACAAGCTACAGAGTTAGTTTCAATTACATTTTAAATAAGCTACAGAATACACAAACTAACATAATTGGAGACAACATTGATGCAAATAATCATTTTATATATACGAGCAAAACACCATACAACATATATAGTGCGCAAAAATGGGTACTTTTTTATCTGTCTGCATACTATTTGATCATTCCGTTCAGTGTGACACGGGTCGAATAATTTTTAAAAATATATAAATTCCTTACCACGTCACATGTGCATGAGAAATGAAAGGCAATACATACCATATACGTTACTAAAGTATCCCTGGAATCGATAGGTATTCCATACAATTTCGGGAATGTGTAGCTGTTCGAGAAATTTTACAATAATAACGTCATTCCATGGATGAGCCCCGAGTGAATTGAAACAGTACAAGCGGACCCTATTTTTAAAATAGATAGCTACCCAATGAATCCCTTCACTACCAATAACATCGGTATTCACAATAAGACCACCACAATCTCTCGTAGTTGGCAATTTCAATGTTTCATTCTTTGTATACACCCGATAAATTTGGAACGAGTGAGTCGTTCACCATTCATTACTCTCTGAAGTGTATTCGCGTCCATTTTAAAATCAGTGAGAACGCCCATAAATCTGTGAACGTCTATTAGGGTTGTGATTCTAGGTATACTAGTACACTAATAGTTGCGTCTATCGGCTTGGCGAATTCCAATCTGACTGAGATTTTTCCACTCCACTCTGTTGTGGACTTAAGTGTGTATTTACACTAGCAGATAAGTCAGATGTGATGTCAAACGGATAAAAGTTAAATTTATCGATGAATTCTTTCTGCGTTACCCAAATCCCGAGCTCATCATAAGCACCTGTAATATGGGCCAGATTACTCTATGCTCTCGCGCAAAGCGGGAACATAGCGTCTGATGAATAATCCATATCCATAATCCCGTCCACACAATGCCATTGACGTATAGTTATATTTTTAAGACCGAAATTCTCGAATTTAAAGGCACTTTTTTTATATTTTCCTTTCACCGAAGCGTGTTCCTGCATTTCAATTAATATCCTTTTACGTAGAATTCCCAGGGCGATGTTTTCTATCTGTTTCGATGCCAACCCTGCTGTCACGGTGTATAGTTTGATCTGTACTCTGTTAATTGGGTATTTTACTGTGGCATGTAGTAAATTTTTCTCAATTTTTATTTGTTTAGGCGAACTTAATTTCATACGGCGTACGCTAAGGTATATTTCCATAATATGAATCACAACGGGCTTTTCTCCCTCTTCTTGATCAGCACCCAGATTTAAACAGATCTCAGGATTCGTGCGGGTGAGCTTTATTTTCATATCCACCCCATTCACAAGCAACTTCTCCTAGAATGTGAAGTCTGTATGCAGGCGTCCAAATCACTCATATATCTTTTAAGAATTTTCAAATTTGTACTTCATACTACTTTTGTCTTTAGTCTGATAATAGCCCTCGGCATTTAAAAAGGTATCCTTCGTTTCTTTGGAAAAGTTCAGCACATTTTCCAGAGGGGCTTGAAGATGATAGTACCCCGTTCCTGCCGAGATGTTGACCTGATTTAAATATACATCACACTGGTTGAATATGTAGTGCAGAAAGTTTGTTTCAGGGTATACAACATATTTCTCATCACAGTCCGTTCCATCAGAATGGGCTATACGTAGTTTAGCGTAGATGTGCACACAGATTGGATCAAAAAAGTAAGGGCCTGAACTAGGTATCACGAATTTTATTGGATCACTCCTGGAACTAATTGTGTTTAACGGATTAATTGTAATAAAGTCACTGTGCTCAATAGAAACTTGACTTGGGGGCATGTCAAAGAGGAACAGGGATTTACAACATTAGGGAATACACGAATGGATGAAGCGTGCCTTGACGAGTCAGAAATAGTGCCACCTCTCTCGACAAGTAGTAAACAGTCTGTGATTCATGAGAGCAATGTCATTAGCTTATATCAGTAAAAAAATGGTCAACCATTGGTTTCATTCGCTTAGAACACGTCTTCTTTTTTGATGTCCATTTATGTTTAACGCCACGTGCTGGTAATCACTTTTTCTGGACAGCCCTCGTCTTCTTCCCACCACCACGCATTTTTCTCTTTGTATCTTTGATGATTTTGTCCCGTGTACGCTTTAAGTGTTTTTTAGCAAGGGGACAGCCGTATGTAGTATGGTTGAAAAAATGAATCCAAGTCCACTACCACGCGCGTCGAAAGTGCAGCTTCACTGTTAAGCTCCCATCACCACATGGGAAATTTTTTCCCTCAATCGTTCTTATATATATTGAGATATTGGTTATTAGATTAGTCGCGACATTCACGAAATGTGTTCTGTCATATGTGATACAAAAGCTCTTCCCTCTATGATTAGGAATGTTAGCAATGCGCAGGAGGCGTGCCTGGGTATCCCCAACAAACTGGTACTCCACTATATCAGGACAATGTTTGTCCAATCTTTTAGGCTTTTTAGAGTTTTTAACTGTAAATTGCAAAGAGATCTTGATAGATTAGAATAGTTTCCCAGGGTAATGGCAGATGGAATTCATTGTTCGAAAGCAAACTCATCCATTTTGATAGAAATAGCTAAAACTTCAGTTATAAGACTCAAGGAAACTGGATACAGAAATAATTGAATAATTATGGTAGCAATAGGTACCTGCATGGTACAGTATAGTATTTAGCCGACAAGAATTTTTCATTTGTTAGGTTCGCAACTAAATATTTGAAAAACTCAATTAAAGTATGATATTAAAGTCTGTTTTACAGTAAATAGTATTTATGCAAAAGTTAAATGGAAAACTTTTATCCCAGCGCAATAATACTGTACAGGAAACGTGGAAGAACTGTGTAAAGGCTCTTAACCCTCGAGCGGGCCCGCTTGTGCATAAAATGCACCATTTTCAGTATTAAAGTGTTCAATTTCTTATGAACTATACACTAATAAATTCTAATGTATTCGTTATAAATATGTCTGATGATAAATACAATATAGTTTTAAAAAATAATAAAATAGTTTACTAATTTGCAAGAGTTATTTTATAAAAATGAAGTGGTGTATTGAATGCGTCAAGCGCCCGCTCAAGTAAATTTTAAGGCACGCCCGCTCGAGGGTTAAAAGTAGTTTTCAGTTACAGAGGAAACAGTCCGTCACTCACTAAGCTATGGATGTTACAGTTTTGGTTTAACTCAAAACAGAACTCGGGAAAATGTTACAAAAAAGTTGATACTTCTGAAAGAACCACCACAGATTTTTGGAATGACTTGCCTGTGTTAGTAAACATTAGATTCTTAACTATTTTTTAATAGTTCGCTGCTTTCATGAATGCTTAGCCAAAGTCTAGTACAGCCTGATCCTTGCATGAATCATTTATTTAAGCAGGATGATAAATTAACCAGCTAGGAATTTCTACATTAACCTCACTGCTTTGACTGGAAAACCAGGTTAAAAAAATATCTGTCTCACATTAAGAGGATTGCCAAACAACAAAATGGCTGTTACAAGTTTAAAAGAAAGCCATATGAAGATGGTACAACTTTTTTGAGCCTGGAATGAATGGTTGTCATTAGAACCAAATTGTGAAATTGGTATACGTATACTTTAGCGTCGGAAATTATTTATACGTTTAATATCAACAAAAAATACATAAGCATCAATATAACTTCATTAAAATGATGTAGCTTCATTAAAACGTAAAACGATATAGCTTCTTCTTTGCCCGGTTAGGTAATCTGTATGACCTTGACGATTGGTTAAGTCGTGATATTTTCGTTAGTTTAAACAAAAATATCATGACTTAACCTAACCCTACATCGTCAACATGGTACATCACTTGCCTTATTTCACGAATTCTTATGGAGAAATAAATGAGGGGTCCCGCGTCTTAAGGTACCTAAGCGCCAAAATTAAAATTCGCCAGAAATCGCCTCCAAATTTTAGCAATATTCTGGCAATAGTATCTCTATTATTAATTGAGCTAGAACGTTTATTTTTGGCTAAATTAGAGTTCTACGTATGCTAATGAAGATGTTGATGAGTTTTTGGAATAAATTTTCATACAGGGTGTACATAAAGTCAGGATCTATTTTTGTGAAATAATTATTTTTTTCTATTTTTCTTTTCAGAAGCCCTTAGAATGAATACAGAAGAGCGTGTGGCAATAGTAATTTGGCGAATCGAGGGAAAGAAATACAATGACATCAGAGAGAAGTTTAGAAGGAGATTTCATAAGCCGGGGCCAATAGACAAGATAATACGAAAATTGGTGAACAAATTTAAACGAACGGGATCTGTAAATGATGAAGCAAGATCAGGACGACCGTGTATGTCAGATCTTACCGTGAATACAGTACGCGGAATTATCACTGAGGAGCCACGTACGTCCGTTCGTGCTGCATCAGAGAGACTCGGCCTCCCGACGTCATCTGTGCATAAAATTCTGAAAGTTAATTTGCAGAAGAAAAGCTATCATTTGCAGGTTTTACATGATTTACATGAGGAAGATTTCCCTCGACGAAGTGCTGTGTGTGCTGATCTCGTAGAACAAATCTGGAGTGATAATTTAATGGACGACATTCTCTTTAGTGATGAAGCCACTTTCCATACGTGTGGAAAAGTAAATCGCCATAACTGTCGAATTTGGGCAGATGAAAGACCGAATGATTTCGTCCAAAACTGGGAAAGAGCCTCACCTAAAGTTAATGTCTGGATGGGTTTAATAAAATCTAAGGTTTATGGACCTTTTTTCTTTGCTGAAGCTACAGTTACGGGGCTTATTTATCTGGACATGTTGCAGCAATTCCTTGAACCTCAGCTGATTGGGGATAGGATTGGTAGTACTGTCGTCTATCAACATGATGGTGCTCCTTGTCACTATGCCAAAATTGTTCAGGATTATCTAAATGGACGTTTTCCAAATCGCTGGATCGGACGCGGAAGCAACAGACCTTGGCCAGCGAGATGAGCAGATTTAACCCCTTTAGATTTCTTTGCATGGGGCTTTATCGAGTCGCACGTCTATCAGACGAAGATTACGAGTCTTGAAAACTTACGTACACGTATACGAACTGTGCATGGATACTTGACTCTGCTTTCAAATGTTAAATGTCCAACTTTGCTTCGCACCGTAATCGATATAATTTGCCGACATGCTAACTCTGCGAGGCTGCCAAAGATTAATGGCTACATTGTGTAATTAATGGCTACATGGTCTAAAATATAGAAATCAAATTCTTTGAACAATGACACACTCATAAAGAGGATGGGGTCCAGAACAAAGAGCTGTGTGACGTCATCCACGCTTTATGACGTCACTGATTTACTATACCCAATATGGAGCGTGCATCACAAACACAAATGCTCTAGGTATTACTACAGAGCATTTGTGCTCCTTTGGGATATAAATAGATTTTTTTTTTTTTTTTAATTTTTAATCTTTAATACCATAAACATTTACATAGTAAAATTTCAGTTTGTATTTCTTTATTGTTTATACCATACAGCTAACATAAAATACAATCGATTAACATATGTAAATGCATACTCATTTTTTTGAGATCCGTCAGGTGTATATTTACCAACATAAATATGACCTAATGGTTTAGCTAAATCATGTTGATATCTTAATTAAAGTATTAGGGAATTGGGCATTACTTGTTACCTAAATCACACACCTGCTTCAGTCTACGATACATTCTAAACTCCTTAAAAGGTGAGAACATTTGTTCTGGGATGATTCATACTTGCTCTGCACTATGTGAGGAATCAATATTAGGTTCAAACAAAACACATGGGGAACAATTAATTGGAGATGGAGATATCCCACATTAGGTCCCTCTATCCTTTCCCTACCATCTTTCTTACGACTTAATGAATCTTCATAATTAATAACATATCCAGACATATTCATTCCGGGAATACTATGAAAAGATACACCCGTTTACTTGATAATAATTAAATTTTAAAATAGTGATTTAGCATCCTTAGTTAAAAGAATCCAAACCAAATGTATAATATCCATCTGCATTAACATCAAAAGTATTTTTAGAACAAATAAACAAATTTCATTGAAGCTGTAAATATCTTCACCTTTGACCGCCATTTAACGTTTCTTTCGAGGAACATACTCCTTTTTCGAGGACAAACTTCCTTCTTCGATACATCTTGACAAGTAAATAATACACGTCACTCCGATGCAATTCCAATGAAGAGAATGAAGTTTAAACAATTTGTGGATTATTTATAGATTCTCATTACGTCATGTTATGACAAGAATCCTATCCCCTTAGATCAACATGATGGTGCTCCTTGTCACTATGCCAAAAATTGTTCACGATTATCTAAAGGACGTTCCAAATCGAGGATCGGACGCGGAAAGCAACAGACCTTGTGTTGCGAGATGACCAGATTTAACGACCCTTTAGATTTCTTTGCATGGGGCTTATCGAGTCGCACGTCTATCAGGACGAAGATTACGAGTCTTTGAAAACTTACGTACACGTATACGAACTGTGCATGGATACTTGACTCTGCTTTCAATGTTAAATGTCCAACTTTGCTTCGCACCCGTAATCGAATATATGTTTTGCCGACATGCTAACTCTGCGAGGCTGCCAAAAGATTAATGGTACATTGTGTAATTAATGGCTACATGGTCTAAATATAGAATCAAATTCTTTGAACAATGACCACACTCATAAACAGGATGGGGTTAGAACAAAGAGCTGTGGACGTCATCCACGCTTTATGACGTCACTGATTTACTATACCCAAATATGGAGCCGTGCACCACAAACACAAATGCTCTAGGTAAATACTACAGAGCATTTGTGCTCTATGGATATCAATAGATTTTTTTTTTTTTTTTTTTTTTTAATCTAATACCATAACATTTACATAGTAAAAATTACAGTTGTTTATTTCTTTATTGTTTTATACCATACAGCTTAACATAAAATACAATTCGATTAACATATGTAAATGCATACTCATTTTTTTGAGATCCGTCAGGTGTATATTTACCAACATAAAATGACCTAATGGTTTAGCTAAATCATTGGTTGAATCTTAATTAAAGTATTAGGGAATTGGGCAGTTACTTGTTTACCTAAATCACACCACCTGCTTCAGTCTACGATACATTCTAAACTCCTTAAAAGGTGAGAACCATTTTGTTCTGGGATATTCATTACTTGCTCTGCACTATCGTGAGGAATCAATATTAGGTTCAAAACAAAACACAATGGGGAACAATTTAAATATGGAGATGGAAGATATCCCTACATTAGGTCCCTCTATCCTTTCCCTACCATCTTTCTTACGACTTAATGAATCTTCATAATTAATAACATATCCAGACATATTCATTCCGGGAATACTATGAAAAGATACACCCGTTACTTGATAATAATTAAATTTTAAAATAGTTGATTTAGCATCCTTAGTTAAAAAGATCCAAACTCAATGTATAATATCCATCTGCATTAACATCAAAAGTATTTTTAGACAAATAAACAAATTTCATTGAAGCTGTAAATATCTTCACCTTGGACCGCCATTTAACTTTTCTTTCGAGGAACATACTTCCTTTTTCGAGGAACAAACTTCCTTCTCGATACATCTTGACAAGTAAATAATACACTCACTCCGATGCAATTCCATGAAGAGAATGAAGTTTAACAATTTGTGGATCTATTTATAGATTCTCATTACGTCATGTTATGACAAGAATCCTATCCCCTTAGAATCAACATGATGGTGCTCCTTGTCACTATGCCAAAATTGTTCAGGATTATCTAAATGGACGTTTTCCAAATCGCTGGATCGGACGCGGAAGCAACAGACCTTGTGTTTGCGAGATGACCAGATTTAACCCCTTTAGATTTCTTTGCATGGGGCTTTATCGAGTCGCACGTCTAATCAGACGAAGATTACGAGTCTTGAAAACTTACGTACACGTATACGAACTGTGCATGGATACTTGACTCTGCTTTCAAATGTTAATGTCCAACTTTGGCTTCGCAACCCGTAATCGATATAGTTTTGCCGACATGCTAACTCTGCGAGGCTGCCAAAAGATTAATGGCTACATTGTGTAATTAATGGCTACATGGTCTAAATATAGAAATCAAATTTCTTTGAACAATGACCACACTCATAAAGAGGATGTGGGTTAGAACAAAGAGCTGTGTGACGTCATCCACGCTTTATGACGTCACTGATTTACTACCCAAATATGGAGCAGTGCACCACAAACACAAATGCTCTAGGTACTTCTACAGAGCCATTTCTGCTCCTATGGGATATAAATAGGATTTTTTTTTTTTTTTTTTTTTTTTAAATCTTTAATACCATAACATTTTACATAGTAAAATTTCAGTTGTTTATTTCTTTATTGTTTTATACCATACAGCTTAACATAAAATACAATTCGATTAACATATGTAAATGCATACTCATTTTTTTGAGATCCGTCAGGTGTATATTTACCAACATAAATATGACCTAATGGTTTAGCTAAATCATTGGTTGATATCTTAATTAAAGTATTAGGGAATTGGGCAGTTACTTGTTTTACCTAAATCACACACCTGCTTCAGTCTACGATACATTCTAAACTCCTTAAAAGGTGAGAACCATTTTGTTCTGGGATGATTCATTACTTGCTCTCACTATGTGAGGAATCAATATTAGGTTCAAACAAAACACAATGGGGAACAATTAAATACGGAGATGGAGATATCCCTACATTAGGTCCCTCTATCCTTTCCCTACCATCTTTCTTACGACTTAATGAATCTTCATAATTAATAACATATCCAGACATATTCATTCCGGGAATACTATGAAAAGATACACCCGTTACTTGATAATAATTAAATTTTAAAATAGTTGATTTAGCATCCTTAGTTAAAAAGATCCAAACTCAATGTATAATATCCATCTGCATTAACATCAAAAGTATTTTTAGACAAATAAACAAATTTCATTGAAGCTGTAAATATCTTCTCCTTTGACCGCCATTTAACTTTCCTTCGAGGAACATACTTCCTTTTTCGAGGAACAAACTTCCTTCTTCGATACATCTTGACAAGTAAATAATACACGTCACTCCGATGCAATTCCAATGAAGAGAATGAAGTTTAAACAATTTGTGGATCTATTTATAGATTCTCATTACGTCATGTTATGACAAGAATCCTATCCCCTTAGAATCAACATGATGGTGCTCCTTGTCACTATGCCAAAATTGTTCAGGATTATCTAAATGGACGTTTTTCCAAATCGCGGATGGACGCGGAAGCAACAGACCTTGTGTTGCGAGATGACCAGATTTAACCCTTTAGATTTCTTTGCATGGGGCTTTATCGAGTCGCACGTCTATCAGACGAAGATTACGAGTCTTGAAAACTTACGTACACGTATACGAACTGTGCATGGATACTTGACTCTGCTTTCAAATGTAAATGTCCACCTTTGCTTCGCACCCGTAATCGATATAGTTTTGCCGACATGCTAACTCTGCGAGGCTGCCAAAAGATTAATGGCTACATTGTGTAATTAATGGCTACATGGTCTAAATATAGAAATCAAATTCTTTGAACAATGACCACACTCATAAAGAGGATGTGGGTTAGAACAAAGAGCTGTGTGACGTCATCCACGCTTTATGACGTCACTGATTTACTATACCCAAATATGGAGCCGTGCACCACAAACACAAATGCTCTAGGTAATACTACAGAGCATTTGTGCTCCTATGGATATAAATAGATTTTTTTTTTTTTTTTTTTTTTTAAATCTTTAATACCATAACATTTTACATAGTAAAATTTCAGTTGTTTATTTCTTTATTGTTTATACCATACAGCTTAACATAAAATACAATTCGATTAACATATGTAAATGCATACTCATTTTTTTGAGATCCGTCAGGTGTATATTTACCAACATAAATATGACCAATGGTTTAGCTAAATCATTGGTTGATATCTTAATTAAAGTATTAGGGAATTGGGCAGTTACTGTTACCTAAATCAACACCTGCTTCAGTCTACGATACATTCTAAACTCCTTAAAAAGGTGAGAACCATTTTGTTCTGGGATGATTCATTACTTGCTCTGCACTATGTGAGGAATCAATATTAGGTTCAAACAAAACACAATGGGGAACAATTAAATATGGAGATGGAGATATCCTACATTAGGTCCCTCTATCCTTTCCCTACCATCTTTCTACGACTAATGAATCTTCATAATTAATAACATATCCAGACATATTCATTCCGGAATACTATGAAAAGATACACCCGTTACTTGATAATAATTAAATTTTAAAATAGTTGATTTAGCATCCTTAGTTAAAAGATCCAAACTCAATGTATAATATCCATCTGCATTAACATCAAAAGTATTTTTAGACAAATAAACAAATTTCATTGAAGCTGTAAACTATCTTCACTTTCGCCATTTAACTTTCCTTCGAGGAACATACTTCCTTTTTCGAGGAACAAACTTCCTTCTTCGATACATCTTGACAAGTAAATAATACACGTCACTCCGATGCAATTCCAATGAAGAGAATGAAGTTTAAACAATTTGTGGATCTATTTATAGATTCTCATTACGTCATGTTATGACAAGAATCCTATCCCCTTAGAATCAACATGATGGTGCTCCTTGTCACTATGCCAAAATTGTTCAGGATTATCTAAATGGACGTTTTCCAAATCGCTGGATTGGACGCGGAAGCAACAGACCTTGTGTTGCGAGATGACCAGATTTAACCCCTTTAGATTTCTTTGCATGCGGCTTTATCGAGTCGCACGTCTATCAGACGAAGATTACGAGTCTTGAAAACTTACGTACACGTATACGAACTGTGCATGGATACTTGACTCTGCTTTCAAATGTTAAATGTCCAACTTTGCTTCGCACCCGTAATCGATATAGTTTTGCCGACATGCTAACTGCGAGGCTGCCAAAAGATTAATGGCTACATTGTGTAATTAATGGCTACATGGTCTAAATATAGAAATCAAATTCTTTGAACAATGACCACACTCATAAAGAGGATGTGGGTTAGAACAAAGAGCTGTGTGACGTCATCCACGCTTTATGACGTCACTGATTTACTATACCCAAATATGGAGCAGTGCATCACAAACACAAATGCTCTAGGTAATTCTACAGAGCATTTCTGCTCCTATGGGATATAAATAGATTTTTTTTTTTTTTTTTTTTTTTTTTAATCTTTAATACCATAACATTTTACATAGTAAAAATTTCAGTTGTTTATTTCTTTATTGTTTTATACCATACAGCTTAACATAAAATACAATTCGATTAACATATGTAAATGCATACTCATTTTTTTGAGATCCGTCAGGTGTATATTTACCAACATAAATATGACCTAATGGTTTAGCTAAATCATTGGTTGATATCTTAATTAAAGTATTAGGGAATTGGGCAATTACTTGTTTACCTAAATCACACACCTGCTTCAGTCTACGATACATTCTAAACTCCTTAAAAGGTGAGAACCATTTTGTTCTGGGATGATTCATTACTTGCTCTGCACTATGGAGGAATCATTAGGTTCAAACAAAAACACAATGGGGAACAATTAAATATGGAGATGGAGATATCCCTACATTAGGTCCCTCTATCCTTTCCCTACCATCTTTCTTACGACTTAATGAATCTTCATAATTAATAACATATCCAGACATATTCATTCCGGGAATACTATGAAAAGATACACCCGTTACTTGATAATAATTAAATTTTAAAATAGTGATTTAGCATCCTTAGTTAAAAGATCCAAACTCAATGTATAATATCCATCTGCATAACATCAAAAGTATTTTTAGACAAATAAACAAATTTCATTGAAGCTGTAAATATCTTCCTTTGACCGCCATTTAACTTTTTTCGAGGAACATACTTCCTTTTTCGAGGAACAAACTTCCTTCTTCGATACATCTGACAAGTAAAATAATACACGTCACTCCGATGCAATTCCAATGAAGAGAATGAAGTTTAAACAATTTGTGGATCTATTATAGATTCTCATTACGTCATGTTATGACAAGAATCCTATCCCCTTAGAATCAACATGATGGTGCTCCTTGTCACTATACCAAAATTGTTCAGGATTATCTAAATGGACGTTTTCCAAATCGCTGGATCGGACGCGGAAGCAACAGACCTTGTGTTGCGAGATGACCAGATTTAACCCCTTTAGATTTCTTTGCATGGGGCTTTATCGAGTCGCACGTCTATCAGACGAAGATTACGAGTCTTGAAAACTTACGTACACGTATACGAACTGTGCATGGATACTTGACTCTGCTTTCAAATGTTAAATGTCCAACTTTGCTTCGCACCCGTAATCGATATAGTTTTGCCGACATGACTCTGCGAGGCTGCCAAAAGATTAATGGCTACATTGTGTAATTAATGGCTACATGGTCTAAATATAGAAATCAAATTCTTTGAACAATGACCACACTCATAAAGAGGATGTGGGTTAGAACAAAGAGCTGTGTGACGTCATCCACGCTTTATGACGTCACTGATTTACTATACCCAAATATGGAGCAGTGCATCACAAACACAAATGCTCTAGGTACTTCTACAGAGCATTTCTGCTCCTATGGGATATAAATAGATTTTTTTTTTTTTTTTTTTTTTTTTAAATCTTTAATACCATAACATTTTACATAGTAAAAATTTCAGTTGTTTATTTCTTTATTGTTTTATACCATACAGCTTAACATAAAATACAATTCGATTAACATATGTAAATGCATACTCATTTTTTTGAGATCCGTCAGGTGTATATTTACCAACATAAATATGACCTAATGGTTTAGCTAAATCATTGGTTGATATCTTAATTAAAGTATTAGGGAATTGGGCAGTACTTGTTTACCTAAATCACACACCTGCTTCAGTCTACGATACATTCTAAACTCCTTAAAAGGTGAGAACCATTTGTTCTGGGATGATTCATTACTTGCTCTGCACTATGTGAGGAATCAATATTAGGTTCAAACAAAACACAATGGGGAACAATTAAATACGGAGATGGAGATATCCCTACATTAGGTCCCTCTATCCTTTCCCTACCATCTTTCTTACGACTTAATGAATCTTCATAATTAATAACATATCCAGACATATTCATTCCGGGAATACTATGAAAAGATACACCGTTACTTGATAATAATTAAATTTTAAAATAGTTGATTTAGCATCCTTAGTTAAAAGATCCAAACTCAATGTATAATATCCATCTGCATTAACATCAAAAGTATTTTTAGACAATAAACAAATTTCATTGAAGCTGTAAATATCTTCTCCTTTGACCGCCATTAACTTTCCTTCGAGGAACATACTTCCTTTTCGAGGAACAAACTTCCTTCTTCGATACATCTTGACAAGTAAATAATACACGTCACTCCGATGCAATTCCAATGAAGAGAATGAAGTTTAAACAATTTGTGGATCTATTTATAGATTCTCATTACGTCATGTTATGACAAGAATCCTATCCCCTTAGAATCAACATGATGGTGCTCCTTGTCACTATGCCAAAATTGTTCAGGATTATCTAAATGGACGTTTTCCAAATCGCTGGATCGGACGCGGAAGCAACAGACCTTGTGTTGCGAGATGACCAGATTTAACCCTTTAGATTTCTTTGCATGGGGCTTTATCGAGTCGCACGTCTATCAGACGAAGATTACGAGTCTTGAAAACTTACGTACACGTATACGAACTGTGCATGGATACTTGACTCTGCTTTCAAATGTTAAATGTCCAATTTTGCTTCGCACCCGTAATCGATATAGTTTTGCCGACATGCTAACTGCGAGGCTGCCAAAAGATTAATGGCTACATTGTGTAATTAATGGCTACATGGTCTAAATATAGAAATCAAATTCTTTGAACAATGACCACACTCATAAAGAGGATGTGGGTTAGAACAAAGAGCTGTGTGACGTCATCCACGCTTTATGACGTCACTGATTTACTATACCCAAATATGGAGCAGTGCATCACAAACACAAATGCTCTAGGTAATTCTACAGAGCATTTCTGCTCCTATGGGATATAAATAGATTTTTTTTTTTTTTTTTTTTTTTAAATCTTTAATACCATAACATTTTACATAGTAAAAATTTCAGTTGTTTATTTCTTTAGTTTTATACCATACAGCTTAACATAAAATACAATTCGATTAACATATGTAAATGCATACTCATTTTTTTGAGATCCGTCAGGTGTATATTTACCAACATAAATATGACCTAATGGTTTAGCTAAATCATTGGTTGATATCTTAATTAAAGTATTAGGGAATTGGGCAATTACTTGTTTACCTAAATCACACACCTGCTTCAGTCTACGATACATTCTAAACTCCTTAAAAGGTGAGAACCATTTTGTTCTGGGATGATTCATTACTTGCTCTGCACTATGTGAGGAATCAATATTAGGTTCAAACAAAACACAATGGGGAACAATTAAATACGGAGATGGAGATATCCCTACATTAGGTCCCTCTATCCTTTCCCTACCATCTTTCTTACGACTTAATGAATCTTCATAATTAATAACATATCCAGACATATTCATTCCGGGAATACTATGAAAAGATACACCCGTTACTTGATAATAATTAAATTTTAAAATAGTTGATTTAGCATCCTTAGTTAAAAGATCCAAACTCAATGTATAATATCCATCTGCATTAACATCAAAAGTATTTTTAGACAAATAAACAAATTTCATTGAAGCTGTAAATATCTTCTCCTTTGACCGCCATTTAACTTTCCTTCGAGGAACATACTTCCTTTTTCGAGGAACAAACTTCCTTCTTCGATACATCTTGACAAGTAAATAATACACGTCACTCCGATGCAATTCCAATGAAGAGAATGAAGTTTAAACAATTTGTGGATCTATTTATAGATTCTCATAACGTCATGTTATGACAAGAATCCTATCCCCTTAGAATCAACATGATGGTGCTCCTTGTCACTATGCCAAAAATGTTCAGGATTATCTAAATGGACGTTTTCCAAATCGCTGGATCGGACGCGGAAGCAACAGACCTTGGCCAGCGAGATGACCAGATTTAACCGCTTTAGATTTCTTTGCATGGGGCTTTATCGAGTCGCACGTCTATCAGACGAAGATTACGAGTCTTGAAAACTTACGTACACGTATACGAACTGTGCATGGATACTTGACTCTGCTTTCAAATGTTAAATGTCCAACTTTGCTTCGCACCCGTAATCGATATAATTTTGCCGACATGCTAACTCTGCGAGGCTGCCAAAAGATTAATGGCTACATTGTGTAATTAATGGCTACATGGTCTAAATATAGAAATCAAATTCTTTGAACAATGACCACACTCATAAAGAGGATGTGGGTCAGAACAAAGAGCTGTGTGACGTCATCCACGCTTTATGACGTCACTGATTTACTATACCCAAATATGGAGCCGTGCACCACAAACACAAATGCTCTAGGTAATACTACAGAGCATTTGTGCTCCTTTGGGATATAAATAGATTTTTTTTATTTTTTTTTATTTTTAATCTTTAATACCATAACATTTTACATAGTAAAAATTTCAGTTGTTTATTTCTTTATTGTTTTATACCATACAGCTTAACATAAAATACAATTCGATTAACATATGTAAATGCATACTCATTTTTTTGAGATCCGTCAGGTGTATATTTACCAACATAAATATGACCTAATGGTTTAGCTAAATCATTGGTTGATATCTTAATTAAAGTATTAGGGAATTGGGCAGTTACTTGTTTACCTAAATCACACACCTGCTTCAGTCTACGATACATTCTAAACTCCTTAAAAGGTGAGAACCATTTTGTTCTGGGATGATTCATTACTTGCTCTGCACTATGTGAGGAATCAATATTAGGTTCAAACAAAACACAATGGGGAACAATTAAATATGGAGATGGAGATATCCCTACATTAGGTCCCTCTATCCTTTCCCTACCATCTTTCTTACGACTTAATGAATCTTCATAATTAATAACATATCCAGACATATTCATTCCGGGAATACTATGAAAAGATACACCCGTTACTTGATAATAATTAATTTTAAAATAGTTGATTTAGCATCCTTAGTTAAAAGATCCAAACTCAATGTATAATATCCATCTGCATTAACATCAAAAGTATTTTTAGACAAATAAACAAATTTCATTGAAGCTGTAAATATCTTCTCCTTTGACCGCCATTTAACTTTCCTTCGAGGAACATACTTCCTTTTTCGAGGAACAAACTTCCTTCTTCGATACATCTTGACAAGTAAATAATACACGTCACTCCGATGCAATTCCAATGAAGAGAATGAAGTTTAAACAATTTGTGGATCTATTTATAGATTCTCATTACGTCATGTTATGACAAGAATCCTATCCCCTTAGAATCAACATGATGGTGCTCCTTGTCACTATGCCAAAATTGTTCAGGATTATCTAAATGGACGTTTTCCAAATCGCTGGATCGGACGCGGAAGCAACAGACCTTGTGTTGCGAGATGACCAGATTTAACCCCTTTAGATTTCTTTGCATGGGGCTTTATCGAGTCGCACGTCTATCAGACGAAGATTACGAGTCTTGAAAACTTACGTACACGTATACGAACTGTGCATGGATACTTGACTCTGCTTTCAAATGTTAAATGTCCAATTTTGCTTCGCACCCGTAATCGATATAGTTTTGCCGACATGCTAACTGCGAGGCTGCCAAAAGATTAATGGCTACATTGTGTAATTAATGGCTACATGGTCTAAATATAGAAATCAAATTCTTTGAACAATGACCACACTCATAAAGAGGATGTGGGTTAGAACAAAGAGCTGTGTGACGTCATCCACGCTTTATGACGTCACTGATTTACTATACCCAAATATGGAGCAGTGCATCACAAACACAAATGCTCTAGGTACTTCTACAGAGCATTTCTGCTCCTATGGGATATAAATAGATTTTTTTTTTTTTTTTTTTTTTTTAATCTTTAATACCATAACATTTTACATAGTAAAAATTTCAGTTGTTTATTTCTTTATTGTTTTATACCATACAGCTTAACATAAAATACAATTCGATTAACATATGTAAATGCATACTCATTTTTTTGAGATCCGTCAGGTGTATATTTACCAACATAAATATGACCTAATGGTTTAGCTAAATCATTGGTTGATATCTTAATTAAAGTATTAGGGAATTGGGCAATTACTTGTTTACCTAAATCACACACCTGCTTCAGTCTACGATACATTCTAAACTCCTTAAAAGGTGAGAACCATTTTGTTCTGGGATGATTCATTACTTGCTCTGCACTATGTGAGGAATCAATATTAGGTTCAAACAAAACACAATGGGGAACAATTAAATATGGAGATGGAGATATCCCTACATTAGGTCCCTCTATCCTTTCCCTACCATCTTTCTTACGACTTAATGAATCTTCATAATTAATAACATATCCAGACATATTCATTCCGGGAATACTATGAAAAGATACACCCGTTACTTGATAATAATTAAATTTTAAAATAGTTGATTTAGCATCCTTAGTTAAAAGATCCAAACTCAATGTATAATATCCATCTGCATTAACATCAAAAGTATTTTTAGACAAATAAACAAATTTCATTGAAGCTGTAAATATCTTCTCCTTTGACCGCCATTTAACTTTCCTTCGAGGAACATACTTCCTTTTTCGAGGAACAAACTTCCTTCTTCGATACATCTTGACAAGTAAATAATACACGTCACTCCGATGCAATTCCAATGAAGAGAATGAAGTTTAAACAATTTGTGGATCTATTTATAGATTCTCATACGTCATGTTATGACAAGAATCCTATCCCCTTAGAATCAACATGATGGTGCTCCTTGTCACTATGCCAAAAATTGTTCAGGATTATCTAAATGGACGTTTTCCAAATCGCTGGATCGGACGCGGAAGCAACAGACCTTGTTGCGAGATGACCAGATTTAACCGCTTTAGATTTCTTTGCATGGGGCTTTATCGAGTCGCACGTCTATCAGACGAAGATTACGAGTCTTGAAAACTTACGTACACGTATACGAACTGTGCATGGATACTTGACTCTGCTTTCAAATGTTAAATGTCCAACTTTGCTTCGCACCCGTAATCGATAATTTTGCCGACATGCTAACTCTGCGAGGCTGCCAAAAGATTAATGGCTACATTGTGTAATTAATGGCTACATGGTCTAAATATAGAAATCAAATTCTTTGAACAATGACCACACTCATAAAGAGGATGTGGGTCAGAACAAAGAGCTGTGTGACGTCATCCACGCTTTATGACGTCACTGATTTACTATACCAAATATGGAGCCGTGCACCACAAACACAAATGCTCTAGGTAATACTACAGAGCATTTGTGCTCCTATGGGATATAAATAGATTTTTTTTTTTTTTTTTTTTTTAATCTTTAATACCATAACATTTTACATAGTAAAAATTTCAGTTGTTTATTTCTTTATTGTTTTATACCATACAGCTTAACATAAAATACAATTCGATTAACATATGTAAATGCATACTCATTTTTTTGAGATCCGTCAGGTGTATATTTACCAACATAAATATGACCTAATGGTTTAGCTAAATCATTGGTTGATATCTTAATTAAAGTATTAGGGAATTGGGCAGTTACTTGTTTACCTAAATCACACACCTGCTTCAGTCTACGATACATTCTAAACTCCTTAAAAGGTGAGAACCATTTTGTTCTGGGATGATTCATTACTTGCTCTGCACTATGTGAGGAATCAATATTAGGTTCAAACAAAACACAATGGGGAACAATTAAATATGGAGATGGAGATATCCCTACATTAGGTCCCTCTATCCTTTCCCTACCATCTTTCTTACGACTTAATGAATCTTCATAATTAATAACATATCCAGACATATTCATTCCGGGAATACTATGAAAAGATACACCCGTTACTTGATAATAATTAAATTTTAAAATAGTTGATTAGCATCCTTAGTTAAAAGATCCAAACTCAATGTATAATATCCATCTGCATTAACATCAAAAGTATTTTTAGACAAATAAACAAATTTCATTGAAGCTGTAAATATCTTCTCCTTTGACCGCCATTTAACTTTCCTTCGAGGAACATACTTCCTTTTTCGAGGAACAAACTTCCTTCTTCGATACATCTTGACAAGTAAATAATACACGTCACTCCGATGCAATTCCAATGAAGAGAATGAAGTTTAAACAATTTGTGGATCTATTTATAGATTCTCATTACGTCATGTTATGACAAGAATCCTATCCCCTTAGAATCAACATGATGGTGCTCCTTGTCACTATGCCAAAATTGTTCAGGATTATCTAAATGGACGTTTTCCAAATCGCTGGATCGGACGCGGAAGCAACAGACCTTGTGTTGCGAGATGACCAGATTTAACCCCTTTAGATTTCTTTGCATGGGGCTTTATCGAGTCGCACGTCTATCAGACGAAGATTACGAGTCTTGAAAACTTACGTACACGTATACGAACTGTGCATGGATACTTGACTCTGCTTTCAAATGTTAAATGTCCAACTTTGCTTCGCACCCGTAATCGATATAGTTTTGCCGACATGCTAACTCTGCGAGGCTGCCAAAAGATTAATGGCTACATTGTGTAATTAATGGCTACATGGTCTAAATATAGAAATCAAATTCTTTGAACAATAACCACACTCATAAACAGGATGTGGGTTAGAACAAAGAGCTGTGTGACGTCATCCACGCTTTATGACGTCACTGATTTACTATTCCCAAATATGGAGCCGTGCACCACAAACACAAATGCTCTAGGTAATACTACAGAGCATTTGTGCTCCTATGGGATATAAATAGATTTTTTTAATTTTTTTTTTATTTTTAATCTTTAATACCATAACATTTTACATAGTAAAAATTTCAGTTGTTTATTTCTTTATTGTTTTATACCATACAGCTTAACATAAAATACAATTCGATTAACATATGTAAATGCATACTCATTTTTTTGAGATCCGTCAGGTGTATATTTACCAACATAAATATGACCTAATGGTTTAGCTAAATCATTGGTTGATATCTTAATTAAAGTATTAGGGAATTGGGCAGTTACTTGTTTACCTAAATCACACACCTGCTTCAGTCTACGATACATTCTAAACTCCTTAAAAGGTGAGAACCATTTTGTTCTGGGATGATTCATTACTTGCTCTGCACTATGTGAGGAATCAATATTAGGTTCAAACAAAACACAATGGGGAACAATTAAATATGGAGATGGAGATATCCCTACATTAGGTCCCTCTATCCTTTCCCTACCATCTTTCTTACGACTTAATGAATCTTCATAATTAATAACATATCCAGACATATTCATTCCGGGAATACTATGAAAAGATACACCCGTTACTTGATAATAATTAAATTTTAAAATAGTTGATTTAGCATCCTTAGTTAAAAGATCCAAACTCAATGTATAATATCCATCTGCATTAACATCAAAAGTATTTTTAGACAAATAAACAAATTTCATTGAAGCTGTAAATATCTTCACCTTTGACCGCCATTTAACTTTCTTTCGAGGAACATACTTCCTTTTTCGAGGAACAAACTTCCTTCTTCGATACATCTTGACAAGTAAATAATACACGTCACTCCGATGCAATTCCAATGAAGAGAATGAAGTTTAAACAATTTGTGGATCTATTTATAGATTCTCATTACGTCATGTTATGACAAGAATCCTATCCCCTTAGAATCAACATGATGGTGCTCCTTGTCACTATGCCAAAATTGTTCACGATTATCTAAATGGACGTTTTCCAAATCGCTGGATCGGACGCGGAAGCAACAGACCTTGTGTTGCGAGATGACCAGATTTAACCCCTTTAGATTTCTTTGCATGGGGCTTTATCGAGTCGCACGTCTATCAGACGAAGATTACGAGTCTTGAAAACTTACGTACACGTATACGAACTGTGCATGGATACTTGACTCTGCTTTCAAATGTTAAATGTCCAACTTTGCTTCGCACCCGTAATCGATATAGTTTTGCCGACATGCTAACTCTGCGAGGCTGCCAAAAGATTAATGGCTACATTGTGTAATTAATGGCTACATGGTCTAAATATAGAAATCAAATTCTTTGAACAATGACCACACTCATAAACAGGATGTGGGTTAGAACAAAGAGCTGTGTGACGTCATCCACGCTTTATGACGTCACTGATTTACTATACCCAAATATGGAGCCGTGCACCACAAACACAAATGCTCTAGGTAATACTACAGAGCATTTGTGCTCCTATGGGATATAAATAGATTTTTTTTTTTTTTTTTTTTTTTTTTAATCTTTAATACCATAACATTTTACATAGTAAAAATTACAGTTGTTTATTTCTTTATTGTTTTATACCATACAGCTTAACATAAAATACAATTCGATTAACATATGTAAATGCATACTCATTTTTTTGAGATCCGTCAGGTGTATATTTACCAACATAAATATGACCTAATGGTTTAGCTAAATCATTGGTTGATATCTTAATTAAAGTATTAGGGAATTGGGCAGTTACTTGTTTACCTAAATCACACACCTGCTTCAGTCTACGATACATTCTAAACTCCTTAAAAGGTGAGAACCATTTTGTTCTGGGATGATTCATTACTTGCTCTGCACTATGTGAGGAATCAATATTAGGTTCAAACAAAACACAATGGGGAACAATTAAATATGGAGATGGAGATATCCCTACATTAGGTCCCTCTATCCTTTCCCTACCATCTTCTTACGACTTAATGAATCTTCATAATTAATAACATATCCAGACATATTCATTCCGGGAATACTATGAAAAGATACACCCGTTACTTGATAATAATTAAATTTTAAAATAGTTGATTTAGCATCCTTAGTTAAAAGATCCAAACTCAATGTATAATATCCATCTGCATTAACATCAAAAGTATTTTTAGACAAATAAACAAATTTCATTGAAGCTGTAAATATCTTCTCCTTTGACCGCCGTTTAACTTTCCTTCGAGGAACATACTTCCTTTTTCGAGGAACAAACTTCCTTCTTCGATACATCTTGACAAGTAAATAATACACGTCACTCCGATGCAATTCCAATGAAGAGAATGAAGTTTAAACAATTTGTGGATCTATTTATAGATTCTCATTACGTCATGTTATGACAAGAATCCTATCCCCTTAGAATCAACATGATGGTGCTCCTTGTCACTATGCCAAAATTGTTCAGGATTATCTAAATGGACGTTTTCCAAATCGCTGGATCGGACGCGGAAGCAACAGACCTTGTGTTGCGAGATGACCAGATTTAACCCCTTTAGATTTCTTTGCATGGGGCTTTATCGAGTCGCACGTCTATCAGACGAAGATTACGAGTCTTGAAAACTTACGTACACGTATACGAACTGCTGCAGATAACATAACCCCGCAATTGCTCCAGAATGTGTTTAGAAATGCTGCGGAACGATTTGAGCTGTGCAGGGATACTGATGGGCGTCACGTTGAATCCTACTCTTAATTATTTAATAAATGTTACCACTTTATCATTTTATGATTGAATTCCATATAATTTCCAAGTGCTTCACAAAAATAGATCCTGACTTTATGTACACCCTGTATTTTATATTTTATATATATTTTTTTAAATTTTTTTATTTTCTTATTATGCCGAACTTTGGGTGCGATTTCTGGCACAGAATGATTCCATTGATTTTTCATCACTATCACTAGCACGGTGAGACATTGCTGCACACGTTGATAATAGTTAGAAGCCGGGTGAATAGAATAATCCACGCATTATTCAGCAATATGAGCACGAACACAGGACGCCTGCTAACAGCAACGCGAGTCTTAAGGTACTGGCGGGATGTTTGTGTCGTGCCCCTCTCAGCGCGTGGAGCGAGTGGCCAATCAGAAAGCAGAGCGGCGTGGCTGCCATGTTTTCATTGGCTCGCGCTCCTCCTGCTGTTCCCGCCGCCCAGAGACCGAACGTTCCATCCCCACCCCCATCACTTCCCACCAGTTAAACAGGATATTGGAGCCTTAAGACGCGCATCACATCTGGGCGGCAGAGCCCAGCTGGCGATAGAGGTGAAAAAAGTAGTTCTCTTCATAAGGTTTTTAACCATAGTTTTAGTGTCGTAAGGTCATTAAAACCCAAACCACGCGATAGAGGAAGGGTGAAAATAGTGATATCCATCAAAAACACTTTTTCGCCTGTGGTGGCGCTTAGGTACCTTAAGACGCGCGACCCCTCAAATATAAAACTAACTTATTTGTGCATTTGATTATATCCATTAATAACATTTATCAGTTGAAATACTGTTTTAATACTTTTAATAATAATAATTATAAAATAATAATAATAATAAAGTTATAATTTCCGACGCTAAAATGTATAAATAATTTCAGACGCTAAAGTATACGTATACCGTGAAATTAAATAAAGCCACTGATAACAAAGTGAAAAGTAGGTCTTTGTCCATTTTCATCTTAAACAAAAAATCTATGGCATTTTGAAAAGTTATACCACACCTGCAGTAGCATACCTTAAGATAAATCGTACGATAAATCAACACTGCCAACATTCAGTAAATGGCAATGTACCGACTCCATACTTATAGTTGGAAGACTGGAACTTACCTATCTGAATTAAAGAAATTGGTTGAAGATTGTAAAATCAATAATTACGAGGAAGAAGCCTGTCTTTAAATTCTCTATCAAGGCAGCCTCCAAACCTAGACAAAATGATGCTATTCCGCCCACATTTAGAGTACTGTATACAGATAGGGTGCCCTCATTTTAAACAGTTTATACTGTAGATATTTATTATGTTAGAAGGTGTTCATTGCACAGAAGGTTTTCGGTATTTTGTCAAGGCTAAAGACTTAGCTCATTCTTAAGAAATGTTAAAGTTTTACATGAAGCCAGAATTTTCATTACTCGATCATTTATTTCCTTGTTTCTCCCTTGTCCATAACAAATCTCTCTGTTATGGTATTTGCGACTGAAGATCATAGATTTGAGAGAAGACTCTGTGTGTGTGTGTGTGGTGTGTGTGTGTGTGTGTGTGTAAAGAAGGAAACCACTCTTCAGGAAGACTTAAATTTTTATTTCTTTAATACCAATACAGTTTCGGCTCCTTGGGAGCCCTTGTCAATTGGTAATGACCGCATAAACAGAGAACAGAGTTTATATACTCCTAGAAGTTAGTTATCAGGGATTAGCTGACTGAACCTTCCCATCCTCTTACCAGGGGATAGTTAAGTGACCCGGGTAAGAGGATCTACAGATCTACAGAAGCTAAGGCTAACAAAGACCCTAAGATCCACTCTAAGGCTAGCCCGAGAGAAAGGAAAGAGTAGGGGGTTAAGAGAAGAGAAGAAGGGGTTAAATAAGGAGCAACACCTATCATTCGTGGGTTAACATTCATTCAGAAAAAGAGGAAAAAGGTCTCACCATCATCATCCGCCGGCCACTGCCGACAAGTCAGAAAAATAGTCGGAGAAAATAGGAGAGGGGTGAAAGATGAAAAGAAGTAAAATAAGAACGCTTACAAACCATGCAAACACAGTCTTAACTCACTGTCATACCATGCAAACTACAAACATGCAAGTAAAGAGAGTTACAGACATGCAAGAAAGGAGAAAAAAAAAAAAAGTAGGTGCAGTTAAACAAAAAGTGGGTTAGTTTACGCTACGAGCTACATCTACGTTCGTGTTAGTCTAATTTTTTTATTTTTTTTAATTATTTTTTATTTTTTTTATTTTTTAATAATTAATTGCTGGCATCACACGCTGGCATGTCACAAGCTGGCATTCATCGTCAACAGACTCATCCTCGAGCACCACCACCAGAGCTCCTATTAACTTTCTTTTTTAATTTTAAACAACGTTAATATTTTTAAAATGTCTGTCAAGACGGTTCTTAAACACATTAACGCTGGTAGGTGTATATAAACTGTGCTTTCTGTTTATGCTCGCAAGTAAAGACATAAAAATTTAAGTCTTCCTGAAGAGTGGTTTCCTTCTTCATACTTCGTCGCGACAGTGCGTTATTTTACCTCATTTTTTTTTTAGACTTAGTTCCCATCTGGAGGTCTCCAGGTTGGGTCCCGTGCGATGCGTCTCCCCCGTCGGTAAACTCGCCACTGCGCCCCGTCTCTGGCCTATCTGTTCTCTGGCGCCAGGTTAAACCCGGCTTCTCTCTTTCTACCGTCTTGAGCCACGTCGTCTTTGGGCGTCCCCGGAGCCTCAATCCCACTATTCTTCCGTACATCAGCCTTCTCGGAAGTCGGTCCCCCCCCCATCCTCCCCACAGAGCCGTACCATCTCCTCTGCGCATCCACCACCCTGTCCACTATGGTGAATTTAACGCCGAAGTTGACTGCATCATAGGGTTTCAATGGCGAAATAGTGCAGCCGACTCGCCACTCCTCTGCTACCCGTACTCAATAATAAACTAACTTCGTCTTAGAATTGTACGTTATTATTGTAAATTTCTTTTCAAGGTTTCTTATTATTCATACAAAAAGATATGCTTTATTTCAGAACGCATTTTTCATACTACTGACATTAATCTGTTAAAGAAATAAAAATTTAAGTCTTCCTGAACAATGGTTTCCTTCTTCATACTTCGTCGCGGCAGTGCGTTATTTACATTATATATATATATATTTATATATTTATATATATATATATATATATATATATATATATATAGAGAGAGAGAGAGAGAGAGAGAGAGAGATTATATTTATGTATATAATGTCTTGTTTTGGACAGAATTTACAAAGTAAATGAGCTAAATACACAAGCGAAAAAAATTCCCCAATAGGTAACTCAATCTAAAACAATAAAACAATCTAAAACTTCCCCAATAGATAAAGGCTACTAAATTATCGAATACATAAAATAACTATATTAAGGAAATTATACAATTAACATGTACACAAGAAATTATAACAGTTATTATAAATAGTATTTAATTAAAACAGGCAATTAAGTGGCAAGAATGAAGTAGTCTAAGGAAACAAAGGACATGTCGCAATCGTCAGCACGTGCTACTTCTAGGATATTCCGTTACCTACTGGTGAAGCAAAAAATTCCCCAATAGGCAACTCAATCTAAAAACAATCTAAAAAATTTCCCCAATAGGTAATTTGCTGTAAAGTCTACTAAACTATAGAGTACATAAAGACTATATAAAAGAAATAATACGAGTACGATTAAAATGTACACATAAAAATAATAACAATTATTAAAATAATATTTACTTAATTTAAGCAAACAATTAAGTGGCAAGAATGCGGTCAGCATAATCCACCACCTTTCTAACAATGTATGAGTCTAATTTGTAAAGCCCAGGGCTAATACTAAGAACAAAATCAGCATTATTCTTGATTACACTCGATTCAATTATATTTCTCCTAACAATAGATTTAGTAAAACTTAATTTGGAGGCATTTTTCCAGTCAATGGGATGATTAGTATCTCTTACGTGAATGAAAATGGCGTTAGATTCATGGCCGGTTCTTATACTGTATTTATGCTGCTTAATACGTAACCCTAGCGTCTTTGCCAGTTTGACGAATGTAAAATTTATTACATATTGTGCATGGAATTTTATATACACAACCCTGTTCACTTAAAGGGGAGTTTTTAATCAATGAATTCTTAATTACATCTAAATTTCTGAACGCGATATTTACGTTAAAAGTCCTCAGCAGTTTAGGCAGATCAAGGAAATTTTCTTTAAATGGTAATGCTAAGACGTTTTTTGTGTCTTTGCCATTTTTAAAAATTTATCTATGCAATTCTTTGGATATTTTAAATCAAACGCAATTTTATATATTTTACTAATTTCATCATGAATGAACTCTGGGCTACAAATTCGTAAGCATCTTAGGAACAAAGTAGAAAAAACGGTTCGTTTTACGTTAATGTGGTGAGCCGAATAATAATGTATATAGGAACTATTATTAGTGGGTTTTCTCTAAATATTGTACCTAAACTTTTTTTCCTAACCTATATTAAAACATCTAAAAATCGGATCGACGAGATTTTTTCTATTTTCTATTTTCTATTCTGGCCAAAGACAAAGAATATCATCTACATATCTAAACCACGGAACGTGGATATTAAATTACAAATTCTAATTGAAAGAAGTGATTGGACAAAGGATGCTAACTCCAGATTTGTGATAAATCTATCAGATAAAGTGTTAAATAAAAATACGATTGATTACGGCTCTTGGATACGAAATAAATTTTTAAGCAGCTAAAAAGGATGTGGCCGATATAGAAATAGCTAAGGCTTTCTGCAACTTAGAGAAATCTAGTGATTTACCTATAGAGGATATAAATATTTGTAAGGGTCTAGTATATGGTGCCATGTCTAAACCTTCTATTCCAAATTGTTCACAGAGGTTTTTCGATTCTTAGGAGTCCTTAAGAAAAGATCAGACTCCACATATAACCAAAGCCGATAAATCAAATGCCTTAGTGATCCTCAATAAAGAAGTTTACCTCGAAAAAATGTATGGTCTTTTGAATGACTCGGACATTTACGTGAAATTAAGAAACAATCCCCTTGAAACAGTGAAGAGTGCATTTAACAAGAAAATTAAGCAACTTTTGAAGGGTAAAGAAGTATTTCTTAAACAGTAGGGTGGGTCAAAAACATTAATTTTTGAATTTCAAATCGGCAGGGGTCACAAAAGTTGCGTATTAGTATAAGGAGCATTATGCCAAAATTTAACTACTTTAGTGAAATAATTATCGCTGCCCCAAGAAGTGCATTGATGAAGTAAAATAGGCATTTTATTATTTACATTTACTCATAAAGACAGTCTTATTATGAGAGAGTAATGTCGAATAATTTTGGTTTCTTCTCGAGGTTATAGCCGTATTATTTAGCCCTTACGCATGAAAATTATGATGTGATAGGTAGATCAGTTCCGTCCGTAATTATGATTGGCAGGGTCACCTGAGTCAATCTGCTCTTTGAGGACTGGCCAGTGGCCACTGGCTGCATCAGTTGCTTTGTGAACGTTCGCGTGGGTGGGTACGATTGTATTTTTTGTTTTATTTTTTTCAAAAATTATTGCCGCAAACATTTCTTTTGCCAGTGATAGTGATTCGAGTGATAGTGCTTCGAGTGATTTTCAAAATTAATAAATCACGAAACCCCACATCAGCCTTAAGGGGTTAATTTAGCGGAAAATGTTTTATTATATTCTCTGGTAATAGGCATTGAAATTAGGCTTGTAAATTGTTTCGTTTCCCTTAAAATCGTTATTCACTCATTTTTCTTATTTGTCATTGTCAGTCTTAATTTTCTTTGTCTTTTCAGGAATTTATGATTGTTTGTATGATATATATTTTCAGCAAATACCGTATAGAGAACTTGATTAGTATCATAGTTGTTATGGCTCTCACTAGGACTCATGTTCAGTGCCCAATTTTTGGGTCAGCTTGTGAATTATCCACAAATATTTTACCCACTTATGAAAATCTTATGAAGTTTTGTATCCTTAAACGGATCAAGTCAGAGGCACCTATGCTGTTAGCTGAAAATGTGGAAGATGTTGCTGGTGAAGTCGAACGTGTTTGGCATAGAGCCAGTATTCCAGTAATTTCTCATAAGCGTGTCGTCGAAAAAATACGAACCTATTACTCCAAATATCGTAATGTTTTAAAACCTTACAAGCAGCGTAAAGATACCGAATCTTACAAACAAAGGTTGTCAAATTTTAGAGAAGAGAGCAAGAGACTCTTTTACGTTTCTGCATGCAAATGTAATATAGATTCAAACACGTGTAAATGTCCGAAAGAAGACAAAGTGCCTAAAGAAGAGAAATTTTTTTTATTTGATCAGTGTTCAAATAAAAAAACAATAAGTAATGTTGATAAAATGAAAACGCAACATTTAGTACAAAGAATGAAACACAAATTAGAAAATGAAGAACGATGCTATAAAGTTAAAAGAATGAGCATAAATGAAGCCAACGCTCAATGCAATATATCAGATATTAGCAGCAATGAAGAAAAAATATTTCTGCTAGTGAAAGAGAAGAGGAACAGCTGAAATAAGTAAGAGATCAGCCATCAACGTCTGAACAGAGAATACCAAAAGTGGATCTTCCAACTTTAGCCAGAGAAGCCGATAAACACAACATTTCAGATCGCAGCGCTGCAGCTTTGGCCTCGGCTGTTCTAGAAGACATAGGGGTAATTACTAGTGGTGCACCGATTAATCGGTATCGGCACCTGGCATGCCGATTAATCGGTATCGGCACCTGGCATGCCGATTAATCGGTATCGGAACCTGGCATGCCGATTAATCGGTATCGGCACCTGGCATGCCGATTAATCGGCCATGTCGATATTAGGAAAATACTTGCATGGCCGATTAATCGGCATGAAAGGTGCCGATACCGATTAATCGATGCACCACTAGTAATTACTGAAAATGATAGAAGAATGGTTATCGATAAAAACAAAATCAGACAAGAACGAGAAAAATGCAGGCAGCTGTTGGCACCTTGTTTTACGCCAGATACTCCTCTAGGCCTCTATTTTGATGGACAAAAAGACCGAACAAGAGTCACTGAAAAAGCAGGAGAACGATATTATCCAAAAATCACTAAGGAAGAGCATATATCTATATTGGCAGAACCCAATTTTAAATACCTTGGGCACATAACTTTACAAAAAGGAACAGCAAATGCAATCAAATGTAGAATTGTTGACTTTCTGGAAGAGAAAAGTATGCCATTAGATTCATTCGATGCTGTAGGGTGCGATGGCACTGCAATAAATACAGGTATGAAAGGAGGAGTGATAAGACTTCTTGAAGTTCACTGTCGACGTCCGCTTCAGTGGTTCATATGTCTGATGCATACCAATGAAATACCATCTTATAGGTCACCTTCACGGTGCAACACAGGGACCCAACCCTTTTTCTGGTCCAATAGGCAAAGCCTTTCAACCAATCTGTACTGAAGATACCTTACCTATCATTGCCAATCTAAGAATTGAGCAAGGATCAAAAATATATACATGAAATATGCAAAGCAGTGTCATTAGGACATTGCCCAAAAGAGTTAGCACAGAGGAATCCTGGTCCTATATCGCATTCTAGATGGCTAACAACTGGAAACAGAATCCTTCGCTTGTATATAAGTACAGAAAATCCATCTGAGAATCTTATCAAATTAGCAACTTACGTAAGAACAGTATATGCTCCAGTGTGGTTCAACATTAAAGCTTTTCCTTACTGCAATTATGGAGCAAAGCATTTCCATCTTTTGGTTAAATGCTCACGGTACTTGCAAAACAAAGAGAAAGATATCATTAACGATGTAATTGGGTGAAACGCATATTTTGTACATTCTGAAAACATTTTGCTTAAGATGATGACTGATGAACGGCTGGAATCCGTGAATTGCCTTTACGCAGGATTGTAGCAGCTCGCAATCAAGAAAAAGAACTTCGTTTTCGGAACGTACATCAATTTAAAGTTCCAGAGATTAAGTATGATTCTGAAGATTATGTTGATCTCATCAACTGGGTAACCCATCAAAGAACATAGCCCCCCCCCCACTTACAAAACACATCGATGACAATGAACTTGTCTCGCTCATCGAAAGTGGTTTCAGTTCTTCCCACTTTCTGCAAAAAATGCCACGTCACACTCAAGCTGTAGAACGACGTGTGAAATTAGTAACTGAAGCCTCAATGTCTGTTTGTGGCGCTAAGCGCAGAGAGGGATTCATCACGACAACGATTGAATTTCAACCCCTTATTGGTGTTCTTGACTCAGAAAAAGATTACAAAGTGAAAACTGCTTAGACTCAAAGATAACGGCGTGTCCAATGGTTGGGCGGTTGGGTGGGCACGGGTGGAACTAGAAATGCAGCCACCTCCTCGTGGTGAGTTCTGGGTAATAAAAGATATACCAGATAACTTTTATCAGCTAAGAGTTGCATACTTACACGAAAATTTATAATACGATTTCATCTCTGGTGAGTGGATCAAACATTCCAATATGCTACTATACTGTACGTGAAAATTCATGCCCACAAATGCCAAAATTTAAGGTCTTTGGGGCAGTGGAAGACTAAAACGGAGAAACCTGAAACTTTTATGGTGCTATTTTTAAGGGAATAGGCAAGTTTTGGAGCCCCTGCCGATGCGCGATTGTGAAATTTTTTTCACACTAGGTAACAACGACCCACCCTATTAAACAGTTTTGAGTACTTCGCCGTCATTATCCTATATGTATGGTCTGATTAAAACTCATAAGCCAAATAATCCTGCAAGGCCTATTGTTAGCTCTATAGGATCTATCTCATATAAACTGTCCAAATGGCTGTATCCATCCTCAATCCTCTCCTGGGCACAATTTCACAATCACACATAAATAATAATGTAGACCTTGTAGAAAAATTAAATAGTATCAGTGTCAATTACAATGTTAGATTGGTAAGCTTTGATGTTAACTCTTTATTTACAAGAGTCCCGGTGGAGGATCTATTAGTTTTTCTTTCAGAAGAATTTGTTAAGCATAATTTGCCATTACCTGTGACTACCATTATAGAATTAATTAAGCTGTGCATAATAGCATAGTAGACTCGAAATTTGTGTTTAATAATGAATATTTTAGGCTGAAATTTGGTATGGCTATGGGAAACCCCCTCTCTCCCATTTTAAGTAACTTATATATGGATTTTTTTTAAAGTAAATTATTAAGGAAGATCCTGCCAAATTACGTTCCGTGGTTTAGATATGTAGATGATGTTCTTTGTCTTTGGCCAGAAACTTTAAATCTTAATGTATTCTTACCCAAGCTTAATAATTTAACTCCCGCTATCAATTTTACAGTTGAAATAGAAAAAGACTCATCGATCCCATTTACATATGTTTTAATATATAGGTCAGGAAAAAAGTTTAGGTGCAGTATTTACAGAAAACCCACTAATAATTGTTCCTATATACATTATTATTCGGCTCACCACATTAACGTAAAACGAACCGTTTTTTCTACTTTGTTCCTAAGATGCTTACGAATTTGTAGCCCAGAGTTCATTCATGATGAAATTAGTAAAATATATAAAATTGCGTTTTATTTAAAATATCCAAAGAATTGCATAGATAAATTTTTAAAAATGGCAAAGAAAATCTTCTACGAGGTAAAAGACAAGACTCCTTATACCACAAAAAACGTCTTAGCATTACCATTTAAAGAAAATTTCCTTGATCTGCCGAAACTGCTGAGGACTTTTAACGTAAATATCGCGTTTAGAAATTTAGATGTAATTAAGAATTCATTGATTAAAAACTCCCCTTTAAGTGAACAGGGTTGTGTATATAAAATTCCATGCACAATATGTAATAAATTTTACATTGGTCAAACTGGCAAGACGCTAGATTTACGTATTAAGCAGCATAAATCTTATATATTTTCGCCTGTCTGTTTGTTTGTTTGTCTGTCCTTTATGCAAGCGCAAACCGTTTGACCTAGCGCTACCAAATTTGGCACGGGAACCTCTTATGGGATGAAGAATGTGAACACAGAGTCGGTCAGCCTGTCTGTTTGTATGTTTGTGAAATTTATCCCGGGCAACGCCGGGTACCTCAAAAGGACGTGTGTGTGTTCCAGCCATAACTCCAAAATGGAAGCAGTTACAAACATGAAACTTCACACACATATTGATTATGTCCCCAGGTTGTGCACCTGGGTGTTAATAAATTAAATAATTAAAATTACTGGGCCCGAAGGCCCCAGCACCGCGATTAAACTACAGAAAAGAACGCAGCCGTGAAAATTTTGATTATTTGGTCAATAAAACTATAGAAAAGAACACAGTCATAAAAATCTTGAGCTTCACATATAATTATTTTTTAGGACGACTTCAAACCGTTTGACCTAGAGCTACCAAATTTGGCACGGGATAAGATAAATCATTTTAATCAAATTCAGCCTTTTGTCTTGAACTTTATTTTATTTAAACTGGGGATCTAATGTGAAATTTATCCCGGGCAATGCCGGGTACCTCAGCTAGTACAGTATAAGAACCGGCCATGAATCTAACGCTATTTTCATTCACGTAAGAGATACTAATCATCCCACTGACTGGAAAAATGCCTCCAAATTAAGTTTTACTAAATCTATTGTTTGTAGAAATATAATTGAATCGAGTGTGATCAAAAATAATGCTGATTTTTTTCTTAATATTAGACTCATACATTGTTAGAAAGGTGGTGGATTATGCTGACCGCATTCTTTCCACTTAATTGTTTGCTTTAATTAAATAAATATTATTGTAATAATTGTTATCATTTTTATGTGTACATTTTAATCGTACTCGTATTATTTCTTTTATACAGTCTTTATGTACTTGATAGTTTAGTAGACTTTAGAGCAAGTTATCTACTGGGGAAAATTTTTAGATTGTTTTTAGACTGAGTTGCCTATTGGGGAATTTTTTTCGCTTGTGTATTTAACTCATTTACTTTGTAAATTCTGTCTATTTTTCTTGTCCCTAAAGATGTGAATATATCACGAAAGCGTTCGGACTTCGTGTTTGCTTTTCCTTTTCCCTGTGCTTCTTTGCTTATTAAAAAAGATCACGTGTTGCTTTGTGATTTCTTTGTGTATATATATATATATATACAGGGTGTCCCATAAGTCCGGCATCATAGAAAAAATAATAAAAAAAGGCAAAACAAAAGCTTTTATTTACAGAACATGCTCGATATGTCCACCATTGTTTTCAATACACAAATTCAGACGTGATACCCAGTCAGCAAGCACACGGTGAATGATGTCAGGAGTAATGGTGTTACATGTCCCAATAATGCGCTGCCACAAATGTTCAACACTCCTAATTTTCTCTGCGTATACCAGCGCTTTCAAGTGACCCCAGAGATAAAAATCTAGTGACGTGAGATCCGGGCTTCTAGCTGGCCATTCTACAGGCCCTCGACGTCCTATCCAATGACCAGGGAATTGTTGGTACAGGTATTCCCTTACTTGGGTGCTGTAATGTGCAGGAGCGCCGTCTTGCTGGAACCATGTTGGGAAATTTCCTTCTTCGTTCAAGACACTGGGAAATGCTTCTTCCTTGAGCATGCGTAGGTAGGTGCCTCCAATGACATGTTCATCGAAAAAGAGGGGGTCTATGATGCGATCCTTCCAAATGCCACACCATACCATCACCCGAGATGCACCTTGTTCCTTTGAAGAGGTATACCAGTGAGAGTTGTTTTGAGACCAGTAACGGATGTTCTGTCGATTTACCTCACCATTTCCATAAAAAACAGCCTCGTCACTGAACAGAATGGTGGATGGGAAATTGGCATCCCAAGCATAAGAAAAATATGAATTATTGTTTGTAGAAATAGAAAAATATGAATTTCTCATATGATGCCGGACTTATGGGACACCCTGTATATATATATATATATATATATATATATATGTGTATATATGTATATATATATATATACACACACATATATATATATATATATATATATACACGGTGAACCAAAAGTAGGTGGACAGTAGATTGAATACGGTTTGTGTTATATTATATTATAACTATGGTGTTCATTATAACTATGGTGTTTGTGTTATATTATATTAAATATTATAACTAAATTTATTTAAATTTTATTTTGTATTATAGTATACAAAAAAATTAAATATGTATTCTCAAAATAAACGTTATCATTTACTGTCCACCTACATTTGGTTCACCCTATATATATATATATATATATATATAAAAAGGGTGATCCAGAGAAATGGGACCCAAAAGAAACCCCTGTAACTCTTAAAGTATAAGTCCTTTTATAAAATCATACGCATCATTCGAAAGAGGATAGTTACAAGTTTGTACAGGATTGTATAGGTTTTGACAATACAAGACAAGATAAGATACAAAACAAAATAAAAGTGTTAGTTAAAACTAACCCTTCAAGATGACTGCATGGACTGTGGAACAGCTGCGTTTCATAACTGAGCAATATCATGAGCATGGAAGAAGTGTAGTTTCAGCTCAAAGATCTTTCAAGACAAATTTTCATTGTCAAAATCACCTTCTAAGAGCTGAAACTACACTTCTTCCATGCTCATAATGTTGCTCAGTTATGAAACGCAGCTGTTCCACAGTCCATGCAGTCATCTTGAAGGGTTAGTTTTAACTAACACTTTTATTTTGTTTTGTATCTTATCTTGTCTTGTATTGTCAAAACCTATACAATCCTGTACAAACTTGTAACTATCCTCTTTCGAATGATGCGTATGATTTTATAAAAGGACTTATACTTTAAGAGTTACAGGGGTTTCTTTTGGGTCCCATTTCTCTGGATCACCCTTATATATATATACTAAACAATTCAATCAATTAGCACTCAAGAAATTTCCCTTCTCAACTTTGTATTATATCCTCCGGCTCAATAACTGAATGAATCACAGTTTAACTTGTTTATATGCTAATTGAGAGAAATGTTTAAGGAAACTCATTAGTTTTGTAATATCTTTGTTTGCGTGTTAGTATTGCTGCTGTATACGGAAATAGTGTATTTGGTAATTAGAAAATGTGTCATTTATAGCTGTACGAGTAGGTTGCTTAGATTATACACTGCGTATGTATGCGAAAAACATACTGTACGTATATTGATGCAATATCTAAGCTATTTTTAATGATTTAGATCAGTGAGTATGCGAATGATACTAAAAAGCAGGGGTAAATGGGTATATCAATAGGGTATAAAAGTCTCAGAATTCGTTTAATCCTTAATGTACACATGATAAATACAGTGGCTCCTAAAATTTAGAAAAGGTTTTCAAAGGATTAAGATAAGCCGTTTATGGGTATTTGCATTTTTGCGATATGTCTAGACACACGTTGTCTCAGAGGAATGATTGTTATCAAGAATTGCTACCTTCTCTGGGATTTCTCCAAAAAATAGAAAAATCTGGGTTGGTCCAAGTAATTTTAGAAGCCTCTGTTTGTGTAATTTAGTTGAATAAAAATTATAAAGTAAATAAAATTTCCAGAACTTATACACTTTATGTGGTAAATTTTAACATATTTTCAGAGTTTACTCTAAACCAATTTTTTTTTAGTAATATCTTTTATTTAGTTCAATTTTCGTAGTACTGTACTTTCTTCGTCCAAAATAAATATTTTTTTGTCATGAAAACAAAGTTTTTAAATTCACTGAACATATTTTGATAGTTTGAAAATTTTAAGATTTTAGATAAATTATCCGTTTTAAATAAACAAACAGAAAATTTTATTTTTAAAAATGAATTTAAAATGCAAAATTTATTCATAAAATATTAAAAATGAACTTTGTTTAAACAAAAATAATCTTACTCCTCCCCCACGTATTCTCTCTCTCTCTCTCTCTCTCTCTCTCTCTCTCTCGAGAGAGAGAGAGAGAGAGAGAGAGAGAGAGAGAGCTAGTTTATATATTCTCTTTCCTGAAAAACGTTTTTCTGATGGCAATCAAAGACTTCGGAAGGATAATAATAGCTAAACTTGTTTCCTGATTCGAGAAAATGGACTATTTAATTAAAGTTGACAAGCCTTCAGAGCTCAATATTTTCTCTCTCTCTCTTAATAAATTAGTGGAAAAGAATATTAAAAATACTGCGACCAAGCAAAATATTGCGCGTGTGTGTATATATATAACATTAAAATAGATGTACTTTTATATGTGTCAGGAGTACACTTTGACATAATTAATGCATACACATATCTCTTAAGTCTGAAGGTACCATATTTAGACTACTTCAATATTGCATATCATAAACACAGGTTCTTACATAATCTGATCTTCACATATTCTTCTATATTTTATTTTATCACTAGAAATAAAAAGTTTTTGAATCTTGAACTGAAGGAAAATATATTATCAATGTTGTTTTCTACCCGACCGAATAATTAAATTCTTCCATAAACATTACCTAACATCTGAAGTGAAAACTTGAACATGACTTTTGAATGATGGAAATAGTAAATAATTACTTTTGTTACACTTTCGTCAGTACAAATACACTATCTATATTGTATTAAAAAAGCATAGTTCCTTTGTGTCCTGACATTTGTGCCACTCTGTATATATAGATTAACACGCATGAGCACGCATGGTTTTTTTTATAATACAAAAATTACTCCCACCAGGATTCGAACTCGGAACCTCCTGGGTATGAGTCGCGAGCTTTATCACCACACAATGAGATAAGAGCTAACATAACCTGTCCCATATTTCAACAGCCGAAGAAACACACACACACACACACACACACACATATATATATATATATATATATATATATAGGTGTGTGTGTGTGTGTGTGTGAACTTTATCAATGAATTGAGACCTTTTCCGGTAAGAGGCCAACAAGTTCCATTGAAATTTCCTATTTACATTTGCTCCTTTGGCGAATTTTTCGTATTATTCAGTTACTGTATATACGGGTTAGTTACACGATCCCGTATTGAACAAAATATCAAATACACGCAATTAACAGAAAAGAGTAAGATATAATATATACCGGGTGTCCCAATAAAATGTTTACACATCATATTAACATATATATATATATATGTTAAACACAGACCGTGCATGGAACAAGGAACTCTTCTGGGAAAATTAAATCCACTATAGTCCGAATAAGTAATGGCAAATGACAAATACCATAGTTTTTTTCCTTTTTCATGATTTTAGCCCGACGTGGGCAACGGGTCTCTCGCAAAGAGATCCCATAAATATAGCTTCCCTCACCAGCTATCTGCAAAGCAGACAGGATCCAGCTTTGGGACGTGGATCTAGGGTTTAAAGCAAGCCTAGATCCCTACACTCAGAACCTCTATATAAGTAAAAGACTCGTTGCATTCACGTCGTGTTGAATAAATCAAAGAAAAAGGGGGTAACTATTGTATTTTTAGCCAAAAAAAACCAAAACTTAAACCTCAACCGGGACATTGAGCGTCCACTTTTCAAGGCACGAAACACGTCCGTTTAGTATACACAAACTCAGAATGGTTCCCTGAGAACATTATATGTTAAACACAGACCGTGTATATATATATATATGCACACTTTAGATGATAGTAATATGCGCTGATGTATTAGTATATTTATAGTACTTAGTAATAGTAGTAGAGTAGTATAGTAATGGTGTATTGTACTTAAATAACAGTAGTATCCCTTGTTACAGGAAATGGTGGCATTGCAGTTATCGTTTGAGCAACGAAGTGGATTCTGTAGCACAACTGGAAGACGGAGAATGTGGCTGAGGTACAGAGACATTGGAGAAATGAGTTTGGAACATTACCACCATCACGGGTAACAATTACAAGATTACGTGATAAGTTTGAGACTGACGGAACAATGCAAAACGTCAACAAAGGCCGATCTGGAAGACGTCGCACTTCAACTGACAATGAAAGTGTTGAGACCGTGTTACAGGCCTTCACAAAATCTCCAAATAAGTCTACAAGGCAATGTTCTCGTGAGACTGGTGTTTCTAAATCCAGCGTTCATCGCATTTTGCGACGTGAAAAGTGGAAACCCTACATACCTACACTGCTCCATGCAATGAATGAGGACGATCCAGATCGTCGAAAAAAATTTTGTGAGTGGTTTTTGCACATGTGTGATGAAAAACAATCTTTTCCTGATTTCATTGTTTGGTCCGATGAAGCCACTTTTAAACTTAATGGTACTATCAATCGACACAACTGTGTGTACTGGGCCACCAAAAATCCAAACGTAACAGAAGAACGAGCACTTAATCAACCAGGAGTGTCAGTGTGGTGTGTTCTGTCTTCCAGAGGACTGATAGGGCCATTTTTCTTTGAGGACAGTGTCACAGGTGCTGCTTACTTATCAATGCTGCAAGAAAACATTGTACCTTCAATCAGAGCTCATTTTTTGTAAGAAGAGTGTTACTTTCAACAGGATGGCGCGCCACCACATTACCAAAATGACGTTAGAAATTTTCTCAATGTTTGTTTTCCTAGAAGATGGATAGGACGTAGGGGATGTACGGAGTATCCACCACGATCTCCTGACTTAACAACCTTAGACTTTTACTTGTGGAGCACTCTGAAGAACGCTGTGTATGCTGAAAAACCAAGGACACTGCAGGCCTTGAGACACGAAATTGAAATAGCTTGTGCCAACATTCCACTCCGAACAATCCGAACAGTATGCCGATCTGTTGCGCGCCGTTGTCAAGAATGTATTGATGCTAGTGGCGGACATTTTGAACATTTAAAACATTAAAGTAAGCAGCACAACCATGAAGGTATTGACGCTGCTGGCTGATATTTCGAACATTTAAACATTAAAGAAGCCCATTTGCTATCTATTTACTATCCGCTTATTTTGCTTATTGATATATATGTTAATATGATGTGTAAACAGTTTTTTGGGACACTCTATATATAAATGAATGAATAGACAAAAGTGAAGGGTGAACGCGACGCCGAACTTTCTTATTTATCACCAAACATTTGAACAAATTCTTATGCCATTTTCAGTGACGTCTTTCTGAAATTTTAAAACATTGAAATTAAATTGGGAAAAAAATATTAAAATTAAAAGCAAAAATATAATAGTTAGAATTAAAGGCTATAACATTAAAATTAAAGGCAAAGGTATAATATCAAGCACTAAATTTTATATATTATACCATAAGGAAAAATAGGATTTAAAAGTTATCCCAAATACTGAAAATTTCTGCCTCCATATTTAATGAAAGTTAGATTGAAATGTAACTGGTATGATTACATGCTAGCTTTAATATCACTAGATGACAAAAAATAACTTTTTTTGGTCACATGAACAAAAATGGGTGGATCTTATATTTTTTTACCGCTGAGTTAAAATATGACCTAAAAATTTGTCTCTCGAAAATGAAATATGGACTAATTTATAGACGTAATAGCAATATCAAAGTAAAAAATGCATATTGAACTCGCCTAAAATGTAGCTAAAGTGGGTAAATGACAAATGAAAGTCAACAGTGACGTGCAGCAACTTATAGGCAGAGGAGGAGCAAGGGGCAGACCTCGCCCCCTTCCTATTCTGACTCAAATCTTAAGTAATTTAAATTCGTGTGTCACTCTAAAACTGCGGGTGATAGAAAAATTCTGTTTTCATTTCCGTAATCAACATAAAAAATTACATATAGTTCAAGTAAAAATATCTCTGTGACAAAAACTTTGTTGACCAGTGTATTCAGCTTGTTGGTTTGTGAAAATGTAATGGAATGATGGTAGTGTTTAATTGTTTAACCTCCTTCGCAATATCAAAGGTCATATGATGGAGGGGACGTACAGCTTTACGTGGTATCCGAACCACGAGTCGCTACATAATCTGGGCACAGAAGACGGTTCCATTCCAAATATTACCCACACTTGATGTCCCTTAACTTCGCCGATCGACGGGAAGCGGTGTCACGACATCACTCACGACTTAGCTATATACACTATATACAGTGTATATATGAAAATTATTTCAGGAAAGTATCATATGAATAATATTTATGATGAAAATAACCAAGAGAGAAAATAAAACACGAAATAGTGCTCAAGCGCTTTTGTCAAATGTCATCCTCAAGAGTAGTATAACCGCAAAATGGTCGAATGCAAAGCAATTGCATAATGTTGCAAGAGTGCTAACCCCACCCCCCTTGGCGGCACCCCACCCCATTTGTTGCAAGGCACCCCCACCAACCTTTGTTGCAAGGGGGGGAAAAGATGGGACGGCCTTTCCCCCCAAAGTGGCATACCTAACTTAAGGAAGAGGGGAGACCTCTTTGGGGGAGAAGGTTGGACGGCCTCACCCCCCAAAGGGGCATACCTAACCTAAGAGAGAGAGAGAGAGAGAGAGAGAGAGAGAGGAGGAGGGGACCAAGAGGAAGGGTCTTCGCTTGACGAGAGCCAAGCGCATATGAGATCTTCAGCCACCCCGGCGCTCTCTTATAGGGCCCCTAATCAGCCAGTTGGCTGAGTTGCCAGATAGCAATATCTGTTTAATTATTCCATATATTAAACAGCCATTTGGCTTAGAAGGTTGAGTTGCCAGATTTCTTTATTTATTAAATTAAAGCATATATTAAGCAGCTAGTAGGCTTAGAAGGCTGATTTGTCAGATAGCAATATTTATTTCATTAATTCTTATATTCTTCCGTCATCTGGCTTAGAAAGTTGAGTTGCCATATTGTGTTATTTATTAAATTATACCATATGTTCATCCATCAGTTGGCTTAGAAGATCGATTTGACAAATAGCAATTAATTAATTATTCTGAAATCCGCTTTAGAAACCAAAAAATGATATAATTGTGTACAAACAAAAAGGAATAAATAAAACACCAATACATCATTCTGTTTATTTTAGCTGAATTAATGGATATACAACGGGAAATATATATGGTCAAATAATAGCATCATGAATGGAAAATATATACTCATACAAAACGGTGCATTATCAAAATATTAGTACAGGAAAAAATAGTTATATTAAATATATTGAAAATATACAAAACAGTATGATCAATATATTAGTACAGGAAAATATACATATATATTAAATATATTGAAAGTATACAAAACGTATAAGCATGTTATTACAGGAAAAATATATATTGTCTTTACATTCTACAGTGCAAAACGCTAAACTCGCATTTGATAGAGTCTACATCAACATCGCCATTACTTTGCACGATGTGGTAAAACCGTCCAAGTAACACTTCACCGTTTAATTGATACGGTGGTCTGTACTCAATATAAATGACTTTCATATCTTTCAATACTACTTTTGTGCCCACTTTATACTCGGCGGGCAAGTTATCTTTAAGCACGGCTAGAACACAATCAAAAGCACGCACAAAAATGTCGTCGTTAACCACAACATTAAATACAAGTTTATAATCATGCCTTTCCAATCGGGGATTTTTTCTTAACGTCCCGAACTTTTCAATCGTGAACTCTTCTTCACTCGGCATAGCGGCATTGGAAATAATCTTCCAAATCGTAACGACACCTATCCACTATATAGAGGTACGACTCTTCACGGTGAACAGTGTAGGCGAGCTCAGCTCTGTACCTCTCAAGTGCTTTGTACCAAAGTTCAGGATATTTCGAAGAATCTAAACCTTTTAAATATGCATCCAGATCTAGACCGTTCTCCCCCTGTTCATTCCTACATTCAACAAATCCTTCGAGCAGGGCGGTGTATGCGTGTTTAAGAACCGTGTCAAAATAAATCATGCCTGTAACACGCGCATCTAATATAGGTTTCAGCTTACGGAATCCGACGATCTCAAACATTCTGTCGAGGATGAAACGGCTTCGTGTAGAAACAAGAACGTCATTATCAGATGTATTCTTCCACATCAGACGTATATCAATGCATGGTTGCTCGTTATTTACACACAATGTACAAACAATGGTATATGAGGAGGCGCCACTAATCATCTCTCTTATTGTACCTACGTCAGCTGGTATTTTATAACGGTTCTCAGCCCACCTCTCAACTACCACGAAGATTTTATGCATCTCCTCAACACTTAAATAAATAACGTTACGTTTTCTTGCATGCCTGCAGATCGTTTCAAGCACACAGTTAATGGTGCCGGTTTCTCGCCTGAACACGCGCAATGACTTCATCACGGAGACGTCGTACGAGGCGTTGAAAATGCTTCTCAAAAGGAGCTCCATCGTATTCACACGGTTCAAGCTCTGAGATGACGATGACACATTCACTCGGTGCAAGCTCTGAGATGACTATGAGCCGCAGGAGAAAAGATCAGCTCGACGGGAGGAATGAATCACGCTGATGAAACGCGTATGGGTTTGTTCGAACTCGTATGCTCCGCGTGAGCCACAGGAGGGAGGATCGGCTCGACGGAGCGGGGTGAGTCACGCTGATGAAACGTGAATGGGTTTGTTCGAACTCGTATGCGCCGTGAGGTACACGGTTGGGCGGCACGGGAACGCGTCACACTGCTAAAGCGTGTACAGACTTGCTCGAACACTCTTGGACAAACAGAATTTCCCCAAACGAATTTAATGTTTTATCACACGCCATTTCCACAAACTAAACATCTTCACAAACTTGCGCGCTATTAGAGGGAAACATATGTTCATATTTATTCTTTTTTGTTTAACAAACGATACTCATCTCTAAAATCTGTTAAAAACTCAGACAAACCTTTAGCCACAACCTCACTACAAACCTCATCATGATATATATTAATGTAGTGGTAAAAATACTTAAGCTTGTTCATGATGACAAGATTTACATTTTCAGCCGTAGGGTACGAGTAATCGGTATGGTGTAACATGATATAATATCGCTTATCCACAAGACTCACTACCCATAACTGTTGTTTACCTTCTGAACGTGTTGCTTCTTCTACCACGCGTTATATGTGAGCCTTTATAAAGCTTAGTTCTATAACATACTTCAGTACATCGTCTGTACTGCGAAATCCTACAACTCCCTCGCCAGAATATCCGCAGATTATTTGAATAGCCTGACCCTTTGCATGATTCAATGCAGCCTTAAAAGAGGCAAAGGAGGCGGGGATAGGGAGTTTTTCAGTATCCACTACATCTATGCACTTAGCAGAATACCACTTCATAAATGTTGAACACGCCATATTAAAGGTAGCCATTACTATTTTTCTTCTACGCGAGAGAATACACGTCTGAGCTCAAGGGTATACAGAGGTCAACTGAGAACGCAGGGATAGAGGCCTGCTCAGGTTGCGACATGATTCACGTCACCGGTCTTACAGTGGGCGGGGCTTAACTTTTTAGTGTACACACGCACACACGCAAAGTAAAACGCTACTTGAAACACGATTTATTTAATAAACGAAATATTCAAGGTGTATATATATATATTCACAAATACGTGTAATAAATAAGTTAGCAATAGACATATCAAAGATTGTGGTATCCAAAGGGCACGGTGTCATAGGTACCAGGCACTTGGTAGCGTTTCCTATAGGTGTTACGGCACACCTTTGTACCCCTAAGCTCCTTCACGCCCCCCAGCTTCTGCGCCCGAAAATTGTGGGTGCCTACAGTCAGTTGGGGCGGACGGTCACCCTCATCATCTTCCAAGCACACTAACTCCTTCAGCGAATCAAAGTACCGACCCGCCGATTCGCTTGGTTAAAAGTGATACCCTTAGCCTTCACGATATACTTCGTTTCATCCCCTATCCTCACCCGTACCCCATAGGTTTTTGGCCATGTTGACACAAACGAGTCGGCGTATGCGTTGTCCCCATACTCATCCTTGATCTCGTCAGTTAGCTCACCGAGGAACAACCCAATAGCAGGCATGTATTCACCCCTCATCGCTGTGAATATCACACTATCTGTATCGGCATACAAAACCCGCCGCCCAAGAGAATGCAATAAGCCCCAAAGTTTCATGCGTGCGTAGGCTGTTGTGAAGCTGGCTACAGGAATGTTTGTAACCCGTGAGGTGTCTGTGGACAATTCGGTGTTGTTGTACTTTATTATGTAAGTGTTACCTACATTCACAATCTCCATGACCTCTTTATCGGGTGCGTTGGCGTAATGCCAAACTTCACTATAACTTTGCGCCAAATGAACGTTCCCTTTACTGGTATTCTGCGCAAATTTTCCTCAAAGACTGTCGTGGGACAGATATTTTCAAAACTATCTTAAAACGCATATATCTTCCATTGTTTGCACAGGAAGGGCGTAGGTAGTGGTGCGAGCTGAAAGCCCATAGATGTTTTGCAGATGTCCAGGCGTTATTGTCTTTGGGTTTGCTCCCAAGGGATCCACGTCATGATAAGAATTTCTGGCATGAAGACAAATTTAGAACAGGTATTTTTCAAATCTTGATACAATATTATATTTCTGACACTTCTGTTGATTTACGCTAAACTAATCAAGCTAAAAGCTGTAGGCAAAACTGAGACCTCCTTTTTTGTTTAACACACAATACACGTCTGTAAAGACTGATAAAGCTCATACAATCACCAGCCACAAACCTCATCACGATTTCTGTTCTCTCTCTCTCTCTCTCTCTCTCTCTCTCTCTCTCTCTCTTTCTCTTTATATATATATATATATATATATATATATATATATATACATATACACACACACACAACAACTCGGAAAGTTCTTGCCAGAGAACAATTCGTACAGGACACACACACACACACATATATATATATATATATATATATTTCATATAAGTGTATATACAGACTAAATTGTCAGTCGTACGAAAAAATAAAAATAAATGAACAATTCGTACGGAAAATAAATCCCTACCGTAGGTCTAAGGCGGGTGTAAACACTAAAATATTTGAAAGAATAGTTAGACAGAAAATCTATACCAGTATTTTTCATTTCCGAGTGACAATCTATCTATCTATCTATCTATCTATCTATCTATCTATCTATCTGCCTGTCCGTCCATCTACCCATCTGACTGTACATCTATCTATCTATCTATCTATTTCTCTCTCTCTCTCTCTCTCTCTCTCTCTCTCTCTCTCTCTCTCTCTCTCTATATATATATATATATATATATATATATACACAGTGTGTCCGTAAAGTCATGGTGGGATTTTAAATAGCTATATTACTGCAACGAAACATGATAATGAGATGAAACAATGCCAAATTTAAGAACAACTCTCAAAGTTGTATCTTGTAGTTAGTCTAGGCTAAACTTAACCTTTATCTCGTAGTTAGTCTAGGCTGTCCACATGCCTATGTTGAACATGAGCGTAATAGCCCGAAAGTTAATGTGTGGTGTGCTCTAGCACGAGATCGAGTGATTGGCCCATTTTTCTTCGAGGAACCCACTGTGACGTCACACAACTACCTCGCTATGTTGGAACATTTTGCAGTACCCCAATTTATTGACAATAATGTCATCTTTCAGCAAGATGGTGCTCCTCCGCACTATGCCAACGTTGTTCGAGAATTCCTTAATGAAAAATTTCCACAGAGATGGATAGGAAGAGGAGGATGGAAGCCATGGCCTCCACGCTCTCCGGACCTGACACCTTTGGACTTTTATTTGTGGGGTTACGCCAAGCAAAGCGTGTACAGTGTACCCATTAGGGATATTCATCACTTGCACGAGCGAATCACGGAAGCTATCGCATCCGTCACTCCTGATGTTCTTGGGCGTCTGTGGCTGGAATTGAATCACCGCCTAGATGTCTGCAGGGCTACCAGAGGAGCCCATATCGAACTACGTTAAATAAAGTACTTCTTTTAGAGTTGTTCTTCAATTTGCCTTTTTTTCATCTCATTATCATGTTTCGTTGCAATAATATAGCTATTTAAAATCCCACCATGACTTTACGGACACACTGTATATAGTATATATATATTGGTACATACAGTATCTCTAAAAGTTGTAAACAAATCTAAAATTATGAAACTGTTTTTCAATCTGAAACCTTTATTATTATCATACTGTATATACGTCTTTTCCAATATGCATGTGGCCATATAAATAAATAACCAGTTTACCCGTAAAGACCAAGACTTCTTCAGCAAATATTTGCTCAGATAAGGTTCTCTTGTATCAAAATAACACAAGTATTTTAAAATTATTTTCGCAGAAATCCAAATTAAAATTTGAGTTGGACGGAAAATAAACATTGCTTTCATGGGTCAGCCGCGTTTAATTATAATTTTTAAAACAGGCAAATGTTTCTCATATCTTAAAACAATATTTGCTTTACGATAGGAGCTTTATGCCCATTACAAAAAAATAAATTGGTGTCAACATAATGGTCCCACGCATCGGAACAGACGACACGCCCAGATTTGATGGGAGACAGCCAATCACAGCACTCTGGATCGGTTCCAGAACCTCGGTTGAGAGCCATGCAGGCCCACAAGCTAAGGCCCGCCCAAAATTCACGCCCAGGCTTCATGGAATCAGCCAATTACGACACTGTGGGGCAGGCCCAGGACCTCTGGTTGGTCGAAATACAGGCCTACACGTTAAATACCGCCCAAATTTCACCGCCTGCCAATAGGGTGCTAAGGATCGCTCTTGTGGGTTGGTCACATGCCCCCTTATAAAGGGAGAGTCTCGATGCGGAGACTCAGTTTCGTTCATTTCCAGCTACTGAATTACACAATATGAATCAGTTGTACAACACCCCCGATTTGGTGGAGGATGAGCCCGATTACGCTCAAGCAGCACGACTCATTTTCAGCAGTCAGATCGGGGCGAACTTTTATCTACCCAGTTTGTTACGGAAAATTGTAACGAAATGCAAGAACTGCTCAATGAAGACGATATTGAAATGTGAGTAACTTAAAAGTACCTAACCTAACTTTATTCAGTGTTTTTCTACAACGTAAAAATTAACCCCTGGATTCTTTCCCGTTTATAATTTATTTAGTATTCTAATTTCCTTTTATTTATTTTAATCCCAGGGCTCTTTTTTCGTTTATAATAATATAACCTGACCTAACCTCCTCGTTTATAATATAGCTTGACCTAACCTAACACAATTGAGCCTAACCGGACCACATTTATATACATCGTTTCATTCAGTGTTAATTAACTTATAAACGCGTTTTGAAAAATATTTTTAAATTATTGTCTGGTTCCTTCGTCGTTATTTCTGCATATATATATATATATATATATATATATATATATATATATATATATATGGTGTGTTTTATTTGTACATGTCTCGACAGTTTAAAAATTTATAGAAAGTTCTACAGATAGGATTTTAAAATTATCAACACTTTTAAGAATTGCCAACGTTTTGAAAAATAATTTTAAATTATTGTCTGGCTCCTTCGTCGTTATTTCTGCATATATATATATATATATATATATACACAGGGCGTCCCAAAAAAATGTATACACACTTTAACAGCTGATAGCTCAATTGATGTTTCTTTCTTTCCAAGTTAAACCCATTAGAATTAATAATGGCAGTCAGACTAAGCTTTGAACAAAGGAAATTCATTCTAAAATGCTACTGGAAGTGTGAAAACGCAGTTGAAGTGCAAAGACAGTTTAGGAGGGAGTTTCAAACAGATCCACCAACGCGACTTACCATCACTCGAATTAGAGATAAGTTTGAAGCCGATGGAACTGTTCAGAATGTCCACAAGAAGCGTTCCGGAAGACCACGGACATCGACAAGCCCCACAAAGCAAGAAAGAGTACTGGAAACGTATCACCAAAGTCCAAGAAAATCTGTGTGGCAAGCGAGTCGTGAGGTAGGAATTTCAGAATCGTCTGTCCAACGCATTTTGAAGCACTGTCAATGGAAAAGTTACATTCCAAGATTAGTCCATGCTATTAATGAAGATGATCCGGACCGAAGAGTGGAGTATTGCGAGTGGTACTTGGCACGATGTGGATGTGGATTGGACGAAGGGGTTTCGTAGAATACCCTCCGCGTTCACCAGACCTCACACCACTAGACTTTTTTTATGGGGATACTTAAAAGACAAAGTCTACGCTATAAAACCTGCAACAGTCGCTGAATTGAGAGCAGCCATTGAACGAGAATGCACACAAATACCAAACGAAATGTTTCTTGATGTTTGCGATTCCATTGCTTCGCGTTATCAGCAGTGCCTGGACCAGAACGGACGTCAATAATGTCTGTAGATTCTATTACATTTTGAAAATGAAATGTATTTTAATAAACACTGCCTTTATAAGTATTTAAAGTGTGTATACATTTTTTTGGGACGCCCTGTATATATACAGTACTGTGCAAAAGTCAGAGACCACTGTCGATCTGATAACTATTAGATAATCTGTTGTATGAAAATTGGTTTTGATGTTAAAATACATATTAACTAGAACCTCTGGTTCATATTAACGTATAACTAAGTTATTACTTAAGTGTATAAAGTTGTATAAGCTGGATGACCCTTTAGTCTGTATAAATTGGACTTGAGGGTTAATTCATTATATTACTTATAACGCATGTGTTTAAAGATCTAGCGAACTATTACTGATGGATCTGCAGTGAATGCTCCTAACCTATTGTTATATCAATATTTACAATTAAAAGTATTGACATATTCACTTAAATTTTGCAAAACAAATTTATACAAAACGTTTCTCATTATAATCCTAATTCATGCTGTTTTTTTCTTTCACAGGCTTAAGAAATGACAAAAAGGACAATTTCTGATGAGATTAGATATAAAATAATACATTTGCATGGTGAGGGATTGAGTGAAAGAAAAATAAGTGAATCTACAGGCGTTTCCAAAACTGGTGTACAAAAAATCTTGGCTCGTCGCAGCTCAAATAGAACTCCAGCTGATCGCCCTAGATCAGGGAGGCCCTCTAAGCTTTCTCCATCTGATCTACAATATCTAAAAATTACTTCCCTTCTAGACAGACGCAAATCCAGCACTTCACTTGCAGCAGATCTCGGAAAAACAATAGGTGTCTCAGTTGATCCCTTTACTGTATGAAGAAAACTAACTTAGCAGGTCTTAAAAGACGTGTTGCAGCAAAAAAGCCACTTTTCAGGAACGGAAATAGAGAAGAGAAGAAAATGTGCTTTGGAACACAAGTATTGGACATCTGAGACCTACTGAATTAAGCTACCTTCGTACAGTAGATGGATCAACTGAGACACTTGTTTTTTCGAGATCTGCTGCAAGTGAAGTGCTGGATTTGTGTCTGTCTCGAAGGGAAGTAATCTTTAGATATTGCAGATCAGATGGAAAAAGCTTAGAGAGCCTCCCTGATCTAGGACGATCAGCTGGTGTCCCATTTGATCTGTAACGAGCCAAGACTTTTTGTACACCAGTTTGGAAACGCCTGTAGATTCAATTATTTTTTTTTTACTCAGTCCATCACCATGCAAATGTATTATTTTATATCTAATCTAATCATAAATTGTACTTTTTGTCATTTCTTAAGCCTGTGAAAGAAAAAAAACAGCATGAATTAGGATTATAATGAGAAACGTTTTGGATAAATTTGTTTTGCAGAATTTAAGTGAATATTTCAATACTTTTAATTGTAAATATTGATATAACAATAGCTTAGGAGCATTTACTGCAGATCCATCAGTAATAGTTCGCTAAATCTTTAAACACATGCGTTATAAGTAATATAATGAATCAACCCTCAAGTCCAATTTATGCAGACTAGAGGGTCATCCAACTTATACAACTTTATACACTTAAGTAATACCTTAGTTATACGTTAATGTGAACCAGGGGTTCTAGTTGACACGTATTTTAGTATCAAAACCAATTTTCGTACAACAGATTACCTAATAGTTATCAGATCGACAGTGGTCTCTGACTTTTGCACAGTACTCTGTATATATATATATATAATATATATATATTATATATATATATACAGGCCCGAATTTAGCTATAGGCGAACTTGGAGATCGCCTAGGGCCTCGCGCCAAAGGGGGCCTCGCTCAAGCCGTTTTGCGCGTTCTGTTCAAGTGATAATGATTTAGAACTCTATGAAGAACTTAAAGTTCTTTGCAGGTTTATACCTGAGAAAACAGATCTCGGAAATGCCCTTGTTTATATAGTGCAAAAACAACTAAGTGAGATTTATCCTAATGTTTATGTTGCACTTCGAATAGTATTAACCATCCCAGTTACTGGGGCTTCGGCTGAAAGAAGTTTCTCGCGTCTCAAACTTATTAAAACATATTTGCGTTCCACCATGTCTCAAGCGAGATTGCAATCATTAGCTATGTTATCAATAGAAAACGATATAACAAATTCATTAGATTATTCTCAATTAATTGAAGAGTTTAGCTCGAAGAAAAGTAGAAAAGCATTGCTGTAATATTCAAGGAGCATCTGAACCAAATATTAAAGCATTAATATTTAGCCTGATAAGTCGATCGCTCACTATTATAAAACATGAAATGTCAACATCTCTTATACATCACATATGAAAAACGTTTGTATACTATGGAAAGTCATTACCTATAATATTATTTAAATCTTAGAAATCATTGTCTTATATTTTCGATACAAATCTTGATTCATATTATAATTTATACTTATTTGTATGGTTTATTTATATTTCTTATACAATTTCCATGCGTGATTATTTTGGTTTGGTTTAATTTTTAAGTGCTGGCATAGTTCTGTCTATACGGGATTTTAATATTGCTGGTATAGTACCGATAATTAAGTTCATATTTTCATATATATAGGCCTAGGGCCTCGCAATTTCTAGATCTGCCTATGGCCTCGCAACTTCTAGATCCGGCCCTGTATATATATATATATATATATATATATATATATGGTGTGTTTCATTTGTACATCTCTCGACAGTTTAAAAATGTATAGAAAGTTCTACAGATAGGATTTAAAAATTATCGAAACTTTTTAGAATTGCCTGCGTTTTCAAAAAAAAATTAAATTATTGTCTGGTTCCTTCGTCGTTATTTCTGCATATGCACTCCCAGCTAATCTTACTTTTGAAACTGCGAGGATATCTGCTTATGGTTACAATTTGCTGTTAGCCTAACCTAGCTTTATTTAAATTTATAAAAAGCCGTAATAAAGCGAAGTGAACTGCTATCTGTCCAGAGGGCCGGTCTCTATTCATATATATATATATATATATATATATATGGCGTGTTTATATTTGTACATTTCTTGTACAGGTAGGATTTTAGAAATATTAAAACGTTTAAGAATTATCTGCTTTTTAAATTCGTGGCATTTTCTCTTGCTGTAGCTCTTTATTTTTACTTAACCTTATAGGACCGATGCGGAACTTGAACGCATTATAGACACTTTTGATGAAAGGGGAATAAATGAAGTGGCAGCTACCCCACCTAGCCAACCCAGCGACCTGGATACAGATGTCACGGTAGTGACTCACAGCCGGTCAAGCAAGTGCCAGTTTGTAGAGGAGCAGCTAATGTAAGTGTTTTTAGATTATATAGTATGTTTTTACTTTTCTTGTGAAATCGTGAACAATAAGTTTGGGTATGCCAGGTTAGGCTACGACAGGTTAGGATATATATATATATATATATATATATATATATATATATATTTATATATATATATGGTGTACACAAAACGATAAAACCTCATCCAATTATTTTTACTTAACCTTATAGGACCGATGCGGAACTTGAACGCATTATAGACACTTTTGATGAAAGGAGAATAAATGAAGTGGCAGCCACCCCACCTAGCCAACCCAGCGACCTGGATACAGGAGTCGCGGTAGTGACTCACAGCCGGTCAAGCAAGTGCCAGTTTGTAGAGAAGCTAATGTAAGTGTTTTTAGATTATATAGTATGTTTTTACTTTTCTTGTGGAATCGTGAACAATAAGTTTGGGTATGCCAGGTTAGGCTACGACAGGTTAGGATATATATATATATATATATATATGGTGTAAACAAAACGATTTAAAAGCATCCAATTTCGTGACATTTATTTAAATTACAGGGCTGAAACGGAGCTAGATCGCATTATAGCCACTTTTGACGACAGGGTGATAAATGAAGTGGTAGCCACCCCGACTAGCCAACCCAGCGATACAGAAGTCGCGGTATTGGCTCACATCCGGTCAAGCGAGTGCCAGTTTGTAGAGGAGATTATGTAAGTATTTTTTGAGGATAAGAACAAAACCCCATATATTTTCATTTATTAAATAGTAGAAAACATGTACAAAAAGGGTCAGTGCCCGTCACATACAGTAATAATGGCTACAGCTACAAATATATATACAGGATTACACAATATACATCTTACACATTACAGGGGGTACTAAAATATGGGTACTTTTTTATCTGTCTGCATACATACTTATCATTCATATTTGTGGCGTATAAATCGAATAATTTTAAAAATCATAAATTCCTTCCCACGTGACATTAGGCCTGTTCAAAAATCAACTTTTTCTTATTTTCATAGGTTTCTGTACATTTTCCCATGCTATTTGACCTGAAAAAGCTGAAAATAACAACTATTTTGACCTAGGATGTTGGGAAGCATTGCCGCATGGAGCTTTAAATTTTCTGCCTTGAAATCGGCCAAAGCGCCAATTCCGGGGTCCCTTGAATTATGTTTTTCACTTTAACTTTTGATCTAAACAAGATAGAGCAACAAATTAGGTATCAAATGAAAGAGCATAAAATTAATAAATAACAATAATAATAATAATAATAATAATAATAATAATAACAATAATAATAATAATAAATAATAATAATAATAATAATAATAATTATCTATCATTTTTCAGGAAACAACAGAAACTCAATCAGAATCTAGAAAACCATCTACAAGTTACAACTTCACAATGGCATTAAGCAAGGAGCTGAGGGAGCTCCGTGGGCGCACAGTTGATATCTCAGAACCTCCACGTACTGTCCACAGGCAGGTGTCAACTGGGCCATCTACCAGATCTCTCACTGAAACTTTCCTGGTTGGATACCCTTCAGCTTTTATCAGTGGTTCCCAGCTTCCCACCAACAGACAGGCGTTCCAGTATTTCCTTAATCTTCAGAATTTACCGGAAAATGCAGGGAGGCCCATGGTTCAAGACCTTGCATATGAAACAGTTGAATCTATCATCCCATTCTGGCAGATGGCTAGGATCAAGACAATGACCAAGTACAACGCAATGAAGCTCTTCATGAAACTACATGAGAAACATCGTGCTCTGGTGAAAAGCAAAGGAAGAGCAAGTAACCCTGGAGGAAAAAGAGGAGCATTTGTGCTGGAATTAGACAGCCTGTTCGATATAGGAGCTCCAGATGCAATCCAGGAAATACAGAACAACAGACTGTTATCCAGAGAGAAGAAAGATGAGGATATCAGGTTCTACGAAGACCAAAAGACTGAGAGGAAAGGTCATATGTCTGGTCATGACAAGATTTTTGAGACAAGATCCCTGCAGCAAGCAGCGAGGAATGAAAAACTGCAGCATAGACAAGAACAAGGTAAAACTAATTACTTTGAACGTTACAAAAAGTTTTAAGTTTTACTCCATTGCGATATTTAGCATGTACTTAACAATTACTGTCTTAACATGTTGTACTATTTTACAGCTGCAGCAGAACAAGAGGCAGTTGTTCATGTGGATGACATTACCTGGGGTGACTCAACTGACAACGACGCTAACACAGAGGACATGGATTACCATCAGCCTCGTCCTGGATGTTCTCACCATCAAGACACTGTGACTAGTGTGACTTTGACGTTTCCAAGGAAGGTCATGGAATGTGATGTCATCTGCAATACAGCTGATCGTCTTGGTTTATCAGACAATCAAGTTACTGCCATGGTTTCTGCCACCTTGAAAGCTGGAGGGGCTGATCTGGATAACTTCGTCATCTCAACCTCAACAACACGTCGCAACAGAATGCTGTCCAGGTATAATATCAGCCAGAGTCACATGTCCAAGTTTTGTGAAACCCCCCCACAGTACGCTGCCTTACACTGGGATGGAAAGTTGCTCAAAGATGTCTTGGGCAGTGAACCTGGAAGTACCTCAGAGACTTTAGCTGTGCTAGTGTCTGGTCCACCTTCATACACTGAAGGAAAGTTATTGGGAGTACCTGTCATCGACAATTCTTCTGGCACAGCTCAGGCTGAGGCTTCAATGGATTTACTGGAGACATGGGAACTTACGGATAATGTTACTGCCCTTGTTTTTGACACTACATCCAGTAACAGTGGAGTTCACAGAGGAGCTGCCAAACTGCTAGAGAAAATGCTGAACAAAAAGGTGTTTTATCTGGCCTGTCGACATCACATCCTGGAAATCCTAGTAGGAGCAGTTTGGGAGAAGCTGTTTGGGAAGGTGAAGGGGCCAGATAATCCCTGGTTTGAGCATCTGAAGGATGTTTGGACGGACTTGTCCAAGGAAAACCCAAAGATGCTGGCTATCAACAGCAAATGGCTGAAGGAAAAGAAGAAGAACAGTGAAGAAATACTCCAAGACATTCTAACAGCAGAAAGGCTTCCAAGAGCCGACTACAGGGAAATGGCTGAACTGACAGTCATTGTTCTTGGAGGAACGCCTCCTCGAGGTATTCACTGGAGTCGACCAGGCGCCATTCATCAGGCCAGATGGATGGCCAGAAACCTGTACTCCATGAAAATGCTGATGTTTGCAGATCAACTTGAGTACGACGAAGACACTGTATCAAAGCTGGAAAGACTCAACACCTTCCTTGCGCTGTTCTACACTCCTGTATGGATGATGTCAATGTCTGCTGCAGATGCTCCCGTGAATGATCTAAGTCTAATCCAGGACATGTTGAAGTACAAGAAAACTGACCCAGAGCTTGCTGATGCAGTACTTAATAAGATGGAAAACCACAAATGGTACCTGACGCAGGAAGTCGTGCCATTTGCCCTGTTCAGCAGTAGATTGAGTGACACATTGAAGCACGACATTGCTGCCCAGTTACATGCCACTGAGAAGCCAGACAGCTTCAGAACAGGAAAGCCTCTATTCCAGAGAGTCACAGCTAAGACCACCCTGGTTGATCTCATTGACCCAGAATCACATTTCCTGCTGGACACACTGAACATTGGATCCGAGTGGCTTCTGGAACCAGTCACGTCTTGGCCACAGAATGAGGACTACAGAAAAGCGTTGGACTATGTTAAGAATCTGAAAGCGGTGAATGACATTGCTGAACGTGGTGTCAAGATGATGAGCGACTTTGCAAATGTCATAACAACAGATGCCAAGCAAAGGGACTATCTCCTTCAAGCTGTGGAGTTCAACAGACGCCGCTTTGACAGCTTCAAGAAACAAACTCTCAACAACTGACTGTCTAAATGTCATTATGAAATTAATCATCATGTATTGCTTTCACTTCTTGATCGATTAGACTTGTGACAAAATGTTAATCTCAAATTTGTGTCATGAATAAGGCGCCTTGTCTGCCTTGAGTGTGAGAAAACGAATTTTGTGATATTTCTGAAATCTTTGTATGTACCAATGTGCCATTTCTTGTTCCAAGACTATCATAATTGTATAAGTTACAAAGAGGATTAAAAACACTTTAATTTGGTGCCTATTTTGTTGCTCTATCTTGTTTAGATAAAAAGTTATAGTGCAAAACATGATTCAAGGGACCCCGGAACTGGTGCTTTTCGCCGATTTCAAGGCAGAAAACTTAAAGCTCCATGCGGCAATGCTTCCCAACAACCTAGGTCAAAATGGTTGTGATTTTCGGCCTTTTCAGGTCAAAAAGCATGGGAAAAAGTACAGAAACCTATGAAAATAAGAAAAAGTTGATTTTTGAACAGTGCTAACGTGACATATGCATGAGAAACAAAATACAATACAATCCACATGTTTCAGTATAATATCCTTGGAAACGATATGGATTCCAAATAATCTCAGGCACGCCTAGCTGCGCTATAAAATTTACGATTGCCGAGTCATTCCACAGTGGAAATCTGAGTGAATCGAAATAGTACATTCTTCCCTTAGTTTTAAAATAATTGCAAACCAATGAATACCCTCACCACCCACAATTTCGGTGTTAACGATAATCCCGTACCAGTTTCTCGAACTAGACAGCTTCACTATTTCATTCTTTGCCAAAACACCGATAAATTTGGAACGAGCGAAGTGGTCACTTTTCATCACTCTCTGAATTGTATTCGCATCCATTTTAAAACTCTGTGGTAACGCTCCTGAAAAGATCAACCTCTATTAGTACCTGTGATTCTAGATACACGAGTACACTTATAGGCGCGTCTATAGGTTTGGCAAACTCCAACCTCACTGAGATGTTTCCGTTCTGTTGTGGACTTAAATGCGTATTTACACCAGCAGTTAAGTTTGGCGTAATGTCAAATGAGTAAATATTAAACTCTTCCACAAATTCTTTCAGCGTTATGCCGAAACCAAGTTCATCACACGCTCCTGTATTATGAGCAAGACTACTAAATGCTCTCGCGCAGAGCGGGAACACATCATCTGTTGAGTAATCCATATTCATTACCCCACTCAGAGCAATGCCATTTACGTACAGAGTAATATTTTTAATGCCGAAATTCTCGAATTTTAAGGCACTCTTTTTATATTTTCCATTCGTCGAGGCGTGGTCTTGCATTCCAATTAATATCCTTTTAGGTAGGACTCCAAGAGCAAAGTTTTCTAGCTGTTTCGATGCCAGCCCTGCGGGGATCATGTACAGTTTGATCTGTACCCTGTTAATTGGATATTTCACTGTGGCGTGTATCAAGTCTTTCTCAATTTCTATTTGCTTCAGGGAGCTTAATTTCACTCGGCGTATAAGCAAATACGTTTCCATGATGTGTATCACAATGGGTTTCGCGCCTTCTTCTTGGTCAGTCCACAGATTTATGCAGATCTCAGGGTTCGTGCGGGTAAGCTTCAATTTCATATCCACCCCGTTCATAAGCAACTTCTGGAATGTAAAGTCTGTATGCAGGCGTCCAAAACACTCGTATATCTTCTTTTTAGAATTTTAAAATTTATCCTTTATACTACTCTCGTCTTTAGTGTGGTAATACTCCTCGGCAGTTAAAAAGGTGTCCTTCGCTTCTTTTGAAAAGTTGAGGACATTTTCCAGATAGGCTCTTAGGTGATAGTACCCGTGCCTGCCGAGATGTTAGTCTGATTTAAATATACGTCACACTGATTGAATATGGAGTGCAGAAAGTTGGTTTCAGGGTTGGCAACGTAATTATCATCGCAGTCCGTTCCGTCAGAATGGGCTATGCGTAGTTTGTGTTTAATGGGTTAATTGTAATAAAGTCACTATGTTCAATAGAGACCTGGGTAGGTGACATATCAAAGAGGGCCAGTTCCGATTTACAGCATTGTGAATTACACTGATGGATGAAACGTGCCATGACGAGTCAGAAATAGCGCCACCTCCCTCGACGAGTATTAGTCAATCTGTGATTCGTGAGAGTAGCGTCCTCAGCTTATATCAGATAAAAAAATGATCAGCCATAGGTTTCATACGCTTAGAGCACTTCTTTATTGGTTTCTTTTTGTGTTTAACGCCACGTGATGGTAACCCCTTTTACCAAGCAGATCTCTTCTTTCCGCCACTTGTTGGTAACCCCTTATTCCTGAGAGATCTCTTCTTTCCGCCACCACGCATGCATTTTTCTCTTCGCATCTTTGATGATTTCAACCCGTGTACGTTTTAAATGTTTTTTTAGAGCTTCTTTAGGCTTAGTTCCACCAAATATGTCCTCTGCCGCGTTAAAACCTGTTTGTAACGCCTTCCTCCTAGGTACCTGGCCCCCCTCTTCAACAGTGGGACAGCGGTGCGTAGTATGGATGAAAAAATGGACCCATGTCCACTACCACGCTGGTATCTCACCTCTCGATAGACGGTGAAAGGCTTTCTGTCCATTATAACTCAGTGCGTCGAAAGTGCAGCTTCACTGTTAAGCTCCCGTCACCGAATGGGAAATTTTTACCCTCAATCGTTCTTATATATATTGAGATATTGGTTATTAGATTAGTTGCGACATTCACATAATGGGGTATGTCATATGTAATACTCAAACTTCTTCCTCTATGGGTGGGGATGTGAACTATGCGTAGCAGGCGTGCCTAGGTATCCCCAACAAACTGGTGTTCCGCTATATTGCTGTAAATATATCACATGTCTGGAGGCTGAGAGCTTTCATCCAATTTCTCCATCTTCAATTGATACACTAAGGTGGACAAGTCATGCTGTGCCTCGTGAAAGGTGTCTCTTTGGAAGGCTGATCGATATCGCCCCTAGGTTATAATTTTGAACACTCTTCCGTCTTTAAGATTTCTGTTAACCTTTGATTTTTGGATTAGAGTATGTGCAGGGTTTCCTTTGTTTACGATTTCGTATAATAAATCATTCGTAAGATTTGAGTTTTTTAAACTCACGTTTAAGTCTCACGACATCCTCAGCCGAACCATAACGCCCCGGCCCTGGTGTTACTTCTGTACTGTAAAACCGTGCAACCTTAGTCCGGGCAATACGTATAGTTTCATCCCGAGTTAACCCGGGTTTTGTACACTCACGACAGATTAAACTCGAAAGATACGGCATTAAAACATGCTTTTTCTAAATAAATAAATAATATTAATAATATTAATAATAAAGCTTAAAAATAATAATAAATGTTCCCTTTTTCAATACAGTTAACAAATATATAAAATTTACAGACCTAAAACTTTACTTTAAAAATAGAATAAACTAAATGAAATTATACATTCCCAAGATTATCAAAATTGAAATATATATATATATATATATATATATATATCAGTAGTAGTAATAATAGTAATAATAATAATATTTTTCATACTTACTTAGAACCGAGTATTGAAAATCCTATCAATGAAAGTGTGTGTGTGTGTGTGTGTGTGTGTATGTATCCTGTACGAATTGTTCATTTATTTTTTCTTTCTTTTTTGATTTGTTTTACACCACCTTAGAGTTTAACACGGATCTTTCGTCATCTCAACCTCAACAACACGTCGCAACAGAATGCTGTCCAGGTATAATATCAGCCAGAGTCACATGTCCAAGTTTTGTGAAACCCCCCCACAGTACGCTGCCTTACACTGGGATGGAAAGTTGCTCAAAGATGTCTTGGGCAGTGAACCTGGAAGTACCTCAGAGACTTTAGCTGTGCTAGTGTCTGGTCCACCTTCATACACTGAAGGAAAGTTATTGGGAGTACCTGTCATCGACAATTCTTCTGGCACAGCTCAGGCTGAGGCTTCAATGGATTTACTGGAGACATGGGAACTTACGGATAATGTTACTGCCCTTGTTTTTGACACTACATCCAGTAACAGTGGAGTTCACAGAGGAGCTGCCAAACTGCTAGAGAAAATGCTGAACAAAAAGGTGTTTTATCTGGCCTGTCGACATCACATCCTGGAAATCCTAGTAGGAGCAGTTTGGGAGAAGCTGTTTGGGAAGGTGAAGGGGCCAGATAATCCCTGGTTTGAGCATCTGAAGGATGTTTGGACGGACTTGTCCAAGGAAAACCCAAAGATGCTGGCTATCAACAGCAAATGGCTGAAGGAAAAGAAGAAGAACAGTGAAGAAATACTCCAAGACATTCTAACAGCAGAAAGGCTTCCAAGAGCCGACTACAGGGAAATGGCTGAACTGACAGTCATTGTTCTTGGAGGAACGCCTCCTCGAGGTATTCACTGGAGTCGACCAGGCGCCATTCATCAGGCCAGATGGATGGCCAGAAACCTGTACTCCATGAAAATGCTGATGTTTGCAGATCAACTTGAGTACGACGAAGACACTGTATCAAAGCTGGAAAGACTCAACACCTTCCTTGCGCTGTTCTACACTCCTGTATGGATGATGTCAATGTCTGCTGCAGATGCTCCCGTGAATGATCTAAGTCTAATCCAGGACATGTTGAAGTACAAGAAAACTGACCCAGAGCTTGCTGATGCAGTACTTAATAAGATGGAAAACCACAAATGGTACCTGACGCAGGAAGTCGTGCCATTTGCCCTGTTCAGCAGTAGATTGAGTGACACATTGAAGCACGACATTGCTGCCCAGTTACATGCCACTGAGAAGCCAGACAGCTTCAGAACAGGAAAGCCTCTATTCCAGAGAGTCACAGCTAAGACCACCCTGGTTGATCTCATTGACCCAGAATCACATTTCCTGCTGGACACACTGAACATTGGATCCGAGTGGCTTCTGGAACCAGTCACGTCTTGGCCACAGAATGAGGACTACAGAAAAGCGTTGGACTATGTTAAGAATCTGAAAGCGGTGAATGACATTGCTGAACGTGGTGTCAAGATGATGAGCGACTTTGCAAATGTCATAACAACAGATGCCAAGCAAAGGGACTATCTCCTTCAAGCTGTGGAGTTCAACAGACGCCGCTTTGACAGCTTCAAGAAACAAACTCTCAACAACTGACTGTCTAAATGTCATTATGAAATTAATCATCATGTATTGCTTTCACTTCTTGATCGATTAGACTTGTGACAAAATGTTAATCTCAAATTTGTGTCATGAATAAGGCGCCTTGTCTGCCTTGAGTGTGAGAAAACGAATTTTGTGATATTTCTGAAATCTTTGTATGTACCAATGTGCCATTTCTTGTTCCAAGACTATCATAATTGTATAAGTTACAAAGAGGATTAAAAACACTTTAATTTGGTGCCTATTTTGTTGCTCTATCTTGTTTAGATAAAAAGTTATAGTGCAAAACATGATTCAAGGGACCCCGGAACTGGTGCTTTTCGCCGATTTCAAGGCAGAAAACTTAAAGCTCCATGCGGCAATGCTTCCCAACAACCTAGGTCAAAATGGTTGTGATTTTCGGCCTTTTCAGGTCAAAAAGCATGGGAAAAAGTACAGAAACCTATGAAAATAAGAAAAAGTTGATTTTTGAACAGTGCTAACGTGACATATGCATGAGAAACAAAATACAATACAATCCACATGTTTCAGTATAATATCCTTGGAAACGATATGGATTCCAAATAATCTCAGGCACGCCTAGCTGCGCTATAAAATTTACGATTGCCGAGTCATTCCACAGTGGAAATCTGAGTGAATCGAAATAGTACATTCTTCCCTTAGTTTTAAAATAATTGCAAACCAATGAATACCCTCACCACCCACAATTTCGGTGTTAACGATAATCCCGTACCAGTTTCTCGAACTAGACAGCTTCACTATTTCATTCTTTGCCAAAACACCGATAAATTTGGAACGAGCGAAGTGGTCACTTTTCATCACTCTCTGAATTGTATTCGCATCCATTTTAAAACTCTGTGGTAACGCTCCTGAAAAGATCAACCTCTATTAGTACCTGTGATTCTAGATACACGAGTACACTTATAGGCGCGTCTATAGGTTTGGCAAACTCCAACCTCACTGAGATGTTTCCGTTCTGTTGTGGACTTAAATGCGTATTTACACCAGCAGTTAAGTTTGGCGTAATGTCAAATGAGTAAATATTAAACTCTTCCACAAATTCTTTCAGCGTTATGCCGAAACCAAGTTCATCACACGCTCCTGTATTATGAGCAAGACTACTAAATGCTCTCGCGCAGAGCGGGAACACATCATCTGTTGAGTAATCCATATTCATTACCCCACTCAGAGCAATGCCATTTACGTACAGAGTAATATTTTTAATGCCGAAATTCTCGAATTTTAAGGCACTCTTTTTATATTTTCCATTCGTCGAGGCGTGGTCTTGCATTCCAATTAATATCCTTTTAGGTAGGACTCCAAGAGCAAAGTTTTCTAGCTGTTTCGATGCCAGCCCTGCGGGGATCATGTACAGTTTGATCTGTACCCTGTTAATTGGATATTTCACTGTGGCGTGTATCAAGTCTTTCTCAATTTCTATTTGCTTCAGGGAGCTTAATTTCACTCGGCGTATAAGCAAATACGTTTCCATGATGTGTATCACAATGGGTTTCGCGCCTTCTTCTTGGTCAGTCCACAGATTTATGCAGATCTCAGGGTTCGTGCGGGTAAGCTTCAATTTCATATCCACCCCGTTCATAAGCAACTTCTGGAATGTAAAGTCTGTATGCAGGCGTCCAAAACACTCGTATATCTTCTTTTTAGAATTTTAAAATTTATCCTTTATACTACTCTCGTCTTTAGTGTGGTAATACTCCTCGGCAGTTAAAAAGGTGTCCTTCGCTTCTTTTGAAAAGTTGAGGACATTTTCCAGATAGGCTCTTAGGTGATAGTACCCCGTGCCTGCCGAGATGTTAGTCTGATTTAAATATACGTCACACTGATTGAATATGGAGTGCAGAAAGTTGGTTTCAGGGTTGGCAACGTAATTATCATCGCAGTCCGTTCCGTCAGAATGGGCTATGCGTAGTTTGTGTTTAATGGGTTAATTGTAATAAAGTCACTATGTTCAATAGAGACCTGGGTAGGTGACATATCAAAGAGGGCCAGTTCCGATTTACAGCATTGTGAATTACACTGATGGATGAAACGTGCCATGACGAGTCAGAAATAGCGCCACCTCCCTCGACGAGTATTAGTCAATCTGTGATTCGTGAGAGTAGCGTCCTCAGCTTATATCAGATAAAAAAATGATCAGCCATAGGTTTCATACGCTTAGAGCACTTCTTTATTGGTTTCTTTTTGTGTTTAACGCCACGTGATGGTAACCCCTTTTACCAAGCAGATCTCTTCTTTCCGCCACTTGTTGGTAACCCCTTATTCCTGAGAGATCTCTTCTTTCCGCCACCACGCATGCATTTTTCTCTTCGCATCTTTGATGATTTCAACCCGTGTACGTTTTAAATGTTTTTTTAGAGCTTCTTTAGGCTTAGTTCCACCAAATATGTCCTCTGCCGCGTTAAAACCTGTTTGTAACGCCTTCCTCCCTAGGTACCTGGCCCCCCTCTTCAACAGTGGGACAGCGGTGCGTAGTATGGATGAAAAAATGGACCCATGTCCACTACCACGCTGGTATCTCACCTCTCGATAGACGGTGAAAGGCTTTCTGTCCATTATAACTCAGTGCGTCGAAAGTGCAGCTTCACTGTTAAGCTCCCGTCACCGAATGGGAAATTTTTACCCTCAATCGTTCTTATATATATTGAGATATTGGTTATTAGATTAGTTGCGACATTCACATAATGGGGTATGTCATATGTAATACTCAAACTTCTTCCTCTATGGGTGGGGATGTGAACTATGCGTAGCAGGCGTGCCTAGGTATCCCCAACAAACTGGTGTTCCGCTATATTGCTGTAAATATATCACATGTCTGGAGGCTGAGAGCTTTCATCCAATTTCTCCATCTTCAATTGATACACTAAGGTGGACAAGTCATGCTGTGCCTCGTGAAAGGTGTCTCTTTGGAAGGCTGATCGATATCGCCCCTAGGTTATAATTTTGAACACTCTTCCGTCTTTAAGATTTCTGTTAACCTTTGATTTTTGGATTAGAGTATGTGCAGGGTTTCCTTTGTTTACGATTTCGTATAATAAATCATTCGTAAGATTTGAGTTTTTTAAACTCACGTTTAAGTCTCACGACATCCTCAGCCGAACCATAACGCCCCGGCCCTGGTGTTACTTCTGTACTGTAAAACCGTGCAACCTTAGTCCGGGCAATACGTATAGTTTCATCCCGAGTTAACCCGGGTTTTGTACACTCACGACAGATTAAACTCGAAAGATACGGCATTAAAACATGCTTTTTCTAAATAAATAAATAATATTAATAATATTAATAATAAAGCTTAAAAATAATAATAAATGTTCCCTTTTTCAATACAGTTAACAAATATATAAAATAAGTTACAGACCTAAAACTTTACTTTAAAAATAGAATAAACTAAATGAAATTATACATTCCCAAGATTATCAAAATTGAAATATATATATATATATATATATATATATATATATCAGTAGTAGTAATAATAGTAATAATAATAATAATATTTTCATACTTACTTAGAACCGAGTATTGAAAATCCTATCAATGAAAGTGTGTGTGTGTGTGTGTGTGTGTGTGTGTATGTATCCTGTACGAATTGTTCATTTATTTTTTCTTTCTTTTTTGATTTGTTTTACACCACCTTAGAGTTTAACACGGATCTTTAGGGTACCCTGGATTTATTTTTTCCGTACGAATTGTTCATTTATATTTTCTTTCTTTTTTTATTTGTTTTACACCCACCTTAGACCTACGGCACCGTATAAGGTCGGTCGAACCCCATTTAACGCGCGACGCGCACCGACGCACATGTGCCAACTGGCTGATGCCTAGGGCGCCCAGCAACCTCATTCCCATGGCACGAACCCGGACCCTTTTAACGCGCGACGCGTCAACTGATGCCCGGAGGTACTGGCTGGTGAGCTAATAACACCCGGAGGCACTGGCTGATGTGCCAACTGGCTGATGCCCGGAGACACTGGCTGATTAAGCCAACTGGATGATTAGGGGCCCTATAAGAGAGCGCTGGGATGGCTGAAGATCTCATATGCGCTTGGCTCTCGTCAAGCGAAGACCCTTCCTCTGGGTTCCCTCCTCTCTCCCTCTCTCTCTTAGGTTAGGTATGCCCCTTTGGGGGGTGAGGCCGTCCCAGCTTCTCCCCCAAAGAGGTTTCCCCCCCTTGCAACAAAACGGGGGTAGGGGTGCCTTGCAGCAAAAATGGGGGTGGGGTGGGTGCCTTGCAACGAAGGGGGTGGGGTGATTTGCAACAAAGGGGGTGGGGGTGCCACCAAGGGGTGGGGGTGCCACCAAGGGGTGGGGGTGCCACCAAGGGGTGGGGGTTGGCACTCTTGCAACATTATGCAATTGCTTTGCACGCGACCATTTTGCAGTTATACTACTCTCAAGAACTGAAATTAATCACAAGATTAAGACTATACTGTATATATATACAGTAGATCACAAAGAAAGTAAAATACCTGAAAATAATATGATTGGTGCACAAAATATTTAAGAGGAGCATACAATTCACGTGGAACAGCTACCAGAGATTTAGCGCATTGTCCTTCTTTTATCTAAATCTGTTCTAAATTAATACAAAATAACAGGATCCGCGAAAAAAGGCCCTGGCTGAGGTGGAAATTCTTTGTAAGTTGAATAATGGCAGTCTCAAGACTGTTTCTATTAAGAATGATGCTAGAGTGAAAGGAAATTGAAGAATTACTCCAGTCAAAACAATGGGACAACTCTGACAAATGGACGAAAATGGCTTTGGACAATTGTCCCTTTCTATCGGAATATCGATGTTGTTTTACACGCGTGTTCAAATATTTTCCCATCTTTCCAATGTAAAAGAAATCACATTGTTTACAACCAATTTTATAGATAATGCCTGAATTATTGGGAGGACTATTCTTTATTATGACATTTTTTACAATATTGTCATATTTTTCAAAACAAGTAAGACTTTACTTGTTTTGAAAAACTGTAATCTCCCCAAGTCTCTGGTTAACATTGTTAAAGGTTTAGTCTACCGTATAGTGCATCGAATAGCACTTACACTAAAACTTTCCTAAACGTTTTCGCAATAGTCTCTTGCAATTAAAAAGAGATGGCGATCTCCATATTACTGAAGCAGACGAGTTTAACATCATAGTTACTATGGGCAAAGCTGAATATATTAGAAAAATTAACGATCTTCTCCAGGACCTCGCCACATACAGAAAGCTTAGGAACAACCCGCAGGATGACGGCATCAAATCATTCGACAGTGGCCTAAGACGTATTCTCAAAAATCATACCGACTTAATTCTAGTGATGCACCGGAGGCAGATTTTGGCCGGAGTGTTTTTTCTCCCGCCGGAGGCCGGAGGTTCCGGCCAATTGATTTATTTCAGTATTTATATATGTGTGTGTGTGTGTGTGTGTGTGTGTGTGGTCCATCGTCTCATCTATTTAGGGTTTATGTATTATAGTCCTGCTATTTTAAATTATTAAGTCTTTAATAACTTAAACTTTATAAAAGTCGACTTTCTATGCTTTGTGTGTGCTAATTTCTCTAAAAATTCTCATTGAACAGAATATCCTCAGGTTATGAAACTTATGATGTCTTGCTGAATGCTGAGTAAAGTAGCCTATATCAAATCAATTATTAATACAATCACTGATCACTCATAAAATAAATTATTATTACAGTCACTGAGAACTGAAATATTAATACAATCACTGATCACTCATAAAATAAATTATTATTACAGTCATCTAAGAACTGAAATATTCGGATAGGTGCAGAAATGAGGTTTTATAGTTTTATAGAATTAAAACTAAAAGTTTTCAGAATTGAGTTTGGTGTACTTGGCACCTCCGGCCAGAAGCCGGAGTTTAGTGAGACCTCCGGCCGGAGCAGGAGGTTTTCTAAAATGGCCGGAACTCCTGCTCGGCCGGAGCAGGAGGTTTTCTAAAATGGCCGGAACTCCTGCTCGGCCGGAGCCGGAGCTCCGGTGCATCACTACTTAATTCCACTTTTCACATCCAATTCACCTTCTCTTCCCCACCTTTATGGTCTTATTAAAACCCACAAACCTGGCAACCTATGCGCCCTATTATTAGCTCTTTGGATTCTATTACTTATAAACTCTCCAAATGGCTAGTCAAAGTTTTGTTTCCCTTTTTCAGAACTATCTCTGCTTCACATGTAAAAAAATTCCATGGATCTTACTGAAAAACTGAATAATATGCGCACTGAAACGAACGATGGATTGATCAGTTTCGACGTTTGTTCATTGTTAACAAACGTGCCAATTCACGATATTCTTGATTCTCTCACGATAATTATATAAGTATGACCCGATACTTCCTGTACACATTGTTTTGAAACATATTAAACTTTGCATCAAAGACTGCAAATTCACAATTAATGATCAATATTATGAACAGGTTTTAGGGATAGTCATAGGTAATCCCTTGTCGCCCCTCCTCTCCAATATTTATATGGATTTTTTCGAAATAACTTGCATTCGAGAATCCTAGAATGGTTGGCATCCCAGGGTTGCGTACATCGACGATATTTTGTGTATCTGGCCCATGAGACGTGACCTGGATGACTTCCTCGTTCAGTTAAATAACACTGGTCTGCAAAGTTTCTGTTGTTTTAACATTCATAGCTGTTTTATAGTAATTTTGGTATGCCGAGTCCAAAAATTATATCCATTTTTGCCCATTACGTAGGTTTTTTTTTGCAAATAGCCATATAATTTACATAATGTTTACATACCTCCGTATATGTCCCGGTATATTATATGTTATTATTATTATTATATTATGGTGTTATTAATTAATAATAATACTAATTATTATTATATTATTATTATTATTATTATTATTATTATTATTATTATTATTAGGACGGTCCACTGGTCTACTACAGTAATATTGCTGGACTAATATATAGCTTAAGAACTGCCTATCAACCAAGTGATGGAGATTATTTACTGAATCCTCCAAGACAAGCATTAAAGGTGTTCTCCTTCACAACGGTAACCAATATGCTTCTGTTCCTATAGCAGCATAGCTCATTCTGTTCATTTGAAAGAAACATATGAAAATCTGGAACTTCTTCTTGAAACGGTTCGGTATTATAAGCATGAGTGGGTTGTATGTGGAGACCTGAAACTTTTATGCATGCTGCTTGGTCAGCAGTCTGGTTACACGAAAATGCCATGTTTTTTGTGTGAATAGGAGAGCAGAGCGAGAAGTCAGCATTGGAAGAAGAAGCTGTGGCCACCCAGAGGCAGTATGACACCTGGTTCGAAGAATATTATTCATGAAAAGTTGGTTGAGCCAATTTAAGTGCTGTTACCTCCATTCCACATAAAACTGGGCTTGATGAAGCAGTTTGTGAAGGCATTGGATAAGGATGGTGAGTGATTCAAGTACATTTGCAGCAAATTTCCAGCTCTCACCTTATGAGAAAGTTAACGGTGTCTTTGTGGGACCTCAAATCAGGAAGTTAACAATGGATGATCAGTTTGAAAGAAAGATAAACGAAGCTGAAAGAGAAGCATGGTTTGGCTTCAAAAATGTTATTCAGAACTTCTTGGAGAACAAATATGATCCAGATTTCAAAATGATTGTTGAAAACATGCTGAATAAATTTGAAAAGTTGGGCTGTAACATGAGCTTGAAGGTTCACTTCTTACATTCCCATTTGGACTACTTTTCCGAAAAGTTTGGTAGTGTAAGTGAAGAACAAGGAGAAAGATTTCACCAGGACATCAAGACAATGGAGAAGAGATATCAAGGAAGGTAGAATGTTAACATGATGGCTGATTACTGCTGGTTATTGAAAAGCGAGACATCCGGTGAAACATTAAAAAAATAACAAAAAACGTAGATTTAGTCGCATATAACTCATAAAATTGAGAAAATTTTCAACTGAATATTTGTACCAGCTTTATTCCTTTATTTGACAAATTAATTACTTAAAACAGACCTTTGATCAGAGTTTGAAACATTTAAAATCCAAATATCCTAACATACTAAATATAAGAAAGTACATGAAAATATATTTTTTTTATTTTTCGATTTGTGAAACATTCTGACGTGATGGAACAAAATGGATGTTAATTTTGAAATCAGCATTGTAGAATTATGTAAAGTGAACTCTTGAAACATAAACAATGGAAATTTTTTTCCGATTTGCATACCAGTGTAATCAAGTGCCCTCTATTAAGTTTACTTTGGAAATGGAACAAAACTAGTCAATCCCGTTTCCGGATGTTCGTGTACAAAGGGAAAACCAAGATTTTAAGTTTGGTATATATCTGAAATAAACAAACAATTTGTCTGTGACAACTTTTACTCTGGACATAACCCCCCCCCCAACAACAAGAAAGCCATATTTTCTTCAATGTTTCTCCGTGCTCTTAGGATCGCCAGTCCGGAATACATGAATACATCAAAGAAAAAGAGGTAACTATTGTATTTTTAGCCAAAAAACAAAACTTAAACCTCAACCGGGACATTGAGCGTCCACTTTTCAAGGCACATAACACGTCCGTTTAAGATACACAAACTCAGAATGGTCCCCTGAGGAACTTATATGTTAAACACAGACCGTGCATGGAACAAGGAACTCTTCTGGGAAATTACACCCACTATAGTTCGATTAAGTAATGGTAAATGACAAATACTATAGTTTTTTCTTTTTCATGATAGAAAGCCCAACGTGGGCACCGGGTTACTTGAAAAGTGGACGCTCAATGTCCGGTTGAGGTTTAAGTTTTGTGTTTTGGCTAAAAATACAATAGTTACCTCTTTTTCTTTGATGTATTCAATACGACGTGAATGCAACGAGCTTCTTGCGTATATTGAGGTTCTGAATGTAGTAGGCTAGGTGTAAGCTGTAAACCCTAGATCCTGTCCCAAAGTTGGAGCCTATCTGCTTTGCAGATAGCTGGTAAGGGAAGCTATATTTTTGGGCCTCTTTGCAGTAATCCGGTGCCCAGGTTGGGCTTTCCATCATGAAAAAGAAAAAACTATAGTATTTGTCACTTATCATTACTTATTCGAACTGTAGTGGATGTAATTTCCCAGAAGAGTTCCTTGTTCCATGCACGGTCTGTGCGAGTTTGTATATATATATATATATATATATATAACATGTTTGAGAGAGTGAGTGTTTTGTATTCCGTCTATATTTTCTTTGTATATTATTCAATATTTTTTAGCTTATTTTGACACAACGGGAACTGTAAATATACATACTAAATTCATTGTCAGATATCTTTTATGCTCTCCTCTAGTTCAAGACCCACGATCTTACTCAGTATATTTATGACCCAAGTGCAACTAGAATAATAAGTATATTGACAGAGAGATAGACAGAAAAATAAAGATAGATAGATAGAGAGAGAGAGAGAGAGAGAGAGAGAGAGAGAGAGAGAGAGTGTGTATTTGATAAAACAGCAAGTCCGGCGCAATGAAAAGAACGTCTTTACTAAAAATTATGGATGCCGTTTTTGTATTTATAAATTTAATCTTTGGCAGACATTTAAAAAAAAATGTTCCTTTTACTTGCTTCCAAAATGAACCAAACCACTGAGAGTGAAAGAAGAAACAGCTTTTCTGGGTATTTGCTGATTTATAAAATCTATAAATGCTTATAGGATGAAGATATACAAGGAGTTCGAGAAAAAATCATCAGAATATTAAATTTGTACAGTAAACTCTATAGACCGCGCACTAATTGTTGTGCGCCTGAGGGAAATACTTTTTTCCGGGGCCTATATTCAAGTTGTAATCCAGAAATGAAAAACTAATGAAGTACATGGAAAACTCAAGAAGTGTTGGAAAGATGTTGTTCCTACATCCTTTAAGTCTTCCACGGTACAAATGTGACCACTGTATGAGGTCATACATATCGGTAAAACCAAAGACACTTAAAATCCCAAATTTACAAACACCTTGGTAAATCTGTTTGAACAAATTAACCACTCAACAAACCATCCCACTCGGGAGGGTTGTTAATTGAAAAAGTCCGAGATATTTTTGGTCTAAAACATGGAGTTGGTTGTTCCATTGATGAAAATTACAATTTTTGTATGATTAAAAAGTCTAAACCCTCTGTACATACCCCTTGAAAATTGGCGTCCATGAGCGTTTTTGCGGCATTTTCGGTATATTTGACAGTTGTGCATGTACTTGAATATATATGGGATTGAACTCAGAATGGTCCCCTGATCCCCTAATCCTATGAATGTGCATGAAATTAATTGTCAAAGACATATTTATCTCATGTATTGTACATAAAATATATTATACTTGGAAGATACTGTGAACTCATGAGGCAAATGGAGCCCAGATATGGGCATATTACAATGAGGAACCACTAATGTTTCTCGGAGACTTGGTTTGTGTTCGAGGTGTTAGGTTTTATAAAGATATACCATTTTTCTCTTTAGTATGTAAAAAAGGATTAGAATTAGGAAATATCTGACAGTGTAATGATGTAATAAGTAGAGATTTAGATAGATCTATGTCATAGAAATTGATATTGATGACTTAGTAGCTTTATCATTATAGCATTAGTATTATTCTTATTTAAATAATAGACTGTTCCTTCTTAGCACATTAGTGCACCACATAAAACTTTGGTGGTGGTAAATCCTCTTTTCTGTTTCAGGTAATTAATTAGTCATGAACATGGCTGAAGCACTAGATAGACCAGAGTTTGTGACACGATCCAGAAGCAAAAAGATACTGAGAACCACTGACTATGTTGAGGTGGCAGTTTCCACATGGCAGACTCCCAACCCAGAAAGACATTATTCAAAATATGCTCTACTTCCTATGACAACCAAATTTTTCATATTTCCTTACTGAAATATGATTACTACAACTTTTGAGGGGGTCCCCGTATGATTCCAAAAGTAACACACATCCCCCACTCTTACATGCGCATTAATTCCTCTTCATTTTATATTTTTTATATATATATATACACCTTGGTAAACTTGGTTTTGATTCCGCCCGAATTGTTCATTCTGACGAAGGTCAAGTTTGTTGCTCCACCTTAAACCTACAGCTTAACGTGGAATCCGAACCACGACCCATCAGGGAAATCAAAAGTTGCAAAATCCTCGCCCAGACTTGATCTCACGACCTCCCGATCAGCATTCCAGCGCCTTAACCACTTGGCCACCCAGGGTACCCATTTATCGACCAATCTATTTTTTATGGAAGGATGAACATCTGGGTAAGCTGCGCGTCGCCTGCTCTCGCCGGAATCTAACTCGGGGCTGGTGGATTTGTAGGCATCGATGTTAACCACTGCACACATACGCACACATACACACACACACACACACACACACACATGGTATATATATATATATATATATATATATATATATATATATATATATACACACATATATATATATATACACACATATATATACTAGGGGCATTCAATATATTTTGCCCCACCCTATTTTCCTAGCTAAATAATAGGCTATGGGGCTGAAATGTCTTTTGGGCCGTAAGTTCGAACTTTTTGCGCTTCACATAACCGGATTTTTCCAGTTTGAACCTCTCCTCCTTGTATAAAACCGCTTTTAAGCGCCCTTGTATAAAACCGATGGTTAACGCAATTTCGAAAATGGCGTCTGACAGTGATGTTCGTCTTAAACAGAGAGCTGTTATCGAATTCTTCACCGCAGAGAAGGAAACAGTTGGCAATATTCACAAACGTCTACAAAACGTTTACGGAGATGCTGCTGTTGATCGAAGCACAGTTGGACACTGGTCTAAACGTGTGAGATCATCGGAGAGAGGGATAGCCAGCCTCGATGATGAGCCAAGCAGGCGTCGCTCGGCATCGGTTGTGACATCTCACACCGTGCAACGTGCTAAGAGCATCATTCGATCAAATAGGCGCGTCACATACAAGGAGCTACCACTGGAGCTAGGAATTAGTTAAGGAAGTGTGAATACGATAATTCAGCAACTGGGATACTCAAAAGTGTGTTCACGGTTTGTTCCTTGCCAACTGATTGAAGATCACAAAGCCCAAAGAAAAGAAATTGCTTCGGAGTCGTTGGTTCGATACGAGACAGAAGGGGATGACTTCCTTTCACGAATTGTGACTGGGGATGAGACTTGGGTACACCACTTTGAACATGAAATAAAACACCAAACCATGCAGTGCATCACGCAGACTCGCCACGCAAGAAATGGCTCCCTCTGCAGGAAAGGTTATGGCCACCATCTTTTGGTACATGAAAGTGGTGATGCTGGTGGACATTATGAAGAAAGGACAAACAATGAACTCGGCATATATCGCTACCCTACAGAGACTCCAGAGACGTATAAAGCGAGTTCGACCGGAGAGAAAACTGGAAGACGTCCTTCCTTTGCACGATAACGCAAGACCACACAACAGTTTGCAAACAAGAGAGGCCATCACAAAAATTCGCTTGACTGTGTTACCCCCCCCCCATACAGCTCGGATCTGGCACCTTCAGACTTCCATTTGTTTTGGCCAATGAAGGATGCTATTCGTGGAAGAAAGTTTCAGAGTGACGATGAGGTTGTTGAGGAGGTTAAGAGTTGGCTCCAGCAGAACCCAATGGACTTTTACCAGCAAGGAATAAAGGCCCTTGTTTCGAGGTCGAGGAAAGCCATAGAAAAGGATGGAGACTATGTGGAAAAATAAAAACTTGTAGAAAAGGTATGTAACTACTTGTGTACCAAATATTTGGAACTTACAAGGAAACTTGGAAAGGAAAAAAAGGAGGGTAAAATATATTCCTTATATATATATATATATATATATATATATATATATATATATATATATATATATATATATATATATATATATATATATATATATAATATTCCTTGTGTATATATATATATATAATATATATATATATATATATATATATATATATATATATATATAGTCCCTTTTTTAACATGGGTGAATTTAGCCTTCAAAACATCTTATTTTTAAAAAAATTTTGTATTTACTTCTTTTCATCAATGTTTTCACGACCCTTAACATGACTGGTGTATTTTATTTGGGTATGCACACATCACATATAATTAGAGTGACAACGTATTTAAAGGAACTAAAAATAAAAAAAATAAAAACTCAAATCTCAGTGCAGCGGGCTGTCTACGGGAATCCAGGACAAAAACTCACTGGACAAAAACTCACGGAACAAAAGCTCACCACTTACTGTAAATGCAAAAGAGGACAAAAACTCACCAGACAAATGTTTTTGCGAAATACATACACTCTAGTCTAGCTCTTAAGATTTTAGACTATTTGTAGATAATTACTCTTCATCTTTTAAATTGTTCTGTTTATAACCAAATCGGTATACTAATGTAGTTTTGGTCGCTGATTTCAAAAATAACTTTCTTTTTTTTGGAGAAATGAAAACAAACATGTTAGAGCACTTTAAATAATTAATGTGTTTTTAACGAAAATATCATGACTTAACCTAGCCAATCGTCAAGGGCGTACAGTCGACCTAACCGGGCATTCAATTGACCTAACTGGGCATTAATTTATAACAAAAGATTGGTAGGTTGGTGAAAAATTAATAGTTTTTGGTTGGTTAAAAACAGAACAATTTGAAAGATGAACAATTTGAAAGATGAAGAGTAATTATCTACAATGAATCTAAAATCTTGAGATCTTAAGATCTTAAAATCTAGATCAGAGTGTATGTATTTCGCAAAAACATTTGTCTAGTGAGTTTTTGTCCTCTTTTGCATTTAAGTGGTGAGTTTTTGTCCGGTGAGTTTTTGTCCGTGCCCCGTCTACGGTTGGCCAGACTGGCAGTCGATGACCTGTTGCGTGGCACGATCAAAGTGCCGATCGGCTATTTTTTTCATTTATGGGGAGCAATTGCGTTCTCCCCGGACTACTCTTACTCTCCGGCGACATTAAGACTAATCCAGGCCCCACTACAACTTACACATGTCACCATACTCAAAGACATAGACACAGTAGGACCATGAGACACATACAGAAGCATAATATGAACATATTACAGTACAACGTAGATGGCCTCACAAACAAAATCATGCAGCTTAGGAAATTTGTACACAAACAAAACATTCACATATCACTTATACAAGAAACAAACCTAAAACGCACACACAAAACACCCACCATCCCTGACTTCACGGCGATCTGTCAAGATCGTACTGGGGGTCACGGGGGTGGACTCATCACTTACATACGTAAAAGCATTAGCTACACTGATGCCACCCAAAACATTACAAACACAATCCAAGCAGATAACACGATAGAAATACAGGCAGTTAACATTAAAACACGCGCAAAACACAACACCACACTCATCAACATATATATCCCACCAGATAGTTCACCTCAGGTGCCAGCCAATTACAATCCACAGATACACAATCTGGCCTCTCTCACTAATGTCATCTTAGGAGGAGACTTCAACGCTAAAGACACTAGTTGGTACCTGCACAACCAAAGCAACACCAGAGGCGCCAACATAGCCACACAACTAAACAGCCTCTTCATTCTTAACAATCCAGAAGAACATACACACATACCACATCAAGCAGGATACTCAAACTCCTCCCAAGACATAACGTTCTGTTTCCCCTCACTAGCAATACATACACACTGGAGAACAGAAAAACAACTGTCATCAGACCACCTGCCCATCATCATTACAACATGTTCTACACTCTGCCCCAACAGCCTTAGGCACACTTACAGAAATTACAAGAAAGCTGATTAGGAACAGTTCAAAATACAGACTGAGGAACAATTCACCACATTAAACAGCACACCCATCATAAACGTCAATACAACACTCAAGACAATTAATCAGATCATCAATAATGCAAACAAATACATACCCAAGGGCAAAATTAGGAAATACAACCCAAATTACACTAGAGAAATAGCCCACCTTATAAGGCAACTTAACAACCTCAAACATAACACACAAACACCACACACAGAAGCCATAAAACAACAGACGCAACAGCTCAACACAGAAATAAACAACAAACTTAAAGAAAAACAAACAGAAACATTTAGGGAATTCATAACAACACTAAACCACTCCATCCACAGATACATCCAGGCTATACTAGACTATAAACAGCATTACCCACTCAACCAGCGGCATTCACACCTCACACGCGGCTATCTGTCGCAGCCAAAATAATATCCCAACATATACACAACAAGTTAACATTCTAGTTAATCACTACGCAAATATAAGTCACTTAAAGAGAGACAATAAACAGAAACACGCAGACAGACAAACAGCCAGACACAAAAAAACCTGCAGACTGGACACGACCATTACACCCTTCAATACAGACCAGACCACCAAGATCATCAAAAACATTAAGAATTCGAAGGCTACTGGACCAGACAACATATCTAACATACACCTTAAACACTTGGGCCCACAAGGAATACTAGCTCTCACAAACATCAGCACATATTCATACCAACACTATATTATTCCTGACATATGGAAACAAAGTAAAATTATTACACTACTCAAACCAAACAAAAATCCAACAGAACCAGCTTCCTATAGACCCATTACTTTACTATGCATACCTCAAATGTAACAGAAAAACTAATCTTGCAAATCACTAACCCACATGGATTCAGACCTTACCAATCAACCACGACATTACTCACTAACCTCACGCAGCACATCATGGCTTGGCATCAACTCCAGACGACCAGCTCAACGTACACTATTAGCAACAATAGATATTAATAAGGCACCCACGTTTCCCTCTCATAAACAAAATACTCAACACGAACATGCACAATAACACCAAATGGTGGCTGAGCATCTATCTTTCAGGAAGATACTCACATGTCACATTTAATGGCAAGTCATCCAAACACAAGCTTTTTCCGAACGGGGTCCCTCAAGGCTCTGTTCTCTCACCAATACTGTTCAACTTATACATGCATGACATTTCAACACCCATAGATAACTAGCTTACCTTATCATCATATGCAGATGATATCACTCTAACATCCACCCACAACAACATCGACACCGCTATAAATAACCTACAAACATACATAAACAGTATACAAGACTGGCTCACACACAATAGACTCAAAGTAGCGGCCACAAAATCAACCATCACCTTACTAACAAGCAACACAAAAGAACACCAGATAACTCCAAGCTTACACTAAACAATACCAACATTCAACACACTCACAGGACCAAAATACTTGGGGTCATATACAACAAATCATTATCTTTTACAAACCACATTCAGGACATTAAAAACAAATGTACGTCAAGACTTCACACGCTTAGGGTACTAACACGCACAAACTTTGGACACCAGCAGGAAACAACATCTCTCATATACAAACAATATATTTGCTCAGTTATAGACTATGCTAGCCCATGCTGGGCACCCATTATCTCAAACACACACATAAACACCTTACAGACAATACAAAACAACGCACTTCGTATCATTACAGGATGTACTCAAACAACACCAATAGAACACCTGCACACAGAAACAAAAATACTGAAAGTTAGGGAACATTTAGACATGAGGGGAACATAATTCATGGCAGCAGCGACAACTAACCATAGTGTCTACCAGCTCTTCACTGCAAAACTCCCTGAGTTTTCTCTGTTTTCCAGAGGAAAAATTCCAAAATTTCAGAGTAACTTCATCGTTTCTGAAGAAAATGTACTTTTGGCATCATCCCACGAGACGCAATATTTACGGAATTTGATTACCAATCGATAATAATTTCTTTTACAATGAAAATAATGTCCAATGCAAGCGACCTTCTTTACTCCTGAGAATTAAATTTCAGGCCTCCATTCGTCCTTCTGATGGAAATTAATTTTCTGAGAAAAGGAGATCATCCTGAAATTAACTCATTCTACGAATTGTTTTGAATTGGGTGGACTTGACTTGAGTATATACATAAATGTTAGGTATATAATTAATTATTGTCTTCTCACGTAGGAAGAGAGACGTATTATTATATTTAAAATTACCTTTCCGAACAAGTAAGAAAAATATATATTTCATCCAAACTGACTGCAACATAAGTTCTTTGACAAACGTTGTATAAATGTTCAGATATTTACTGGAAATACTTCCGAGAAATTAATGCTTATAGGTTATATTCCGAGAAAATATAACTCGCATATCTAATACTTTAATGCTTTGCCCACCACTGCTCTTTGGAGCAGTGGTGGGCAAATTACTAAGATTTCGTAATCGAGTAAAAGTAGAATTACTTGCCGAAAATAGTAATCAAGAAAAGTAAAATTACAAGCTTAAATAACTAATCGATTAAAAGTAAAAATTACTGATGTCTGAAAAGTAACGAAAAGTATAAAGTAGAAATTACTTTCTGGATTAATTATATACCGGTATTGCTTTTCAATGTTTATTTTTATTTACTTAGCACAAATTTGCAGCACTGATATTCTAGTAATATGATTACATTTTTAAGCATTAGTTAATGCGTACGTGATTCACTACAATGCTAATTTTTTTATGCCGAAAGGAGGGGCCAAGGGCAAATGCCTGCAAAAGCTCCCTCCCATAGAAGAAGAAGAGAACCAAAATCAAGGGCCAGGTTTTTTGAGACGCCTAAACAATCTGCGTTTGAAAGATGGGTGGTCACAGCCAGGAGGAAAGATGGATTGGGGAAGATTGTTCCAGAGTTGACCAGCTGAGTAAATGAAAGACTGAAAATAACGATTAACCATTGCATTAGATAGTTGGACAGAAAAGGAATGAGAAAGTGTAGAAAGTCTAGTACTGCGTGTTCTCCTTAAAGAAAGAGGCATGCAGTCAGAGAGTTCAGATGAGCAATGTCCGTTATAATAGCGACAGTAAAGGAAGAGTGAGGCAACATTGCGGCGAAGAGAGAGAGATTGAAGACAATCAGTAAGAGGCGGGGAATTGATGGGACGAAAAGACGAACCACCCGACACATGAGAAGCATACTCCATACAGGGGCGAACAAGACCCCTGTACAGAGACAGCAACTGAGTGGGGGTGAAGAAACTGCGGAGGCGGTACAGCACACCTAACCCCTTAGAAGCTGTTTTAGAAAGAGTGTACGGGTGTCAGGAAATGATCGCCCCCCCTGTAGAGCAAAAACTAGAAGAGATAGATAAAAACCGGCGAGACCACTTGAAAGAGCGTTAAAATCTGAATAAAAACCATTATATTCTATTCCTGTGATTTTAATTCTTACCATTTTTTTCCCCACAGAAACCATGGCATCATCTATTTTGAACGATTCAGAGAAAAAGCGAGTTCTTGACCGCATTCGAGCTGTCACATTTCGTGAAGCAAAGGAAGCTGGTGCAACTTTCATAACTCGACACTGGGTGGCTGAGAGATTAAAAAGATCAGAAGACTTTGTCAAAAGGAATTGGAATAAGAATCCTGAAGATTGTGAAACAGAATTTCGAGGAGGAAGACCGGAGAAATTATCTCAAGAATCGAAAGACATTGTGCTTGCTGCATCACGGCGCCGAAAGAAGAGCTGCTCTGAGGTAGCGAAAGAGATACTTATCCGTCGTGGTAAGATAGTCAATCGGCAACTTGTGCATCAATTTCGAGTTCGCCAAGGCTTGAGTGCTTGGCATGAAATAGCTAAGCCACGGAAGAGTGATCTTAATATTGAAGATCGGCTATGGTTTTGTGATTATCTTGAGGAATGGACGGAAGACGATTTCCTTCACTTGGTTGTCAGCGATGAATTCTTCGTTTATGTCTCCAGAAAACCAAATTTTCAGAATGATCGGGTTTGGGCAACAACTCCTGATGAAGTCCCAGACGACCAGAAGTATCGATAAATAGTAAAAAATCCAGCATGTGTGGGTGTTTTCATTATGTTCTCTATTCGGAAGCTCATCTGGGTTATCAAACCAAGAGGAACCAGTTGGGATGGGCCTTATTTTCGAAATGTAATTTTAGCCTAACATGTAATTCCGTTTTTGAAAGACCCCGAGTGTGTTTTGGATGTTGAACAGGCAACCTTTCTTCACGACAAAGCCCCCTGTATGAAAGCACTTGCGACTCAACAACTGCTTAAGGACAATAACATTGATTTTTTCGGAAATAATGAATGGCCTGGCAATTCTCCCGATCTTAATGTCTGTGAACATGTCGGATCCATCATGAAGGATCGGGTGGAGTCCTTAATGCTGGAACAACCCATTCAGAATCGGTATTCAACAGAAATTATGACTGCAAAGATCAACGAAGTCCTTGAAGAAATGAGTCATGATACCGATCTCCTTGAGACAAGACACTTCTGGGATCATACCCCCGTCGATTAATGGCCGTCAGAGCTGCAAATGGGGGCAACACCCGATATTAAAACAAGTGTTTTTTATTCAAAATTAAACGCTCTTTCGCGTGGTTTTGTCTGTTTTTTTCTATTCCTTTCAGTTTCTTCTGTACAGGGGGGGGGGGCAATCATTTCCTGACACCCTTTATATGTGATCTTTCGACGAAAGATCACGAGTAAAGGAAACGCCAAGAATGTTAAGAGAGGAGGAAGGATTGAGTTGTGTGTTGTTTAAGGTAAGGGGATAGTCGTGTGGAAGATTGTAACGAGAAGACAGATGGAGGAACTTAGCCTAATGCCAGACGTTGACCGGAAATTTTTTTGTAGTTCTTGGCCAAAATTCCTGTATTAAAATACATATGGCAACACTGCTCCATTATTATTAATAATACGGGATTGGAGAATAAACAGCCTTGGGAGATCCGATAAAAAATAAAAGAGAAATATAAAAAAGTAATTGTATAACTTTTTTACAAAAGTAATGAAGTAAAAAGTAGTTACTTATTGATAAATTTTTAATCGATTGCAAGTAAAAATTAGTCGTTCAGAAAAGTAATTAGTTTCAAGTAGATTACTGGAAAAACTACTTAGTTACTGTAATCGATTACAAATGCTTCGTTACTTGCCCACCACTGCTTTGGAGACTATTAATAAACAAGCTACATTGCTGGATCATTGACTTCGCACCAAAAATAGAATGATACCTTATTGTTTGATTCTCCCTAATTTTAGATTCACCAGTCCGAGAATGCATGTATCTATTTTCGATGCTATTTATATATATATATATATATATATATATATATATATATATATATATATATATATATATATATATATATAATAGGAGACATAGGTAGATATATGAGAAAACAAAAGCAGGACAATTTTAAGGAAGAACTTATATTTCAAGTTACAAATAATTGAAATATTAATAATAATAATCAGTCAGAACGACCAGAGACTGGCACAACGCTCAGGCCAACTGATGTGGTCCATTGCTCTAACTCCTGTATTATTATTCGCATCATCGGGATTCGAACTCCAGACCTCAGTGTCTTCATCTCACTTATACTATGTAAACGGTGTTACCCTCTGAGCTACCGACGCTGGCCAATTGTAATAGTTAGAACTATTTTTTACTGAAGTACTGTATATAGAAAATTAATTATATTCAATCAAGTAGACGCTCCTTTTAGTTCAGGTTATGTTGATGAACACGAGGAAGTCTATATGGCGCTTGTGTTGGTTCCTCTTACCAATGATAAAAATACGTTTAGATGTTGTAGTTTCATAAGCGATAAACACTTGTTGTCCCGTTTCATTCTCCTCTTTGAAAAGCATTTTACAACGTTTTAACTGGCCCATAAAACCGAGAAATGCATAGTTCAAAGGACAGCACAAGAACAAAACCTATTTCAATAGAATAAAACCTAATATGACTTCTGGAAACCTTGTCTTCATCCAATAACTGCAGACTGGGCAAAGAGATAGAGTCAAATAAAACGGTTACTTGTAGTAATCTTGCAAAAATTAAACACTATATATATATATATATATATATATATATATATATATATATATATATATATATATATATATATATATATATATATATATATATAAAATGTCAGAGTGCATGGACAGACAGAAGTAAGTGCGCCTGAAGACTGGAAGAAGGCAATAATTGTTCCATTGTACAAAATGAAAGGTAAAAGGAGTGAATGAAAAATTACAGAGTCTGTTGAGTGTGTGTGGTAGAATGGTGATAGATTCGATAGAACGAGTTCGTGGTATTACAGAACGTTTGGTGAGTGATGCGCAAGAAGGGTTCCAAGGTGGAAGAGGCTGTGTGTGTGTGTTGGGATTGTAAAATTGGGGTTTTATTAATAATGTACAATATAGTACAATTTTTAACATAAATGAAAAACATAAGTTAGGTAGGATGTACATTCCAAGTAGGTTTCACGACACGCATGTAAACATCCGAACAGGGGCCGACCGATAGTATTCCAAAAGTATCGGTGACGATACAGATAGTTAGATCAAAGTATCGGCCGATACCGATATCTGTCCAAAATATCAAAATAGGATTCAAAGAATGTAATTCGACACATGTACTGTAAATCAAAACATATATGTGAAGAAATGGAATTCACAAAATAAAAGTCATATAATGGAAACAATATATAATTCAAAAAGTGTAACTCAATATAACAGTTCACTCAATAATCAAAATTGAGGAACTTCAGATTTTTGGAGAGGGTGATTTGTTCCTCAGCGTTGATTGGGGTGATGTTGGCTCTTTTCGCATTGATAACTTCTCCAGCCGTTGAAAAAAGCCGTTCAGAGTCAACTGATCCAGAGGGGCAGCTCATGGATTTATTTCTTACCTCTCATCCTTCTTCTTACTCTGTGAAACGTTTCTCCCCGTTGGCACTTCGGCGCCGCTGATTGGGAGGCCCTGAGGCAATATTTCTGTGATTTCTCATAGAATGATTACGGCTTCCGCGGCCGGGGCCCTTCTGAGTGTGCTGAGCGCATCACAAAGGTGATTCTCGCGGGCATGGAGGCGTACATTCTATATTCTATTCCTACTACTAATGCAAAAAACCTTGATTTAATATTACTAGTTCTAATGCTTTCAGAAGGTACCGTTCTTCGACTCGTCAAAAATTCTTTCATCCAACAAAACTTTGAAAATTTATCCAATTCTAATTCTTCTCGCTTTTTCTGGCATCTAGCTAAGAACCTCTTCAACAACTTTACTTCATCTTCTTTCCCTCCTCTTTTCCATTCCGACGCACAGTTGCCGTCTATTCTCCTTACAAAGCTGAACGCTTCGCTCAAACTTTGGCTTCCAATTCAACCCTGCACGATTCCCGTGCTGTTCCTCCATCTCCTCCCCACTCTGACTTCATTATGTCTGAAATTAGAATCTCTTCTAAAGATGATTTTCTTACCTCTCTGGGCTCAATTCTAGGAAGGCGTTTGGTCCTGATGGTGTTCCTCCTGTTGTTTTTAAGAACATTGCTTCTTTGCTGACACCCTGCCTAGGCAAACTCTTTCGTCTTTGTCTCTCATCTGGTACTTTTCCTTCCTGCTGGAAGTTCGCTTTCATTCAACCTGTCCCAAAGAGGGGTGACTACTCTCAACCCTCCAAGTTCCAGGGCCGTAACTAGGGTTTAGAAATTAGTGAGGTCCAGATTTTTTTCGAGCGCGGCGGGACGAGCAAAATTCAGACCAAAATGACATCTACAAACACAACCCAAGCTATACACTAAACACAAAACCCTTGTCTATAATTAAATACTGTACAAAGGGACCTGTTAGCAAAAATACTTTTATTAAAGCTGCAGCAATATTTCACGGTTCAGTCTCTTTTTTTTTTTTAGGAAATAATTACCGAGGTCCGGACCTCGGTGACCTCATAGGTAGTTACGGCCATGCCTCCAACTATCGTCCAGTTGCTTTGATTTCTTGTCTTTCCAAAGTTTTTTAATCTACGTATCCTTAATAGGAAGATTCTTAAAAACCTTTCTTCTCACAATCATCTTTCAGACCGTCTGTCGCTCTACTGGCGATCTTCTTGCATATATCTCTGACTCTTGGTCATCCTCCTTTCAGGATTTCGGTTAAACTTTTGCTATTACACTAGACATATCAAAGGCTTTTGAAAGAGTCTGGCACAAAACTTTAATTTCAAACTGCCCTCCTTCGGTTTCTATCCTTCTATCTGTGCTTTCATCTCTAATTTCCTTTCTGGTCAATCTATAGCTGCAGTTATAGGTGGCCACTGTTCTTCTCCTAAAGCTATCAACAGTGATGTTCCTCAGGGTTCTGTCCTGTCACCCACTCTTTTCCTTTTACTTATTAATGATCTTTTAATTCGCACTTCCTGTCCTATTCACACCTATGCCGATGATTTCACTCTTCACTTCTCCACCCACTTCTCAAAGCATCCCTCACAGCAGTCGCTTCATGATTCGCGTAGGACGGCTATGGAACACCTGACATCTGATCTTTCTGCTATATCTGATTAAGGCAGAGAAAATCTGGTGGCTTACAATGCCTCAAACACTCGGTTCCTCCATCTGTCTATTCGTCAAAATCTTTCACACGACTATCCCCTTACCTTCAACAACACACAACTCAATCCTTCCTCTTCTCTTAACTTCTAAGAGGTTAGGTGTGCTGTATCGAGTCCGCGGTTTCTTAATCCCAACTCAGTTGCTGTCTCTGTAGAGTGGTCTTGTTCGCCACTGTATGGAGTATGCTTCTCATGTGTGGGGTGGCTCAGCCCACACAGCCGTACTTGACGGGTGAAATCAAAGGCTTTTCGTCTCATCAATTCCCTGCCTGTTACTGTTTGACTTTAATCTCTCTCTCTCTCTCTTCGCCGCAATGTTGCCTCACTCTCTTTTTACTATCGCTATCATAACGGACATTGCTCTTCTGAACTCTCTAACTCCATGTCTCCTTTAAGGAGAGCACGCAGTACCAGACTTTCTACACTTTCTCATTCCTTTTCTGTCCAACTATCTAATGCAAGGGTTAATCGGTATTTTCAGTCTTTCATCTACTCAACCGGACAACTCTGGAACAATCTTCCTCAATCCATCTTTCCTCCTGTCTATGACCTCCCATCTTTCAAACGCAGATTGTCTAGGCATCTCGAAAACCCCGAACCTTGATTTTGGCTCTCTTCTTCTGGGCGAGGGGCGCTTTTGCGTTCATTTGCTCTTGGCCCTTCCTCCCTACATAAAAAAATTAACCTCACAAGAAAGTTAATTTTTGCATTCGCGTCTCATTCTAAAGTTACAGGGCGGATACGTTTGATCCCACAAAATTGTTACTAACTGAAAAGAAGAAACTGAGGGTGCTATAAAGGAAAAGATCCGGTTTATTTATGTAGTATATATTGCTGTTGTTTTCCTGAAAATGTTATATGTGAGACGCAAGTAGTATGACCGCAAACAAGACAAGCGCAGAGCAATTGTAATGTTGATCAAATGAGTGCCAGTGCCAACACCCCTTCCCCCTTGTTGCAAGATGCTACTTATCCCCAAGGGTCCTCGAAAAAAAAGGAATCCCCCTAGCTGCCACAAGCTGGGGAATTCAACTAACCTAAGAGAGAGAGAGGCGAGAAAGCAGGAGGAGAAAAGAGACTTTGAGGGTGAATGTGGGATGTCCCCACCCCCCAAACGAGAGAGAGAGGAGAGAGCAGAGAGCAACCTTCGCCTGGGAGGCCCAGGCGCATAATGAAATTTCATCCGAGCATCACCGGGCTTAGAAGTGTAATTCAGCCAGTTGGCTTAATCCACCAGTTGGCTTAGAAGACTTAGAAGGAGTAATTGGCTTGTTTATTTATATATTAATAATCTGAGAGCGAATTAAAAGTGCACCGACCCGGACTATATATACGCTCATAGATCCCCTATTATTACACATACATACACACACATACAACGTATATAAACAGAGGCATGTAAAGTCCCAATAGCAAAATATATACGAGTGCCGAATAACTACCACACAAAAAGAATACCTCCCCACAACCATCACCACAACTAGCACCACAACCACCAATCGTCTAAGTATAGACTTTTAGGAGCTCATCCCATCAACAGCACATGGTGAGAAGAGGACTACAACCAATCGTCTAAGTATAGACTTTTAGGAGCTCATTCCATCAACAGCACATGGTGATATTAGGGCTACAATCTACGGCATACCTACAGCATTACTTACCCATTGTTATTCGTCTTCAGTGTTAGGCCCATTGTTATTCGTAATTTACATTAACGCCACAGATGTAGGATTGACTAGTAACGTGTCAAAATTTGCGGACGATACTAAAATAGGCGGTAAGGTTGTTAACAAGGACGATAGAAATAGGCTCCAAGACGATGTAAATAAGATTACGGAGTGGACAGATAAGTGGCAGATGCAATTTAACGTAGACAAGTGTAAAGTTTTGCATATAGGTTCTCGTAACAATAATTACACGTACACGATGGATGATAGGGAGTTGGCGAGCGTTGACGAGGAAGTAGATTTAGGCGTATGCGTATCTAAAGATTTAAAGGTTAGGAACCAGTGCCTGGAGTCTTGCGCAAAAGCTAATAGGATGTTAGGCTTCATAGCGCGTAATTTCGAATTTAAATCGAAGGATATTATATTGCTCCTTTACAAGTCCCTAGTCAGGCTTCATTTAGAATATGCCGTTCAGTTTTGGTGCCCGTACTTGCGTGAGGATATTGATAGGTTAGAAAGGGTTCAGCGTCGTGCCACGAAACTAATTCCGTCATTGCGCAACAAGCCTTATGAAGATAGGACTAAAGAGTTAGACCTGTATTCACTCGAAACTAGGAGATTAAGGGGGGAGCTTATTGAAGTTTTCAAAATTGTTAATAACATCGATAACGTCAATTTTGACAAACTGTTCACTTTCGATAATAGTAATACTCGTAATAACGGATTTAAGTTGCGTGGCAGACGTTTCATTACTAATATCGCTAAAAACTTCTTTACGTTTAAAGTAATTGATAAATGGAATAATCTTCCCGCGCCCTTCGTGAACTCTACCAGCGTTATTGTGTTTAAGAACCGTCTTGACAGACATCTTAAAAATATTAACGTTGTTTAAAATAAAAAAACAATTAGCAACAGGAGCCTCTGGGGATGGTGATCGAGGATGAGTCTGTTGACAATTAATGCCAGCTTGTGACATGCCAGCGTGTGATGCAGCAATAAAATAAAATAAAAAAATTAGACTAACACGAACGTAGATGTAGCTCGTAGAGTAAACTAACCCACTTTTTGTTTAACTTTACCTACTTTTTTTTTTCTTATCTCCTTATTTTGCATGTCTGTACCTCTCTTTTCTTGTATGTTTGTAGTTTGCATGGTATGACAGTGAGTTAAGACTGTGTTTGCATTGTTTGTAAGCGTTCTTATTTTACTTCTTTTCATCTTTCACCCCTCTCCTATTCTCTCCGACTATTTTTCTGACTTGTCGGCAGTGGCCGGCGGATGATGATGGTGAGTCTTTTTTTCTCTTTTTCTGAATGAATGTTAACCCACGAGTGATAAATGTTCCTCCTTACTTAACCCCCTACTCTTTCCTTTCTCTCGGGCTAACCTTAGAGCGGATCTTAGGGTCTTTGTTAGCTTTAGCTTCTGTAGATCTGCAGAACACCTGATCAAAGCCGCCTTACCCACGGCTTTTACTTAGCAGCTCCTCATAGACCGACAAAATCTCTAAATACGACCCAACTAATAGACAAAACTATTAAGCATAAACAAATACATTTATGAGATCAGGAGTAGACGACAATACCTCAAAAAAATGGCACCGCTACTATTGAACTTCTCATGGCGGAAAACCACCACAAGGTCAATTTGATGTTGACGTTTGGAACGCGAAAATTTAAACAAAAAAATCGAATATGATGAACTAAGATTAATAGAAAAACAAATTTTCACCTTAATATACAAATTTATCCTTAAACTATAACATAAAAAGCATTAATATGCTTTTTAAAACAAAATAGAAATTACTTTACGGATAACTATTTCGTTTCTCGTCTTTTACCCATTTATTGTGTTTCTGGCTTAATAAATACAAATTTATCTTTCAGATCTTAAAACCTTATTACAAAAAAATATTAATATAACTTTATGTTAAAAATAGATTGTATTTCGGGGTAACTTATTCATTTTTTCCTCTTTTACCCAATTATTTTGTTTCTGGGTTATTAAATACAAATTTATATTTAAGACACAATTATATCCTTAAACTATGATATAAAAACATTAATATAATTTTTAAAACAAAATATAAATTAAATTAGGGGTAACTACTTAATTTTTCACATTTTAACACATCATGTTTTAAGATTAGATGCCAGATTGCCCTATGCATTGAGTAATTTTGTTGTTTGCACAATTTGTCGAAGAATATTTCGAACTAACGCAGCAGCTGACTCACTTCATTATTTATTTGACATTAAATTCTCCCAAACTATAAAATTCGGCATTTTAAACTGAACTAAAACAATTATAATACTTAGAATATTCTAAATTATTATAGATTTAGAATGGCATACCCAATAAATATGGCATGTATCACAAAAGTTTTCAAAAACCTCTAGTACCCATTTACAAATCAATTTAAGCGTAGAGAATAAACAGCGTTTCGTAAGGGTGCGTTATTTTTCAAGAATCGAAAATAGATCATCTCCTCTGTGGACTTTAATAAATTACATTTCAGAAGGCATCGAACTAACGCAGTACCAGACGTAATTCATTATTTGTTTTACATTAAATTCTCCCAAACTATCATATAAAATTCAGCATCGCTAATTAAAACTTTTCTCTCTCCCTACCTGTATTGAAGGATAGCATAAATTTTGACTCGGCTATCGATAATACCTTTCGGGGAAACGTTATAAAATAAGTATTTTATGTAGTTGTGACATACGCAGGAGTGTAAATAGATTTTATTCATTACCAGTACTGCACCCAAACTCGCAAACCTCAATGTTATGTTCTCACATCACCTAAACTTGCAAACCTCAGTGTTAGTTTCCCACATCACCTGAACTAGGGAACTAATATGTAAAATCTAACAGGTTTTTCTCAGAATTTATTTTATAACTTCAGTTATGACGTTGATTATACGTGTATTTTAAATCAAAGGTTAAATTATGCAATAGAATTGGCCTAGTCTAATTCATTTTAGGATTCTCAGGTGTAAAGAGAATATGTACCACAGTCCTTTCCTCAGTCTATAGCTACTTGACTTGCCAAAGTCATGTAGAACCTGACAATTAATATTAAACTTTTGGTAGTGAATATCAATCAGGAAGTAAGGATATGAAGGTAATGAATAAACTAGTAGTGCCGCTCAGGCTCTTTTAGTGATAATTCTGATTCTGTACTGACATTTATTAGTTGCTGGCACTTGTCCCATATAAACAAACAAACGAACGCTTTATTTCATTCTCGTCAGGTTCAAACATTATACAAGTGGACCGATTAAGAGATAGTTGTCTGGAGCACTGAGTAAGCAGGCCCGTGAATCACTGTGCATAATTAACATGCAATTGTTTACGCCAATGCTTCCAGATTTGAGATTTATAAAATATATCGGCGCCAGTCCACTAACCATGGTTTCTATTATCTTATTGAATGACTCGCCAAGCCTAGTGATAAATCTAAATACAAAATTGCGAACGAAACTGGCACAGTTAGGTACCTTATTGATTACAAACAGCATACTGTCACTAGAAGGAGCATACATTTATAAATCTTCGAGTTCTTAATAAACCCCTAAAAATATTATTATATGCAACATATAATTTTCTCAATTTATACACCCTGTAGTTCCATACGCAACTTCGTCACGGGCACAGCGTGTACGGCATTGAGAATGCTGCTCGTTTTCTATTGTCCAATCAGGTCAAGCTCTCAGATGACTATGAGCAGCCGGTGCGCGGTTTGGCACGGAGACAGGTGTGGGGGGAACGAGTCACACGGGTGAATCATACCACGCGCTGGAGTACAAAAAGTTTTAAACAAAATCAATTTAACATCTAATGTACACATATGAATTTTTCTAAACAAACCATTTCCCTGAGCATATAATTGTCTACAGTACATTGGCTTAGAATAACAGTCATCTGAAAGACTATCAGTTAGTATGTGGTCAAGATACTAAGTCTGGGTCACTTTTGGCAGCACCATACCACGCAATTGAAATTCAGGAAATTTTATATATTTGTAGACCTTGGTCCTCATAATCATAACATGACTTTTAACAGGATTATATTTTATGTCGTTATCCTTCCCATACCTTTCACACACCTTCAAAAGTGTGCTGAGGTCTTTTACATATGGAGAAATAATAACTAGATCATATGCATACAACAGATGATTAACAATCATTGTACCAGTAGAGCAGCCCATTTTACAGGTGTTTATCACGACAGTTAGATTATCCTTATAAACAATGAATAAGTAGGGGCTAATATCCCTCCATGTCTGACACCAGTGGTCACAGAGAATGGCTCTGAATTAACCCCACCCCATCTTACAATCATTGTCTGGTGATTATACCAGAATATTAATATACGGACCAAGTAAACAGGTACATTACAATTTACAAGTTTCATGAATAATTTGTCATGATTAACACGCTCAAATGCCTTAGAGGCATCCAGGAAACACAAACATACATGAGCACCTAGAGTTTGACGGTTTTTTTGTTTTTTATGCAGGAAAGAGGGCGCCAAGGGCAAATACCTGCAAAAACTCCCTCCCATAGAAGAAGAAGAAGAAGCCAAAATCAAGGTTCGGGGTTTTCGAGATGCCTAGACACTCTACGTTTGAAAGATGTGAGGAAATACTCAGGAGGAAAGGTGGAATGAGGAAGATTAATCCAGAGTTGTCCGGTTGAGTAGAAGAAAGACTGAAAATATTGATTAACCCTTGCATTAGATAGTTGTACAGAAAAGAAATGAGAAAGTTTAGAAAGTCAGGTACTGCGTGCTCTCCTTAAAGGATGAGGCATGCTGTTAGAGTTCAGAAGAACAATGTCCGTTATAATGGCGATAGTAAAGAGAGAGTGAGGCAACATTACTGCGAAGAGAGAGGGAATGAAGACAATCAATAACAGGCGGGAAATTGATGAGACGAAAACCTTTGATTCCACCCGTCAAGTACGGCTGTGTGGGTTGAGCCACAGACAGGAGAAGCATACTCCTTACACGGACGAACAAGTCCCCTGTACAGAGAAAGCAACTGAGTGGGGGATTAAGAAACCACGGAGGCGGTACAGCACACCTAACTTTCGAGGAAAGATCACGAGAAAGAAACGCCAAGAATGTTAAGAGAAGAGGAAGGATTCAGTTGTGTGTTTGTGAGTATATATATATATATAATATATATATATATATATATATATAGAGAGAGAGAGAGAGAGAGAGAGAGAGAGAGAGAGAGAGAGAGAGAGAGAGAGAGAGATCAGTTCAAAACTGAACTATAAACTGGGAAAATGTTGCATCCATCATGGAAGTAATAGAGTGGAAAACCATCTTCGAGGCCAACACCACGAAAGAGAAGCTAATGACTTTAGAGGAGAAGACGCTGGAAATTGTGGGAAGAAATGTCCCAAAAATACAAAAGAGACGAAAGAGAAGCAGGTTCGATTAGATAAAAGAGGTCATTGTTCCGAAAGAGAAAAAGAGTGACCGCAAAATTAAGTAACTATAAGAGAATAACTGGGCAGATACTGAAAACCTTTAAACGAAGGGATAGGAATATAATGATTCCTCAACTGAAATCACTGATCATACCTAATTTGGAATACTGCTCGCTCCTAACATCTCCATATAAAAAAGAAGACATTAGATTGCTAGAAGGGATTCAGAGAAGCTTCACAGCCAAGATCAAGGGGTGCAAATAACTAAATTACTGGGAAAGATTACGCGAACTAAACCTATATTCACTGGAAAGGCGAAGAGAGAGATACACCATTATTTACCCTTGGAAAATAATGGAGTAACTAGTCCCTAATCTTACTCTGAACCCAGTAACTCCCCAAACAACGGTGAAAAGTAGAAAAGGAAGACTTTGTCGTGTCCCCAAATTAATGGCGAGACAGGGAATATCCTTAACCCTGAAAAAAAATAGTTTTGTTGTGAGAGGACCAAAACTGTTTAATCAGCTGCCCAAAGACCTAAGCAACGCGAATAGTGTTGCAGTGGATATCTTCAAAAGAAGATTAGACGTTTAGCTCAGAACAATCTCCGATGAGCCGAGCGTACCTGGCTATGTGAGGTGAAGAGTACAAGAAACCACCTCACTACTGCACCATGCCAACTCGAGAGGTGGGGCGACAAGCTTGACCTTCGTGAAATGAGGAATCATCGCACGGAACCTTTGAAAGGTTGAAAGGAAAGGATCACGAGAAAAGTAAACGTCTAGAATTTTAAGAGAAGAGAAAGGATTCAGTTGTGTGTTTGTGGGGGTATATATATATATTATATATATATATATATATATATTACACCAGTTCTGATATGTGTGTGTGTTTTTGTGTATGCCTTGGAGGAAATGGTCTCTCTACAGAATTTCACTCCAAAAGTGGATGTTGCGTATATGTACGCAATAACCTAACTTGTTTTCGTTTTCTCGAACACGAATCTTCCGAATTCTATACACTCTGGCTACGACTTACATGCCAATCCTAACTAAATACATCTGCGCTGTTTACCATTCTTCCAATTCTATTGACTATCCAAAATTCTTTGACTACCTCACTTCCAAAGTGGAATACATTCTTTCCCGCTCTCCCTTTGTTGAAAGCTCCATTTTAGGAGGTTTCAATGTTCACCACCACCTTTGACTTTCCTCCCATTTCACTGACATCACTGATGAGCTAGTTTACAACTTTTCTATCCTAAATGTCCTAGAGCAAATTGTACATCTCCCCGCTCGTCTTGGAGATAGGCCAACATTCTGTATTTATTTCTTACCTCTCATCCGATCACAATTTTATATCTATTTCCTGTTCTGTCACTCCAGTTCGGCTTTTGGACCCACCCAACAGGAGGCTCCTTTAGCATTTCGACGCCGTTGGCATGATTACTGCCTCCGTGGCCAGGTGATTCTCTCGGACATGGAGGCGTACATTCCATATTCTATACCTACTACTAATGCAAAAAAAAACCTTGGTTTAACTTTAATTGTTCTTATGCTATCTGCAAGAGAAGATAGGCTTTCAAAAGGTCCGTCGCCATCCAACTCCTGACTCTTACTCAGCTTATATTTCTGCTAGGAATCATGCAAATCTCTTTTTTGACTCGCTAAAAATTCCTTCATCCGACAAAAATGTGGAAATCTATCCAATTCTAATTCTTCTCGCTATCTTCTGGCATCTAGCTAAGAACCTCTTCAAAAACTTTACTTCCTCTTCTTTCCCTTACTTCCTCTTCTTTCCCTCCTGTTTTCCATTCCTTAGGCACAGTTGCCGTCTATTCTCCTAACAAAGCTGAACTCTATGCTCAAACTTTGGCTTTCAACTCAACCCTGGACGATTCCGGTGCTGTTCCTCCGGCTCCTCCCTCCTCTGACTTTATTATGCCTGAAATTAGAATCTCTTCTGAAGATGTTTTTTCTGACCTCTCTGGGCTCAACTCTAGAAAGGCGTATGGTCCTGATGGTGTTCTTCCTGTTGTTCTTAAGAACTGTGCTTCTGTGCTGACATCATGCCTAGGCAAACTCTTTTGTCTTTGTCTCTCACCTGTCACTTTTCCTTCCTGCTGAAAGTTCGCTTTCATTCATCCTGTCCCAAAGAAGGGTGATCGCTCTCAACCCTCCAACAATCGTCCAATTGCTTTGATTTCTCGCCTTTCTAAGGTTTTTGAATATAATAAAGGGGTCCTGCGTCTTAAGGTACCTAAGCGCCAAAATTAAAATTCGCTAGAAATCGCCTCCAAAGTTCAGCAATATTCTGGCAATAGTATCTCTGTTATTAATTGAGCTAGAAAGTTCATTTTTGGCTAAATTAGAGTTCTAAGTATGTCAATGAAGGTGTTGATGAGTTTTTGGAATAGATTTTCATATTTTATAATTTATATATATTTTTTTTAATTTTTTTATTTTCTTATTATGCCGAACTTTGGGTGCGATTTCTGGCACAGAATGATTCCATTGATTTTTCATCACTATCACTAGCACGGTGAGACATTGCTGCACACGTTGATAATAGTTAGAAGCCGCGTGAATAGAATATTCCACGCAATATTCAGCAATATAAGCACGAACACAGGACGCCTGCCTGCTAACAGCAGGAGCGGGTGGCCAATCAGAAAGCAGAGCGGCGTGGCTGCCATGTTTTCATTGGCTCGCGCTCCTCCTGCTGTTCCCGCCACCCAGAGACCGAGCGTCCACCCCCACCCCCATCACCTCCCACCAGTTGAACGGGATATTGGGGCCTTAAGACCCGCATCACGTCTGGGCGGCAGAGCCCAGCTGGCGAGACAGGTGAAAAAAGCAGTTCTCTTCATAAGGTTTACAACCATACTTCTAGTGTCGTGAGGTCATTATAACCCAAACCACGCGATAGAGGAAGGGTGAAACTAACGATATTCATCAAAAACACGTTTTCGCCGGTGGTGGCGCTTAGGTACCTTAAGACGCGCGACCCCTCAATTATTTATTATCCTTAATAGGAAGATTCTTAAACACCCTTCTTCTCACAATCTTCTTTCATATCGTCAGTATGGGCTCCGCAAGGGTATATCGGATATCTTTCTGACTCTTAGTCATCCGCCTTTCGGGATTTCGGTGAAACTTATGCTGTTGCGCTAGACGTATCAAAAGCCTTTGATAGAGTGTGGCACAAGTCTTTAATTTCGAAACTGCCCTCCTTCGGTTTCTATCCTTCTATCTGTGACTTCCTCTGTAATTTCCTTTCTGGCCGTTCTATAGCTGAAGTTGTAGATGCCCACTGTTCTTCTCCTAAAGCTATTAACAGTGGTGTTCTTCAGGGTTCTGTCTTGTCACCCACTCGTTCCTGTTTCTTTATCAGTGATCTTTTAACTCACATTTCCTGTCCTATTCACTCGTATGCCAATGATTCCACCCTTCACTTCTTCACCGCTTCCCAAAGCGTCCCTCACAGCAGACACTTCATAATTCGCGTAGGACGGCTATGGAACACCTGACCTCTGATCTTTCAACGATATCTGATTGTGGCAGAGAAAACCTTGTGTCTCTCATTGCCTCAAAACTCAGTTCCTCCATCCACTCGTCACAATCTTCTACACCACTATCCGCACTTGTCAAACGCTTTGGCAAAGTCTGTGTTCTCATTACTTTCAAGTGCAACAATAATGTCAGTGAAATGTGAGGAAAGTCAAAGGTGGTGGTGAACATTGAAATCTCCTAAAATGGAGCTTTCAGCAAAGGTAGGGCGGGAAAGAATGTATTCCACTTTGAAAGTGAGGTAGTCAAAGAATTTTGGATAGTCAGTAGAATTGGAAGAAAGGTAAACATCCAGATGTATTTAGTGTGAGATTGGCATTTAAGTCGTAGCCAGTGAGTATAGAATTCGGAAGATTCGTGTTCGAGAATACGAGAACAAGTTAGGTTATTGCGTACATAGAGTATAGTGAAATTGTGTATAGAGACCATTTCCTCCAAGGCACACACACATATCAGTGCCTGTGTAATATATATATATATATATATATATATATATATATATATATATATATTATACACTAGAGATGGAACCCGGTTTTAACCGGTGATGAAAATTTGTAATCATCACATTTTTGCGCAAGTCTCCGATCACTTTGTTCCATTTTCTATGAAACAAACGTTTCCAAACGTTTAAAAACATAGTAATTACGTTTTGCATCGTTTCGTATCGTTTTTTGTTTGTTTATAAGTGTAAATAATTGATGCTTCAGTCTTGAATGTTATGTGGATGATTGCACATTGATCAGTTAAGATTCTAAGATTTAATACTCCATGTCAAAGAAATCAAATGCTTGATATCATTTCACTCGTAAGAATAAAGAAAAAGCAGAGTGTATGACATGTCACAAAGTTTTAAAGTGTTGTGGAGGTTCTATTTCAAGTTTATCATCCCACAAGAAAAATATTCATGGCATAAACATCGACCAGATTAATCAGCCATTGAAGAAACAAAGAGCAGTGGAAGAGTTTGTGCCAAAAAAGTCCATAGAAGAGGAAATTTCGAAACTTGCGTGTGTAGATGGACTGAGTTTCCAATCAATTGCTAAAAATGAATTCATTCAAGAAAGCCTAAGAAAGATAAAATACGACAAGCCTCATCCAACTTCCCATAATGGTGTCAGAAAAATGGTGTTTAGTTTTTATGAGAAAAAGAAACATGAATTGGTCAACTACTTGAAGAATCAGGTGAGACAATGAATCCGCTATTCATTAACTATGGATGAGTATACATCTTTGCAAAACCAAAGATATATTAATATTAATGTTCATGATGAAAATCAACATTGGTCTCTTGGTCTCATGAAAATAAATGGTTCTCTCGATAGCACCAAAACTATTGCAATCGTTAGGAAAAGATTGGAAGACTTTGGCTTGGACCTAGATAAGCATATCGTGGGTTGCATCACCGACGGTGCCTCAGTAATGGTTAAATTTGGAAGAGAAATAGTACCTGATCACCAGCAATGATTGCACATGCTATACATCTCGCGGTTTTGGATATCTTGTAATAAAAAACTGCTGAAAATTCAGTTGAAGGGGAAAGTTACCCTACCCCTGAAGATGAAGCAATCGAAGATGAACACTGCACATGAGTTAAGCGAAGATTAGGGGTGCACAGGATATGATTTTTCATAAACGGGCGGATACCGGATATGCCAGATATGGCCATATCTATCAGGCCGGATATATATTATTAAGTACCGTATTATTTTTACACTCATATTGCTATGTTTTGTTTTGCATTGGGGGCAAGCGCCCCCCAAATATAAGATAAATAATAATTTAAGTATATTCAGATGTTTAATTGTTTTGTTCTTTTACAGGTTCTTGTGTTGTATTAAACTATTAAGTATTAATCATGACAAGTTTTGTGTGGTCACTGTATACAATAAATGATCCTAGCGACATCACTGCAAAGTGTAATATTTGCCTAAAGATTATCAAACGTGGGACGGAGAAAGGTGGCCAAAAGTCTTTCAGCACAACACCTCTTCATAATCATTTGAAGATTAATCACCCAAAAGAGTATGCTGAAGCCAAAAACGAAAATGACAAAAAAAGAATAGCTGCGACTGAATCAAAGGAAATAGGCATAGATAGAATACGGGCTAGACCATCAACTTCTACTGGTAGTACTCTGAAAGAAAAGAAAATGGACCAAATGAGTAAGCAGATCTCAATAGAGGAAAGCTTTTCATCTAAAAAAATATGGGACATCAATGACTCCAGGTCTGTGATGATTCACCGTAAAATTGGCATGATGATGGCTTTGAACAACCAGCCATTTACTTTAGTTGAAGATGATGGTTTTAGTGATCTAATGGCCTACCTCCAACCCAGATATCTATTACCGAGCAGAAGGTACTTCTCTGATACTATAATTCCTCGTCTTTATAATGAGTTCAAGTCTAAAATTGCTCAGAAGCTGGGAGAAGTAAAGCATGTCAGCTTTTCTTCAGATATATGGACATGCATAACCTCTCAAGAAAGTTTTATATCATTATCGGGTCACTGGATAGGTAAAGATTTTGAAAGATACGATGCTGTGCTACATGCCTCTCATTTCTCAGGGTCGCATACTGGCAAGAATATATCTGAAAAGTTTCGTCTATGTGGGATAGTTGGGATCCCGATGCAAATAAGAGGAATTTATTGGTGAGGGATGGAGCTAGTAATATGGCTCTTGGTAGTGACCTGGCTGAAATATCTTCAATACACTGCAGCATTCATTTACTCCAACTGGTTATTAGTGACTCAATTATAGTTCAGAGGAGTGTAATTGATATCCTTGCAAAAAGTCGCCGCCTTGCAACTCACTTTAATCATTCTCCTTTGGCCTGTAACAATTTCAAACACATTCAAGTACAGCAAAATCTTGAGCCTCTCCTATTAGTTCAAGATGCCCCAACACGTTGGAACAGTGCATATTTGATGCTGGAAAGATTATATAAATTAAAAATTCCAGTGCAACTGTATTTGGCTGATCGTAGTGAATTACCTACCATCACATCCTTCAAGTGGACACTGATACGAAATCTCCTTAAAATATTTAAACCATTCTTCCAACTAACTCAGGAAATGAGTTCGGAAAAATCAACTTTGTCTTCCGTAATCCCAAGCATTTGTATTTTACAAATATTTCTTTCAAAGATTGGCCATGATGACCAAGGTGTTCAAACGACAAAGAGAGAACTCCTGACTTCTCTTCGAGCGTTTTTTGTCGGAGAGTAATGATGGGAAGTCTTTGAACATAATGAAAAACAGGGCTTATGTGACTGTGACTGCAATAGATCCGCGGTATAAGTTATCTTTCTTTCAACAAGATCAAAAGAGCAGGCTAAATCCTAGCTGATTGAAGAAGTCATAGGTATTGAAAATGACGAAGGTGGTAATGATTCTAATGAAAATGAAAGTGGAAGGGAACGAAGCTCAAATTCCAGTTTTCCTATGCGAAAGAAGAAAGACGAAGAGGACATTCTTGAAGCGTGTTTTATGGAGATCACAAAAGGAGAGCAATCTGGGGAAGTAAGTTACAAGAGAAGAAAGGTTGAAAAAAAGACTGCTCCTGTTCTACTGATTGCAGGGGAGTTAGACCGATATGCATCTGAACCTCTTGTAGATAGAAAACGCTGTCCAGTTCAAATTTGGAAGCAATAGGACCGATTTCCTCTCCTTAAAACTATTGTTTCAAAGCTTCGCTACACACCCGCATCCTCTGTATTTTCAGAGAGAGTGTTTTCTGAATATGGAAACATCTATGAAGCAAGGCGATCCAGAATATTGCCTAAACGAGGAGAAATGCTCTTCTCTTATTTCAAAAATCAAGTTCGATAATAAACTTTTTAATTCAAATGTTACACATATTTGATTGAATCAATTAAAACCTTATTTCTGTTTAATATTTTGATCATTTACCTCCCTAAAAAGCATACAGAATCCCATCGGTGAAAACCGGTAAAAACCGGCTTTAAGAATATAGCGACGGTGAAAACCGGTTTTTAACTTTTCGGTTATTTTCCATCCCTAATATATACCCACAAATACACAACTGAATCCTCCCTCTTCTCTTAACATTCTTGGCGTTTCCTTTTCTTGTGATCCTTTCCTTTCGACCTTTCAAAGGTTCCGTGCGATGATTCCTCATTTCACGAAGGTTAAGCTTGTCGCCCCTCTTCTCGAGTTGGCCTGCTGAAGCAGTGAGGTGGTTTCTTGTACTCTCCAGTTCACATAGCCAGGTACGCTCGGCTCATCGGTGATTGTTCTGAGCCAGGCGTCTAATCTTCTTTTGAAGATATCCACTGCAACACCATTCGTGTTCCTTAGGTCTTTGGGCAGTTGATTAAACAGTTTTGGTTCCCTCACAACAAAACTATTTTATTACAGGGTAAAGGATGTTCCCTGTCTCGCCTTTAATTTGGGAACATGACACAGTCTTCCTTTGCTACTTTACACCGTTGTTTGGAGAGTTACTGGGTTCAGAATAAGATTAGGGACTAGTTTCTCCATTATTTTCCAAGTGTAAATAATGGTGTATCTCTCTCTTCTCCTTTCCAGTGAATATAGGTTTAGTTCGTGTAACCTTTCCTAGTAATTTAGTTCTTTGCACCCCTTGATCTTGGCTGTGAAGCTTCTCTGAATCCCTTCTAGGTATCTAATGTGTTCATTTTTATATGAAGATGATAGGACCGAGCAGTATTCCAAATTGGGTATGATCATGTTTACAGTAGAGAAATCATTACACTATGTAACAAAATTTTGGAAAATTTGTGTTTATCTTATTTTTTTGATGTTTCTTTATGTTTTTGGGTGCGCTGAATTAAAAAATCGCATTAGTTTTCTCGTGAAAACTCTAGTTTCTTCTGAAAACCATAATCTATTTTTGTACCTAGTGGCTTATCAGAGAGCAAAATCACAAAAAAGAAAAGGAAAGGAAAATAAATATATTTCATATTTAAAGATATATAATGTGTATATAATGTATATAATGTATATATAATGCGTATATAATGTATATACAATGCACCCAAATATAATATGCAAAATATGCTCATCAAATCTAAACGGATAATGCTTAAAAATGTACATTTGAGGGACTTTCTCTCTTGTAGTCCCGTGGATTATCTCGTATTAAACACCAGATATAGTCACCCATCATAGCTTCGTCCCATTTTCCCTGATATCTCCTCTCCATGGTTTGGATATCTTGGTGAAAACGTTCACCATGTTCTTTACTTACGTCACCCAAATTTGGTCTGAAGAATTCTAAATGCAAGTCCAGATAGTGTAACTTCAGGGACATTCTACAACCTAACCTTTGAAAGTGTTTGAGTAGATTTTCTACCAGCTCTTTGTAGTTGTCATTCTTCTTGTTACCTAAAAATCCATGGACTACAAGCCGAAATGACTGCCAAGCATTTTTTTCAAGAGCTGTCATTTTTTCTTCTAACTCTTTAGATGCTAACATGCGTCTGACTTGAGGTCCAACAAATATACATCCCTTGATTTTAGCTTTAGAAAGTTTG
>JAJOZX010005470.1:112500-115000 GCA_023014485.1 Bathynomus jamesi | reverse complement strand
CCCGGTTTGTGGGTTTTAATAAGACCATAAAGGTAAGGCAGAGCAGGTGAAGTGGACAAAAAAAGGGGAATTAAGTCCTTATGATCTTTGAGAATGCGTTTCAAGCCACTATTGAATGATTTGATGACATCATCCTGCGGGTTCTTCCTAAGTTTCACGTATGTGGCGGGGTCCTGAAGCAGCTCATTCATCTTTCCAATGTAATCCACTTTGTCCATAATAACTAAGGTGTTAGCCTTGTCTGCTTTAGTAATATGGAGCTCACTATATTTTTTTAATTGTGAAAGGCTATTGCGGAAACGTTTAGGAAAGTTATCTTCGTAAGAAATATTCGCAGCACCATAGACAAGGCCTTTAACTATGTTAACCAAAAACTGAGGAAGGTTACACTGTTTTTCAAAACAAGCAAGACTATGACAAATTTTTAAAGCAGTAGGTTTTTTAACAATATAAAAGGACATACAAAATCCAAGGGCACTTTTTGCATCGTCACTAATGTTTTTCGAAGAAAGGTTCAAAACACACTTTGAGCTTGCTTTTTTACTCCACTGACTGTTTCGAATGAGACTTTTAATTTTGCGATCCAAAATGTTTCGAAGTGAAGAAGTTCTCCGACGCAACACGTTGTAAATTTCATCAAACAAAGGTTGGATCCACGGTTGGGGAATAACAGTCAAAACATTACGTTTGGCAATGCCTAAATTTTTGAAGGTGGACCACTCATTTTGTCTGGTGACTTCAATATGTTTCTTTAAAATTACTCTGCTAAAGTTGTTGAACGGATGGTCGTCCATTTGTCTGAGGCGAATCGGAAGGAGGAACTTGGGAAGGACCTGCTCCTCCAGACAATTAGTAAGAAACTTTCGTCGGATCCGAATTGCATGCCCCTTCATTAATGTAGAAGAAAACACAGACACAAACGGGACAATAGAGGGAACAGCAAGGCGAAGGAACGCGTGGTGTTCATTATATGAAAAATTATTTCACGAAAGTGACACGTGAAAATATTTATGATGAATAAAACCACGAAGGGAAAAGAAACACAAAGGGGTGCTCAAGCGCTTTCGTCTAATGACATCCTCAGGAACACTGGAGTGAAAGGACAGATCAAGGCAATATATAGGTTACAAAAATAAACATACATACATACATATTCATATATATATACATATATATATATATATATACATATACACATATACATATATATGTGTGTGTGTGTGTACATATATATAGTAAGCATAGAAAAAATTGTGGAGGAGCAAACAACATTTGTATTGGAAATTGACACTTTTAGCATTTCGGCCGACATTCAATATAAATTCAAATGGCTTGTTTATGAAACAGGTCACAAAAGAATAAAGAAATAAAAATAAATATAAATATAAATTGAGAAAAAATTAATTACAAAATAGTGCCTTAGTGATATATATGTCACAGCCTAAATAACCATAAAGAAATAAACCGCCAAGAATTACATAACTATGATCTACCATTACCTGCACACACTGTTTTGGAACTTATTAAGCTTTGTATCAAGGATTGTAAATTCACTTTCAATGGCGAGCATTATCAACAAGTTTTTGGGATGGCCATGGGCAACCCTTTGTCGCCCCTTCTCTCCAATATTTATATGGAGTTGTTTGAAATTACTTACATTCCGAGAATCCTGGGGGTTGGCATCCCTTGGTTGCGGTACGTCGACGATATTTTGTGTATCTGGCCCATGAATCGTGACCTGGATGACTTCCTCCTTCAGTTAAATGACCAAGTCCCCTCCATTAAATTTACTTTAGAAGTGGAACAAGACAACTCAATCCCGTTTTTGGATGTGCGTGTTCATAGGGATAGCCCGGGGTTTAAGTTTAGTATCTATCGGAAAAAAAAAACAATTTGTCCTACGTACACTTTTACTCTGGACATGACACCCCTATTAAAAAGGCCATATTTTCCTCAATGTTTCTCCGCGCTCTTAGGATTGCCAGCCAGTCCGGAATACATCGATGCCGAATTGGAAAATATCAACGGTATTGGAAGTGAGTTGTGTTACCCATCTGCGTTCATGGAATCTTGTCTTAATAAGGCTAAACGAACCTTCTATCGTGTGAATAATAACACTCGCACCTTGTCAAAGAATATTTTAGTACTTCCATTTTTCCCGGGCTTCTTAGGCATTGCTAATGTACTTAAACTTTTGGATATCAGTGTAGTTTTTTCATATAACAATATTGTGAAAAACATCAGAGTAAAAAATAGCCCTACCAATAATTTAGGCATTATCTATAAAATTGGGTGTAAGCAATGTGATTCCTTTTACATAGGTCAGACGGGAAAGGATTTGCAAACGCGTGTAAAACAGCATCAATATTCCGTTAGAACGGGACAGTTGTCCAGTGCCCTTTTTGTCCATTTGTCAGAGTTATCCCATTGTATTGATTGGAATAATGCTTCAGTTTTGTTTCACTCTAGCAACATTGTTAATAGAAATATTCTTGAGTCG
>JAJOZX010005470.1:0-110000 GCA_023014485.1 Bathynomus jamesi | reverse complement strand
TCACTCCTCGTTCAATTGGTTGTGTGTAGCCGGGATATTTTGTTATCTCAATATTTAATTCTCCTCCAGAGATCAAAGTCTGAAGATAGTCGTTGGACAGGCGCTTAGTGAGTGGAGGCTCAAACCTTTCTGTGGAGCTCCAGTCTATCATGCCGGTGTAGTCAGTTGCTTCAAAGTGCAACTTTGGCACCTTAAAGTGTCGAATACCGACAGCTGCATCAGAAGTTTCCCTGGCTTTCATTATTCTTCTAATTGCTAGCTCGCGAATATGCTTTCGGTTGTCGGTAATCATGTTCAGAATGAAATTCTCAGGGTGTGCAAAGTGAGCATTCCTTTGGATGACAGGTTGAACAATTGTTTTCTAATCATTCGGCAAATAACGACACTTTTCAATCATAGAAAATAGATGCTTTGCTCCAAATGTACAATCTGAATTGATCTTGATAGAGAACCAATCCGGAGCATATACTTTTGCGACGAAGGTAGACAATATGATGAGCTTTTTAGATGGTACTGCGGAAGCGACGTACAGAAGAAGGATTCGGTTTACTGTAGTTAGCCATCTAGAATGAGAAATTGGACCTGGGTTACGGTTAGCTAGACTGGACGTGACCTTCCCGCATGAAACAGCGCTGCAAATATTTTTCAGATACTTTTGATCACTATTCAGGTCAACAACGTCGTTCAGGTAAGATGATATTGATTGACTTAAATTTGACAGGAGGAATGGTTTTACAGTTAACTAGCTGTTTACCAATTGTACCTGTGAAAGATGTAGGACTTCGAGTACCGCCATCCAGATAATGCATCAGATGTCTCAATGGTAGTTCATTCGTGTGTAGTAAGCACACCATTCTCTGCAAGGGTTTTTCTAAATGTTCCTCAAGTTTCCGTATCACACCTCCTTTCTCGCCAGTGTTGATGATTGTTCCATCGCAACCCACAACGATAAGATCATTAATATCAAAATCATTTCTTTGCAGAAAATTCATGATCGCCTCAGCCGTATCCTTGGCTGATCCTGATGAAGGAGTCACATGGCCTATGTACTTGGAGCCAGGCTCTTGTATTAGAGTTATATGTTCTTCAGAAATAGTTTGACGGACAAATTTGTGAGCGTTCTTCACTTGTGCTATGGTTTGGTCCTTCCGACCATCGAAATAAATACCACCAAATAATTTTTCATGTAAGTATGACAGTGACTAAGATTCTTGCAGGTCTCTCCGGTGATTACTTCGTTCACCTCCAATTTTACTTCGATCAATGACATGGGATTGTTCAGTATCTTTGATAATCCCGAGGACTTCTAGTAATGCCGATGTTAATGCTGCTGTTGCTCTATCAGATATTCTATGCCTATCACACTCTCACGCAACAGTTGGGATGGGTGTTCGCATTTGTTTTGCTTTTTTTTCACTGTGAGTTTTTACAGTTGATGTTTTTTTCTTGAAGAACTGTTCAGTCACTTGATTCACTTGTGTTATCATCACAATCAGAACTGCTTTCAATCACTTCAAATGATGACTGAATACTATCCTCAGATTTTCCCTGTGACTTCGTCTTTCTGTCCATTTCTGCAACAAATCTTCTTTCTTTTTTTTCAATTTCTTTGTTTTCACCACATCAACTCCTGCGATACACATTTTTCTTTCTGTTCGCTGATCTGTCAGAAAATGCTGTCAGAAATGCTGTCAGAAAATGCACTTACAAGCAGCAATGTCAAACAGTTTAGAATTACCTTCATCTCTAAATTTTGTTACTTGTGCTGAGTGGCTCTTAATCATGTGTCTGCTTTTATATCCTTTCAATAGCTTATTGTATTTCACTCGGAAATCTTTAACCTTATCAACTACACTTTTGTGAGCAATGGTGGGAATAGAAGCATTTACCAGAGTGTTTCAACGACAACTGCTACAGGTTCACAAATGCCTCTGAAAGATGGTTCCTTCTCACCTTCAGATGTAATTTCAGGTCGAAGCCACATGTAGTATCGCATTACATCTCTTAGTGTTGGCAAAGTATTGCTTATAAATTCACTGAATGAACCTAAAAACACAGGACAAACAATTTTTCCGCGGGTTTTAACCTTCTTTGTATCCATTATACTTGGACAATATCAAAAACTTGCTAGAAAAAGACAAAGTTCAATAATGTACGGTCAGTTACAGAAGTGTGTGGCACATGACCTCACACAATTACAGCTCAAATGACACAATGAATGACTCGTGTCTACTGTCTATTGACTGAGTTGGCAATCACAGCGGGCTGTTGCCAGATGTACGATAAGAAAATCAGTAAATCGTATAACATTGAGACCTCTTGCGGGACCTGAAAACATGCTTGAAATGCAGAAATATTTTACCTGCTATATGTTGGGTACAATAGGCAACTTTTAAACATATCGCCGAAAAAATCAAAGAAAAATGTTTTTTCACTCCACCCTAATATATATATATATATATATATATATATATATGCAGTGCTTAATTTGTAAATGAAAAAGAAGTGGAACGCAGGTGAAGCCCTCACAGTTAGGGGGTCTGGGGGAGCGCTGTAAGCTCCCCAAACCAAGCGCCCCGGAAACCAACGCATTTTAAGCGCTTTTTCTGCGAAAACTGCGCAACATGCAAATGAAAGTTCTTCGAATACAGTATTATTTTAAAGAAAAAGTTAGACTGTGATTGCAACATCTAAGTGAAATGATATTTCATCTAAGTGAAACAAAATATTATATGTATTTGAAACAAAATAAAATTGCTTTACTTACATGCTATTGCTATATATAGGAAGTTGATAAAATAATCACATTAATTTCCACACACACTCCATACTTCTGCTTGATCAATTAGTTTTCGCTTTCTACTGTCTGTATTTCGTTGGATTTTAAATTACGAAATTACGTTGCTGACCTTTTTATTAAAATAAAAACCTTTTTTTTATTGTTTTAAAATAAAAGTACCGGAACGGCGTTCCGGAGCGTTCCGTCACAAATTAAGCACTATATATATAAGCACACCGGACAAAAAATTAGTCACCCCTCTCAGAATGTACCTAATAACGTGTGACGGCGCCTCTGGCCTTGATAACCGCACGAATCCGGCGAGGCAGAGACTCTACGAGGTTGTGCATGTACTGAACATCGATTTGCTGCCACTCGTTCATCAGCCGGTCCCGAAGTTCCGCCAGAGTCCGTCGGTGTCTATTCTGCGCTTCACTTTCTGTTTCCAGCCTGAACAACACCTTCGACGCATTCAGGATTAAAGGCTTCATTGGACCTGCGATGTACTCGTCGCCTCCCATCATTGGAGAACAAACAAAAACGGGACTCATCGGACCAAATTACACGTTTCCAATCTGCCGCAGTCCAGTTTTTGTGCCTCTGAGCCCATTTATAACGTGCCAATTTGTGACTTGCTGTTAACAGCTGCCTCTTCCGTGGTACCCTGCTCCAGATGTCCATCGCATGCAGTTCTCGTCGCAATGTCCGTTCGGAAATTGGTCGCTGGAGAACCTCATTGGTTTCTTGGAGCAATTGTTCTCTGGTTTGAAAACGATTTGCAGTTACTAGACGAGAAACATGGCGGCGGCCCCTATTGTCGAGAATTGTTTTCCGGCCACAGTTACGCCGTCGATTGTCAGTTGATTGCGAACTACACCACTCTTTGTAAACTCGCTGGACAGTACGCGTTGACACACCAACAAATTGGGCTACTTCAGACATTTTGTGTCCGTGGGCTCTGCCAAACACGATGGCTCCTTTTTGCCACTGAGTAACGTCTGCCTCACGACCCATTTTGCAGACTATATCCAACACACACTTTGTTCTTCACCACGTCACGAAACAGATCTGATCCTGTGTGCTACGTCACCGCTACTTGTCACTTACCAATGCTACATCAGCGCCCTCTGTGTGACCTTGAACTTCCTACTATCGGTGCTATTAGGGGTGACTAATTTTTTGTCCGGTGTGCTTATATATATATATATATATACAGTATATATATATATATATATATATATATATATATATATATATATATATATATATATATATATACATATATACCGACAAACACATCTGAATCATCTGAATCCTTCCTCTTCTCTTAACATTCTTGGCGTTTCCTTTTCTCGTGATCTTTCCTGGAAAGATCACATATACACTCTTTCTAAAACAGCTCCTAAGAGGCTAGATGTGCTGTACCGCCTCCGCTGTTTCTTAACCCCCACTTAGTTGATGATGTCTCTGGACAGGGGACTTGTTCGCCCGTGTATGGAGTATGCTTCTCATGTATGGGGTGGCTCAACCCACACAGCCGTACTTGACCGGGTGGAATGAAAGGTTTTTCGTCTCATCAATTCCCAGCCTCTTACTGATTGTCTTCATTCCGTCTATAACGGACATTGCTCTTCTGAACTCTCTAACAGCATGCCTCATCCTTTAAGGAGAGCACGAAGTACCAGACTTTCTAAACTTTCTCATTCCTTTTCTGTACAACTATCGAATGCAAGGGTTAATCGGTATTTTCAGTCTTTCTTCTACTCAACCGGACAACTCTGGAATAATCTTCCTCATTCCACCTTTCCTCCTGTTTATTTCCTCACTTCATTCAAACGTAAAGTGTCTAGGCATCTCGAAAACCCCGGACCTTGATTTTGGCTCTCATCTTCTATGGGAGGGAGCTTTTGCAGGTATTTGCCCTTGGCCCCTCCTTCCTGCATAAAAAACAAAAAAAAACAGCCAAACTCTAGATACTCATGAATCTTTGTGTTTCCTGGATGCCTCTAAGGCATTTGAGCGTGTTAATCATGACAAATTATTCACGAAACTTGTAAATCGTAACATACCTCTTTACTTGGTCCGTATATTAATATTCTGGTATAATCACTAGACAGTGATTGTAAGATAGGGTGGGGTTTAATTCAGAACCATTCTCTGTGACCACTGGTGTCAGGCATGGAGGGATCTTAGCCCCTACTTATTCATTGTTTATAAGGATAATCTAACTGTTGTGATAAACACCTGTAAAATAGGTTGCTATACTGGTATAATGATTGTTAATCATCTGTTGCATGCATATGATCTAGTTCTTATTTCTCCATCTGTAAAAGACCTTTAGCACACTTTTGAAGGTGTGTGAAAGGTATGGGAAGGATAACGACATAAAATACAATGCTTTTAAAAGTCATGTTATGATTAAGAGGACAAAGGTCTAAAATATATAAAATTTCCTGAATTTCAATTGAGTGGTATGGTGCTGTCAGAAGTGACCCAGACTTAGTATCTTGACCACATACTAACTGATAGTTTTTCAGATGACTGTTATTCTAAGCCAATGTAGAAAATTATATGCTCAGGGAAATGGTTTGTCTAGAAAAATTCATATGTGTACATTAGATGTTAAATTGATTTTGTTTAAAACTTTTTGTACTCCAGCGCGTGGTGTGACTCACCCATGTGACTCGTTCCCCCACACCTGTCTCTCTGCCAAACCGCGCACCGGCTGCTCATAGTCATCTGAGAGCTTGACCTGATTGGACGTGCACTCCTCACAATAGAAAACGATGGAGTTTCGTTCAGCAGCATTCTCAATGCCGTACACGCTGTGCCCGTGACGAAGTCGTTGCGTGTGAAACTACAGTGTGTATAAATTGAGAAAATTATATGTTGCATATAATAATATTTTTAGGGGTTTATTAAGAACTCGAAGATTTATAAATGTATGCTCCTTCTAGTGACAGTATGCTGTTTGTAATCAATAAGGTACCTAACTGTGCCAGTTTCATTCGCAATTTTGTATTTAGATTTATCACTAGGCTTGGCGAGCCATTCAATAAGATAATAGAAACCATGGTTAGTGGACTGGCGCCGATATATTTTATAAATCTCAAATCTGGAAGCATTGGCGTAAACAATTGCATGTTAATTATGCACAGTGATTCACGGGCCTGCTTACTCAGTGCTCCAGACAACTATCTCTTAATCGGTCCACTTGTATAATGTTTGAACCTGACGAGAATGAAATAAAGCGTTTGTTTATTTGTTTATATGGGACAAGTGCCAGCAACTAATAAATGTCAGTACAGAATCAGAATTATCACTAAAAGAGCCTGAGCGGCACTACTAGTTTATTCATTACCTAGATATCCTTACTCCCTGATTGATATTCACTACCAAAAGTTTTGGGTGCAGTACTGGTAATGAATAAAATCTACTTACACTGCTGCGTATGTCAAAACTACATAAAATACTTATTTTATAACGTTTCCCCGAAAGATATTAGTGGTGGCCGAGTCAAAATTTATCTGTTATCCTTCAATACAGGTAGGGAGAGAGAAAAGTTTTAATTAGCGATGCTGAATTTTATATGATAGTTTGGGAGAATTTAATGTAAAATAAATAATGAATTAAGTCTGGTGCTGCGTTAGTTCGAATTATTCTTCTACAAATTGTGTAAATAACATAATTACTCAATGCATAGGGCAATCTGGCATCTAATCTTAAAACATGATGGGTTAAAATATGAAAAATTAAATAGTTACCCTAATTTAATTTATATTTTGTTTTAAAAATTTATTAATATTTTTATGTTATAGTTTAAGGATACAATTGTGTCTTAAAGATAAATTTGTATTTAATAATCCAGAAAGAAAATAATTGGGTAAAAGAGTTAAAAGTGAATAAGTTAACTCGAAATACAATCTATTTTTAATATAAAGTTATATTAATATATTTTGAAATAAGGTTTAAAGATATATTTGTGTTTTAAACATAAATTTGTATTTATTAAGCCAGAAACACAAGAAATGGGTAAAAGATGAGAAATGAAATAGTTACCCCTAATTCAATTTCTACTTTGTTTTAAAAATCATATTACTGCTTTTTATTTAATTATAAATTTGTATATTAAGGTGAAAATTTGTTTATGTATTAAACTTAGTTTATCATATTCGATTTTTTGTTTAAAAGATCGCAACCAAACGTCAAATTGACCTTGTGGCAGTTTTCCGCCATGAGAAGCTCAATAGTAGCGTTGCACTTTTTTTTTAGACCTTGTCCGTCTACCCCTGGCCCCATAAACGTATTTGTTTATGGTTAACCCTTTCATGCCGTATGGGCGCAAATGAGACCATCAAATTTTATGAGATTTTAGTCATTCTGGAGATATAACACAAGTGTTTTTTGTGGCATGAAAAGTAAACGAAAATCAGGTATGAATGGGTTAATAGCTTTGTTTATTAGTTGGGTCGTATTTAGAGACCTTGTCAGTCTATCAAGAGCTGGTAAGTAAAAGCCGTGGGCAAGGCGGCTTTGGTCAGGTGTTGGTAAGTAATGCCGTAGGTACGGCGGCTGTGTAATACTGTGTTGCTGCTGAGAGGTCTTAAGGTTTAAACGGTTGGTTGTAGTCCTCATCTCGGCTACGTGGTGTTGATGGAATGAGCTCCTAAAAGTCTATACTTAGACGATTGGTTGTAGTCCTCATCTCACCATGTGCTGTTGATGGGATGAGCTCCTAAAAGTCTATACTTAGACGATTGGTGGTTGTAGTGCTGGTTGTGGTAATGGTTGTGGGGAGGTATTCTTTTTTGTGTGGTAGTTATTCGGCATGCTCGTATATATTTTGCTATTGGGACTTTACATGCATCTGTTTATATACGTTGTGTGTGTGTGTGTGTGTGTGTGTGTGTGTATGTAATAATAGGGGATCTATGAGCGTGTATATTGTCGGGTGGGTGCGCTTTTAATTCGGTCGAGGGTTATTAATATATACAGGGTGGGGCACGGGAACCAAGTGTTTTTGGAATAATCAGGAAAATGATATTTATTTTTGTAAAGAAAATATATTGGTAGAACAACATTCGTAAGAACATAGCATTTCATGTCATAATAATCATGTACCGAAAATTATATCTGGCATATGATGTCCTTGGCCGTCGACGCATTGTTGAAGGCGTTTACGAAAATTGGCCTCCACTCTTCCCAGCAGGTCTCTGTTGATTTGGATGATTTGTTGACGGATCGCTTCCTTCAATGCATCTAATGTACGGGGCTTGTCCTCGTAGACACGTGACTTGAGGTACCCCCATAGAAAGAAGTCACATGTGGACAAGTCAGGGGACCGAGGGGGCCATGCAATGTCACCAAATCTCGAAATGAGATGGTTGGGAAACAGGGGCGAAGAACAGCCATTGACGCTCTGGCGGTGTGTGGCGTGGCCCCATCTTGCTGAAACCACAAATGTCGACGAGCAATACGCCTTCTTCGTAACTCAGGGATGAAAAAGGTGTTCACCATCTCAATGTAACGCCCAGATGTTATGGTAACGGTAACCCCATTTTGTTCGAAGAAATAGGGACCGATGACGCCAAACTTTCCCACCGCGCACCAAACTGTAACCTTAGGGCTATGCAGCGGTTTTTCATGGAGTTGTCGCGGATTTTCAGCAGCCCAATACCGACAGTTTTGATTGTTGACGGCCCCATTAAGGTGGAAATGGGCTTCATCACTCATTACCACCATCATGTTTTCATTCTGCTCATAAAGTGCAAGCATTTCCTGTGCAAAATTCAGTCGTTGGGGGCAATCGTTTACATTCAATTCCTGCACCATCGCTAACTTGTATGGGTGAAAATGTAATTCTTCATGCAAAATCCGTCTAACAGTACGATTGCTGATTCCGACTGCAGCTGAATGTCTCCGAGCAGAGCGGCCTGGGCTTTGCAACATCGCTTGTCTGACCCTTTCAACGTTCTCTGGAGTACGCACAGTGCGTTGCGGCCCCTTCGGTTTTGTTTTCATTATTGAGCCTCCTGTTCGAAGATTGTGTCACGAGCGGGAACAGAGTCATTTCGATGAATGTTGAATCTGCGGCGAAACGCACGCTGAACTGCTGTCACTGACTCGCCACTCCTAACAAAATGATCATACGCGAACATGCGGTGTTCTAACGTCCACTGCTCCATGATGGCACCTGAAAGATAAAGGTGAGTGTTAGTTAAAGTTAAATGCTATGAACCCAGGAATGGAATGCTACCTACCGCACGCCCCTCCCATTCCTAATGGCCGATTACTAGCTATTCAAAAAACACTTGATTCCCGTGCCCCACCCTATACATAAACAAGCCAGTTACACCTAAGTCTTATAAGCCAACTGCCAAATGACTGACTAAGTCAACTGGCTGAATTACACTTCTAAGCCCGGTGATGTTCGGATGAAATCTCATTATGCGCCTGGGTCCCCCAGGCGAAGGAAGCTCTCTTTGCTCTCCTCTCTCCTCTCTCTCCTAGGTTAGGTATACCCCTTTAGGGGGTGAGGACATCCCACCTGCCCCGAAGTTTCTTCTCCCCTCCTGTTTTCTCTCCTCTCTCTTAGGTTAGGTGGATTCCCACAGCTTGTGGGTGGCAGCTTGGGTGATTCCCTCTTTTTTCATTTTTTTGGCACCCTGGGTGGGGAGGGGTGTTGGCACTGGCACTGGAAATATTTTATTTGCATGCATTGGTGCATATTTAATATCGTACTAACACTTCCGAATGTGTGTGTATTTAGCTACCTTAGTGATCGCGACAATCTTTAAGATACACACACACACCCCTCATGGTGACAAGAACGTGTGGGTGGTGACATTATCGGTGTCGTCATACTCAGATTTATTTTATATTTGAAGTCATTAATCCCATGAAAAAAATTAAGATTAGGGTAAGGTACTTTTGGTCTTGTTTGTTTATTTCTAAAGGTTAAATGCCGCCATCCACAACTGAAAATATAAAAATATCGGGGTTCTAACGTCGCCAAACGTGTGTGCGTGTGAACAGATAACTGTTTTTTTTTCCATGACTGATTAATTCTGTGAATCATTATAAATTACAGATTTAAAAAGCATGACAATCGTTCCTTGCTGTTATTTCGTGAGGTTGGTGATTAAATCATAACCACCAACTTTTAAAGTTTTACGGCACTCGGCCAAGATCAATCTAATTTGAAAAACTTAAAAATATAAGCACTGCTAAGAATTTTGTCAAATTATTTGTCAATACTGTACAATAAGAAGTGCTTTCTGGTTTTTTACTACGCTTGAGAAGTGGGAACCCAATGAATAACGAGCCTTGTGTTTAGGTTGATTGAGTACCAAATTAAGAATAATTTTATTTAAAAAAAAGCCTAAAATAGCAATTTATTTTTAAAACTTAATCGAAATTGGTGTCTACTTAAGTCAGTGGTTCTCAACTTTTTCTTTTTCTGTACCCCTTGAATTCTTTCACTGGATTTTTTCGATTTTCGAAAGATAGAGGATTTTTACTTTCTTTACGACCGTGTGACTTGTGGCCGTTTGTTAATCGTATATAAAATTAAAAGGGTTATTTTTCAGGACCCCTTCGCGTATCCCCTAAGTTTCCCTCGCGTACCCCTGCGGGTACGCCCTACCCCAGTTTGAGAACCACTGACTTCAGTAGAGAAAAATCACTTTCAGTAGTTACTATACACCAAGGCACTTAAGCTCTTTGGGATTGCACATTTAAGTTTTATTGTAGTCGATGCCTTCCAGGTGAAATTTTAAACAACATTCATTTTTATCCAATATATTTATCCAGGCAAGTATTTAAAAATTCATGCCATAAACACAATTAGTATAATCTCATAATTTATATGACCAACAAATTATTTTTTTGCAGTTCGCCTAAACTAAAAATTGTTCTCGTTGTTCATACCGTAGTATTGGTTTAATCTGCGTATGTGGTCGTCTCAGTATGCGCACAAAAATTTCTTAGTAATATTATTGTACATTCACATATAATACAAACATGTCTCTAATTTTACATAAATTAAGTGGTTCGAATTCTCATGCTGTCGAACGTTTTTTGCGCGAAATTATTATACAATCAGTGTTTCCTAATCATGTAAAATCGCGGCACGTTGAACTATCCCCGCCATAAACCCATTTTTTTTTTATCTGAGCAGTTTCCTAATGTATACTAGGATGAATGAAAAACAAGCTCACAACTCCTTTCCCATAATTTAGTTTCAACAGGAACTCGTTTATCATGTGGGAAGGGTTAGAAAATTGTAACACGTTCAAATATTGATAAAAGCCAACAAAACTTAAATAGCACTATTTAATATCATTGGACATTAATTCCTCACCCACTGATGCGACAGGTACAAGACTAGTTTGTCCTTTCCTCCCGCCGCAAGTGGTCACCTTTAGCCCTTCTACGTCAGCTTCCCGGGCAATGAGCGCGCGGACGCTACAACAGGGGACGTGTCCTCCTTGCCTTTTGACTTGGATTCCGAACTTCACGTAGTTTTCTTGGGATGGGTCTGGGGATTTCCTGAAGGACCTGAAAAACTCGGTCAGCCCGTCACCGTTCTGGTGCCCCTGCTTATAGCCACACTCCCACCTACTGTACTGTATAACGGGGGATCTTACCCCTTCACATCTCTTGACTTTCCTCGCATTCACCGTTGCACGCTCCCGACTACTTCCCATTTGTTGGGAGACCACGCCGGTATCAAAGGACTCTCTCGATCTTCTGCTCTCCATTTAGAAATCCAGGTTGGACCTCTTAGTCTCCCTGTGCCCTTTCTCCTTTACTTCCCGTCATTTTAACTGCTTTCCCTCTCCTCTAACTTTTCGGCGCAATATGACCCCGATAGTAGAAGCGATATTCCCTTTTCTTCACTTTGCGGCGATAACCATTATGTCTAGTAACCTCTTTTTGTAAACTTCAGTCACTGAAATTCTGCTAATTCCGTTTATAGAATTAACATTTACAGCTTGTTACACTTCATCTCCAAGTGCACGATGGTATTTCGGATCCACGATTACCCTCCTCTCAGACATGGAAACCACTTGCATTTGTGTTAATGCACTGACCAAACGTTCTCCAGCATTTCCTTTTTCTTCCCCCTTCCCCAACATTGGAAAACAATTTCACCACTATTCTATTTCTAAGTATTCTCTAGATGAAGGATGAAGGTACTTAAACTTTGGAAGATACGAAATTATTACATTGATCAGTATTACGTCATAGGCAGTATTAAAGAAATAACAATAGACTCGAAACTTCGTAACTCAGAGGTATGAAATGAAGACCTGCCACCTTACGTGATTAGAACCACATATCACCTATCCAAAGCCTATCCAAATGGAGAGCGGTCTGAAAAATAACTCCGACAGCACACCATATACGAAATGTTTGCATTGTAATAGACTAAGTAGAGTATTCCCACTTCACCCTTGGAGTGCGGTCCACGTCAATAGACGTTATTCAATTTTTCTTAATTTTTGCGCATACAGTAATATCGGGGTTAGTGCAAGGGTTAATGGCAGACACAATCCTTAAACTTTTAACTTCTTAAAACCTGTTAACATGCATGATGACTTGTGCAAAGAAATAATTCCTGCCTACATACACAAATTACTACATGATCCATTTAAAAATGGGCCTAACGGTGCAAATTTGTAAACTTTTCCTGATACATGTACTCTACCACTCGTATACTTAAATAACCAATTACAAAATTTACAAAACTAGCTGATTCAGTTTTATCTCTACCTAGGAAAGAAATTTATCACGCGTATCAATTTCGGTTAACTGTTCGAAAAGCAGTTTGTCCTGTTGCACTTTTGTAGAGGGACTTATTTTGACTTGTAATGTATTTACCACTACCAGCAGGCATCAAATAACGTCTAATTCACCGCTTCGCAGATTGTGCTACGCGATTTTCTTTTAAGTAGCTATAACTACGCCGGTTCCTAATTGATAAGTTTCAAAACAATTTTTGGAGGTGAAACCACCTTTTCGACTGCGAATGTGCGTACTATCTAATTTGCCCTGCAGTAGGGTTACCAGATGTCCGGCAAAAGGAGGACGTGTCCTCCTTTTCAATCTCACGTCCTCTGCCTGGCAGGCACTTTAAATATGTTGATAGTGTCCTACCTTTTACTTAGATATGATCCAGACTTAAAAATGAGCTTCCCACAAGCTCAGTAGTTTGGGCGCAAAATGGGAGAGTGCAATGCAATGTTACAATGTTGATCAATGTTGCAAAGGGGAGGGGGTTATCCCCCAAGCTGCAATGAGGGGGGAAGGGGTTATGCAAGAAATCAATGCTGCAAAAGGGGGGGGGGGATGGAGGATAACCTCCCCCCCAAAGGGATAACCTTAACCTAAGAGAGGGAGAGAAAGGAGAAGGAGGAGAGTCTTTGGGGTAGAAGAGGGATGTCCTCACCTCCAAAGGGAAACCGAACCTAATCCCTAATCTAAGAAGGAGAGAGGAGAGTTCTTTATTCCATCAGAGTCCGTCGCATAATGAGAGTCCAGAGGCCCAGCATCTGTTATATAGAGGGTTTGGATTGCCAGTTACCACTTATTTATTTATTTATTTCTATAAGGAGAGTTGGCATGGCAGATACCACAATTTTAATTATTTTTTTATAGATGGGTTTCCAGAGACTCCTATATAATTTAATTATATGCTGGGTTACCAGGCTGCACCATTTATTTTAATTACTTATTTATTAAAGGCAAGAGAAACTTTCTCCTTAAATTGCTCGAACTAATTAAAACACATTATTTATTTAATTAACAATAAAAGAAAAATGTTTGCAAAATAACAGTACACACTTTTTATATATTAAAGAAAAACAATTATTTTAACTACGTTCTCGGAAAGTGTCTATTTACTTTTGTCATTCCTCTCTGTCTTCTCAATATTCTCAATACAGTTAACTAAGCGAAAGCTTTACTCTGCCCACAATAGACGAATCCCAATATTTAAAAGAAATACAATTAATCCATGGTTTAGTAAAAAAAATAAATAAAACTAATATTAATAATAAAAGAAATACACAAGATTATTTATATTGTACATTATTCCAATTACATAGTCTATAAGAATAATATTTAATTTACCTATAATTCGAAAGACGTGAATCGCTTTCTTTCACGCTAAAGCCAAACCGAAAGTGTCTATTTACTTTTGTCAATCATCTCTTATATAAAATGTCTTCAAAAACAGCATTTCTTATTCCAAGAAAGACAAAAAAATGCCCGAATTGTTCATTCTGAAGAAGGTCAAGCTTTTCACTCCACCTTAGATCTACAGTTTAACGTGGAATCCGAACCACCACCAGCCCAGCGTCTTAACCATTAGGTCACCCAGAGTCCGTCGCATAATGAGAGTCCAGAGGCCCAGCATCTGTTATATAGAGGGTTTGGATTGCCAGTTACCACTTATTTATTTATTTATTTCTATAAGGAGAGTTGGCATGGCAGATACCACAATTTTAATTATTTTTTTATAGATGGGTTTCCAGAGACTCCTATATAATTTAATTATATGCTGGGTTACCAGGCTGCACCATTTATTTTAATTACTTATTTATTAAAGGCAAGAGAAACTTTCTCCTTAAATTGCTCGAACTAATTAAAACACATTATTTATTTAATTAACAATAAAAGAAAAATGTTTGCAAAATAACAGTACACACTTTTTATATATTAAAGAAAAACAATTATTTTAACTACGTTCTCGGAAAGTGTCTATTTACTTTTGTCATTCCTCTCTGTCTTCTCAATATTCTCAATACAGTTAACTAAGCGAAAGCTTTACTCTGCCCACAATAGACGAATCCCAATATTTAAAAGAAATACAATTAATCCATGGTTTAGTAAAAAAAATAAATAAAACTAATATTAATAATAAAAGAAATACACAAGATTATTTATATTGTACATTATTCCAATTACATAGTCTATAAGAATAATATTTAATTTACCTATAATTCGAAAGACGTGAATCGCTTTCTTTCACGCTAAAGCCAAACCGAAAGTGTCTATTTACTTTTGTCAATCATCTCTTATATAAAATGTCTTCAAAAACAGCATTTCTTATTCCAAGAAAGACAAAAAAATGCCCGAATTGTTCATTCTGAAGAAGGTCAAGCTTTTCACTCCACCTTAGATCTACAGTTTAACGTGGAATCCGAACCACCACCAGCCCAGCGTCTTAACCATTAGGTCACCCAGGGTACCCATTTATCTACCAACCAATTGTGCGGAAGGATGAACAGCTGGGTTTTACCGCGCGCCGGCTGCCATCGCCGGGTCTCGAACCCGGAACCGATGGATTCACAGTCAGTGATGCTAACCACAGAGACGGGACTTTGAATGAAAAACAATTGGCTGAAAATACAAGCAGTATAATATATCACACTTTATATATATATATATATGATGAATAAAACCACGAAGGAAAGGAAACACAAAATGGTGCTCAAGCGCTTTCGTCTAATGACATCCTCAGGAACACTGAAGTACATAAAAAGGTTAAGCCTATATATAGGTTACAGAAAGAAAAAAAAAAGAAAAAATAAATAACATACATACACACACACACACATATATATATATATATATACACATATCTATATATACAAATACATACATACATACATACATACATATATATACAATAAACAGAGAAGTAAAAATAATAAAAAATTAAAAATTAAAACCTTAAAGGATTACCAGTGAGGCGTACAGATTTGTAAGGAAAAATATCGATTTTTAGCACAAGATCAAATGGATTATAAAAATACAAAATTATACTGGAACTCTGCCGGGTTTTAACACAATGCTGCCTATGGTCAGGTTTCGATATATATAAAAAAAATAAAAAATAAAATGCAAATTAAAAGTTAATCGATTTTTAGCACAAGATCAAATGGATTATAAAAATACAAATTTATACTGGAACTCTGTCCGGGTTTTAACACACTGCTGCCTATGGTCAGGTTTTGATATACATATATAAAAAAAAATAAAATGCAAATTAAAAGTTAATAAAGTAGAAGACAAGTTTACCAAAGATTTAATGTTTTACCCTTCTTATTTAAATCTGTTTTAAAGGAATTCAACATAACAGGATCGAGTTGAAAAAGACCTTTGCTTATGTTGAAGTTATTTGAAAGTTGGATAATGGCAGACTCAAGAATATTTCTATTAACAATGTTGCTTGAATGGAATAAAACTGAAGCATTATTCCAATCAATACAGTGGGCTAACTCTGACAAATGGACAAAAAGGGCACTGGACAACTGTCCTGTTCTAACGGAATATTGATGCTGTTTTATACATGTGTGCAAATCCTTTCCCGTCTGACCTATGTAAAAGGAATCACATTGTTTACAACCAATTTTATAGATAATGCCTGAATTATTGGTAGGGCTATTTTTTACTATGATATTTTTCACAATATTGTTATATGAAAATACTACATTAATATCCAAAAGTTTAAGTACATTAGCAATGCCTAAAAAGCCCGGGAAAAATGGAAGTACTAAAATATTTTTTGACAAAGTACGAGTGTTAATATTGACACGATAGAAAGTTCGTTTTGCCTTGTTGAGACAAGATTCCATAAACGCAGATGGAGTTTTTCGAAATTACCTATATTCCGAGAATCCTGGGGGTTGGCATCCCTTGGTTGCGGTACGTCGACGATATTTTGTGTATCTGGTTCATGAATCGTGACCTGGATAGCTTCCTCCTTCAGTTAAATGATCAAGTCCCCTCCATTAAGTTTACTTTAGAAGTTGAGCAAGACAATTCAATCCCATTTTTGGATGTGCGTGTACATAGGGAAAGCCCAGGTTTTAAGTTTAGTATCTATCGGAAAACGACAAACAATTTGTCGTACGTACACTTTTACTCGGGACATGATATCCCCACTAAGAAGGCCATATTTTCATCAATGTTTCTCCGCGCCCTTAGGATCGCCAGTCCGGAATACATCGATGCCGAATTGGAAAAAATCAACGGTATTGGAAGTGATTTGTGTTATCCATCTGCGTTTATGGAATCTTGTCTCAACAAAGCAAAACGAACTTTCTATCGTGTCAATATTAACACTCGTACTTTGTCAAAAAATAGTTTAGTACTTCCATTTTTCCCGGGCTTTTTAGGCATTGCTAATGTACTTAAACTTTTGGATATTAATGTAGTATTTTCATATAACAATATTGTGAAAAATATCATAGTAAAAAATAGCCCTCCAATAATTCAGGCATTATCTATAAAATTGGTTGTAAACAATGTGATTCCTTTTACATAGGTCAGACGGGAAAGGATTTGCACACACGTATAAAACAGCATCAATATTCCGTTAGAACAGGACAGTTGTCCAGTGCCCTTTTGTCCATTTGTCAGAGTTAGCCCACTGTATTGATTGGAATAATGCTTCAGTTTTATTCCATTCAAGCAACATTGTTAATAGAAATATTCTTGAGTCTGCCATTATCCAACTTTCAAATAACTTCAACATAAGCAAAGGTCTTTTTCAACTCGATCCTGTTATGTTGAATTCCTTTAAAACAGATTTAAATAAGAAGGGTAAAACATTAAATCTTTGGTAAACTTGTCTTCTACTTTATTAACTTTTAATTTGCATTTTATTTTTTTTATATATATCAAAACCTGACCATAGGCAGCAGTGTGTTAAAACCCGGACAGAGTTCCAGTATAAATTTGTATTTTTATAATCCATTTGATCTTGTGCTAAAATCGATTAACTTTTAATTTGCATTTTATTTTTATTTTTTTTTATATATATCGAAACCTGACCATAGGCAGCATTGTGTTAAAACCCGGCAGAGTTCCAGTATAATTTTGTATTTTTATAATCCATTTGATCTTGTGCTAAAAATCGATATTTTTCCTTACAAATCTGTACGCCTCACTGGTAATCCTTTAAGGTTTTAATTTTTAATTTTTTATTATTTTTACTTCTCTGTTTATTGTATATATATGTATGTATGTATGTATGTATGTATTTGTATATATAGATATGTGTATATATATATATATATATATGTGTGTGTGTGTGTATGTATGTTATTTATTTTTTCTTTTTTTTTTTCTTTCTGTAACCTATATATAGGCTTAACCTTTTTATATACTTCAGTGTTCCTGAGATGTCATTAGACGAAAGGCGCTTGGAGCACCATTTTGTGTTTCCTTTCCTTCGTGGTTTTATTCATCATAAATATTTTTCACGTGTTACCTTCGTGAAATAATTTTCATATATATATATATATATATATATATATATATATACATTCCATCTAAAATAGCTACAGGAAAAATTTTATATTAAACTAAAATTTTAAGAAACTTCTCCGAAAGTGTCTATTTACTTTTGCCAATCCTTTCTTTGAAAACAATTTTTTTTTTATTTCAAGAAAGGCAGAAGAATCTAACGGTATAACACTCGGCACCTGATTGTCCGGGGCTGCATTTGACCCCAATTCACTCCAAAACCCATTTTCGCCACCCCTGACTTCAAATTTTGTTTCAGTCATCTCAGTTCGCATTAAATTTATTTTTATATTTTATTTTTCTTTGCTTGTAATTTGCATGGTTTCTACTTCATAGTCGTGTTAATCCTTTACATATTATTAATTAATATAATTATTAATCCTTTACATCCTTTATATGAAAAAAATGAAAAGATTTATTATTATTATTATTATTATTATTATTATTATTATTATTAATATTATTATTAATCTTTTACATCATTTAAATAAAAAAATGAAAAGGTTTATTATTATTAATATTATTATTATACAGGCATTTGCAAAATTTTTTGAAAAGAAATAAAACATCATTTTTTTGTACCTTAATTTCAGATTCTTTTTTTTTCTATGAGGGTGGGCGTTCTGCCTTGACCCATCTTTCCAACACACATATGTATGTATATATATATATATATATATATATATATTTATATATATATGGGAATGAACTCAGAATGGTTTCATATATATATATATATATATATATATACCTTTCAACCTTTCAAATGTTCCGTAAGATGATTCCTCATTTCACGAAGATCAAGGTTATCGTCCCTCCTCTCGAGTTGGCCCCTGATGAAGTAGTGAGTTGGCTTCTTTTACTCTCCACCTCACTTAGGTACACCGGCTCATCGGGAATTGTATGTACCAAGCGTCTAATATTCTTTTGCACTCCATGGATTTTAGTTCCTACCCTTTTCCGTACCGTAACAGTTGAAATTTCTCAGTGTTAAACTTCATATAAAAACCAAGCGACTTCTCCTAAAACTTACTACATTATTACCCCCTGTCTCATCCTTCTTGCATTAAAAAAGTTCTACTTACTTTATTGGTAATCATCGATTAGCATCCCCCCGAATTGTTCATTTCGACTTAGATCAAATTTGTCACCCGCCTTAAACCTACAGTTTAACGTTGAATCCGAACTACACTCCAGCACTGGCGGGCAGAAATTACAATGTCATTCCTTGGACTCGATCTCTCAACCTCCGATCAGCACCCTAGCGTCTTAACCAATAGGATACATAGGGTACCCATTTAGCTACAAACCCAACCAGACATTCATTTTCACGAATTAAAAACAATTTAATCTCACTCCTACGCGAGAATTGGCAAGTAGAAAGTCAAGCCGAATAGATGTAACCAAACTGTGGAGAGTTGAGGATCGAATCGTATGACCGCAAATAATAATAATGCAAAATATTGTCGTGATAGAGAATACAATGCTGCAAATGTTGATCAATGTTTCAAAGGGTGAGGGATATTGCATGAAGGGGTGGGTTCCAAAATTGGAAAAACCGAGAATAGTGTGGGCGCACATATTAATGCAAAATATTGTCGTGACAGCTCACATCTCAAGACCCTTGAGATGTGAGCATTAAATCTAAGGAAAGAAGATAAAGACACCATTAATCGACCAATCAGGACGTCCAAAGCGTGGACCCGTAATATAGGTGTTACGATTGTTAAACAAATTTAACATAGCCCCGCCCAGTTACATTGACAACCAATCAGCAAACTTACGAGCCGCCTATTAGTATTTTTGGGGTGGAGCTTGGGGATCATGCATATGAAAGGAAATATTTTCAGCTGGGATTCACAGTAGTTATTTTCACAAGTGAATAAACACTCCCTCCGTCACAAATCAATAACTTTACAGTTTACCGGATTTATATCAAGATGGAGACTACAGCGGGTGTACAATTAATCTTTTTAACGCAACCGACCGGGACGGCTTATTCCCAACGCAAACCGTTGATGATATTTGCAATGACGCTCCTTACGATCCGACGCAAGGGACTGCCGTAGATATGTAAGTAATTATGTGCCTGTAATTTTATTTTTTGTAGCCATTATTCGCGAACTTGTTATTTATTTAGTGTGCCTGTCATTATGAGAAAGAGCACTGTTCTGGATTATTTCATCATATATATGGAGGGTTGTAGTAATTCATCTCCTCACATTTAAAATGCTTCATTTAAATAGTAGGGATCCGCAATTATAGATTAGTTTGCAATTAATATTATGGTAAAGTTGTTTTGATTCGTTGAAATTTTTATAGCAATTCTTTGCAAGTTTTAAATAATTTTATAAATTCCATAAATGTTATTCGGCATTTTATTTTAAAGGAACTTCTCTGAGCGGTTCGAAGATATCTTCACATTGTAATACTCTTACTATATGTATACTCTGCATATGTTTTAAGCAATTGGGTTTTTATTAAAAAAAGAATCAGTATCAACTATTTATTTATCCTTTCTCTTTAAAGGTCCGATGAGGATTTGACTCGTGTTATACAATCTTTTCGTTTTGAAGGAACGCATGTCGTGGAACTGAATACGGAGGTACAAGTTTTACCGAGCAGTCAACCCAGCGATTGTCACATTATTAACGAAATAATGTAAGTTTTTTCTTATGTTTCGAAATTTTTTTTCGGGGAAGAAGAATGTATTTTCATCAATTTATTAAATGAAAGAGATCATGTTTTTAGTAAAATAACCATCTTAAATAAGCTAGAATATACAATCTAACATTATTGGATGCAAATATATATATATATATATATATATATATATACACGAACAAAACATCATACTATACAACGAGTGCGCACAATCGGAAAACGGCTTTTTATCTGTCTGCATATCATTTCGTCGTTTCGTTGAGTGTGACACGGGTCGAATAATTTAAAAAAAATTATAAATTCCCTACCACGTGACATATGCATGAGAAATGAATGGCAGTACATCCCATAAGTATTACTAAAATATCCTTGTAGACGGAAGGGATTCCATACAATTTTGGGAATATGCATCTGCTCGACAAATTTTACAATAACAGGGTCACTCCAGAGTTGAGTACCGAGTGAATCAAAATAGTACATGAGGTCCCTATTTTTAAAATAGATTGCAAACCAATGAATCCCCTCACTACCAATAACATTTGTGTTCACAATAAGACTACTGCAATCTCTCGTAGTTGGCAATTTCAATGTTTCATTCTTCGCAAACACACCGATAAATTTGGAACGTGTGATTCGTTCACCATTCATTACTCTCTGAAGTGTATTCGCGCCCATTTTATAAGTCAGTGACAACGCCCCTAAATCTGTCTCCTTCTATTGAGGCTTGTGACTCGAGGTATACTAGTACACTAATAGGCGCGTCTGTCGGCTTGGCGAATTCCAATCTGACTGAGATGTTTCCATTCTGTTGTGAAATTAAGTGTGTATTTACACTAGCGGATAAGTCAGGTGTGATGTCAAACAGATAAAGGTTAAATTGATCGATGAATTCTTTCTGCGTTACCCCAATCCCGAGCTCATCACAATCACCTGCAATATAGGACAGATTACTATATGCTTTCGCGCAAAGCCGGAACACAGCGTCTGATGAGCAATGTTCCCTCTAATATTTTTTAGTCCGTGTGCGCAAGAAATTTTCGTTGTGCATACATTTAGATTCATGGTGAAAAATTGTGCAAACTTTTCTGAGCGCTATTAGCTTCAAAATTAAATATATATAAACATTAAATACTTAATAAATATTATTTGCATAAGGTGATAGCTTGATCATTACGGTACTATTAAATGGATATTAAAAATCTGTTTACAATATTATATATTCTTAAAAATGAAAACATTTTATCCATTCTAAAAATATGAATAAAATAAAAAATAGTAAAATAAAACTCAACAAAATAAAGACATAAAATAAAAATAACATTAATTGAAAATTACTATTTTAGTTATTTCTCAAAACAATTTTTAGCATTTAGCAATTTAAAATAGACTATCGAGATTAATACATGATTTTATCCATTCACAAAATAGGAATAAAATAAAAAATAATAAAATTCAATAAAAATAAAATATAATCAAAACATTAAATAACATTAAATAACATTAAATGAAAGTGCCTTTCATTTAAGTATGATTATGATTTCTCCCTACGATCTTTAGCATTTGCCCATTCCAAATAAACTCTATGAAGATTAATACATCCGTCATCATTCAGGTAACTTTTAATTCGCATGAGCATGTCCAAATGATTTTCTTTCAAGCGGTTTCTTAATTTGTTCATTATAGAATTCATTAAACTGAAATTTTTTAAATTACTTCATTTACTGTCGTGACTTATGATACGCCTGAGCCTGTGCGCATTTTATTTTGCTGTGTGCGCGGGTTTCACAACGCGTGTGCGCGCGCACACGCGCACACCTTAGAGGGAACATTGCTGATGAGTAGTCCATATCCACTGTTCCTCCCAACGTAACGCCATTGACGTATAGAGTTATATTTTTAAGACCGAAATTCTCGAATTTAAAGGCATTCTTTTTATATTTTCCATTCACCGAAGCGTGTTCCTGCAATCCAATTAATATTCTTTTAGGTAGATTTCCCAGGGCGATGTTTTCTATCTGTTTCGATGCCAACCCTGCTGGCACCGTGTATAGTTTGATCTGTACTCTGTTAATTTGGTATTTTACTGTGTGTAGTAAATTTTTTTCAATTTCTATTTGTTTTGGTGAATTTAATTTCACTCGCCGTATGCGGAGATATGTCTCCATAATGTGAATCACAACGGGTTTTGCTCCCTCTTCTTCATCAGCATCCAGATTTAAATAGATCTCAGGATTCGTGCGGGTGAGCTTTATTTTCATATCCACCCCATTCACAAGAAACTTCTCCTGGAATGTGAAGTCTGTATGCAGGCGTCCAAAACACTCATATATCTTCTTTTTACAATTTTTAAATTTGTCCTTTCTACTACTTTCGTCTTTAGCTTGATAATAGCCCTCGGCATTTAAAAAGGTATCCTTCGTTTCTTTGGAAACGTTCAGCACATTTTCCAGATAGGCTCGTAGGTGATAGTACCCCGTTCCTGCCGATATGTTGACCTAATTTAAATATACATAACACTGGTTGAATATGGAGTGCAGAAAGTTTGTTTCAGAGTATACAGCATATTTGTCATCGCACTCCGTTCCATCAGAATGGGTATACGTAGTTTAGCGTACATGTGCACATAGCTTGGGTAAAAAAGTAAGGGCCTGAGCTGGGTATCACGAATTCTATAGCGACACTCCGGGAACTAATTGTGTTTAAACGGTTAATTGTAATAAAGTCACTGTGTTCAGTAGAAACTTGAGTTGAGGGCATGTCAAAGAGGGACAGCTCCGATTTACAACATTGTGAACTATACGGATGGATGAAGCGTTCAATGACGAGTTACAAATAGTGCCTCCTCTCTCGACAAGTAGTAAACAAACTATGATTCATGAGATCAATGTCCTTAGCTTATATCAAAAAAAATGGTCAACCATAGGTTTCATTCGCTTAGAACACTTCTTTTTTATATCCTTTTACGTTTAATGCCACGTGGTGGTAATCCCTTCTTCCGGACAGCCCTCTTCTTCTTCCCCCACACGCATTTTTCTCTTTGCATCTTTGACGATTTCGTCCCGTGTACGCTTTAAGTGTTTTTTAGAGCTTCTTTAGGTTTATCCCCAGCCAATATCTTCTGCCGCGTTAAAACCTGATTGTAGCGCTTTCCTCCTAAGGTATCTGGTACTCCTCTTCAGCAAAGGGACAGCCGTACGTAGTATGGTTGAAAAATGGAACCAAGTCCACTACCACGCTGGTATCTCACACCTCGATGGACTGTGAAAGGCTTTCTGTCCATTATTACTCAGTGCGTCGAAAGTGCAGCTTCACTGTTAAGCTCCCATCACCGAATGGGAAATTTTTTCCCTCAATCGTTCTTATATATATTGAGATATAGGTTATTAGATTAGTCGCGACATTCACATAATGGGGCCTGTAATATGTAATACTCAAACTCTTCCCTCTATGGTTGGGAAAGTGAGCAATGCGGAGCAGGCGTGCCTATGTATCCCCAACAAACTGGTACTCCACTATATTGCTGTAAATATAGCACATGTCTGGGGGTGCATAGCCAGCAACCAATTTCCCCACTTTCATCTGATACATTAGGCTGGACAAGTCATGTTGTACCTCGTGAAAAGTATCTCTTTGGAAGGCTGATCGATATTGACCCTAGGTTATAATTTTGAACAGTCCTTTTTCTTTAATATTTCTGTTAGCCTTTGATTTTAAGATTAGAGTATGTGCAGGGTTTACTTTGTTTACGATTTCGTATACTAAATCAGCCGTAAGATTTTAGTTTTTTAAACTTACGTTTAAATCTCTCACAACATCCTCGGCCGCACCATAACGGCCCGGACCTAGTATTACTACTGGACTGTAATACCGTGCATTCTCAGTCCAGGCGATACTTATAGTTTCAGCCCGAGTTACACCGGCTTTTACACACTCATCAAGGTCTCTAAGAATCGTAAAAACGGGATCTTTATAATCAATATTTAAAAAGGTGTCCAGCTAAATTCGCACATCCCCACCTCATACGAATCACGACACAATTCAATGGGTCCATGGAGTTCTGTTACAAAGTTGGCCAGGGTGTTGTTAGGAAATACAGACAGGGATGAGGAGGACGGTAATGTGACGTAGAAATGGTTAGGCGCAATGTTGCATACTATTTAATCTTCATTATTGCATCAGCTTTCATATAGGTGTTGAAGCTTTCTGGGTACCCTAACCATTTCACCAGGTACATTTTTCTCTTTCCTGAACCTTTCCTTCCTAAAATTTTCTCAATTTTAAACACAGTGTTTCCTAAATTAAATGTCACTTTTTGCAACTCCTCCTCTCGGTAAAAACCTCCTGCGATTTCTTCCCCATTCAAATCTTCAAAGTATTACAACATTATCTCGCCTTTAGGTCTCATAGCCCTAACTTTAAAAATCTCATGTGTCCAGCCTTGCTCAAATCCCTTCGCGAATTTATTTCCCGAACGCGACAGCCTGATATAATCATTGATTTTGAAACGCGCAGATTGTGGTGATGGTGTTCCATCTCTTCTCACATCAGCCTCTGGGCGCATATCTCTTTCTAAAACCTCATTAGGTGTTGTCCCAATCCTGCGATGGTGTGAGTGGTTGTAGGATGAGGCCAATGATTCTAGAATGTCTAGAAATCTGTATGTGTTTTTATGTGTAAAATAGCGGTGCATGCGTTCCTTTATGGTACTTTCAACTCTTTCAGCTAAAGATGCCTTGTGTATAGAATTGGTAGTGTAGTAGCTGATATTAAACTCTGTGAACATGTTCTGAAAAGCTCAGCCTATAAATTCGTTCCCCATATCCGTAAAAAAAAATAGCCAGAAACCCTGTTTTCTCTCAAAATCAACGTTTTGGTGGCTTTAGCAACTGTTTCAGGCGATTTATTTTTCAGAGGAATTAGCCACAGATATCTAGAGAATATATCTATTATGAATAGGATGTAGCGGTAACTATCGTTATACACTGAATATCTTTGCATGTCTGTTAAATCTGCTTGCCAAACAGAGTCAATCGCAGCAGTTGTTGTCTTGGCTGTTTTAAACCTTTTTCTGACCGACTTATAAAGTGTATAAGCGTCCTAATCCCGCAAAAACCTCTCAACGTCTTTTTTCCCTACTCCATCATTGTAAACACTTCTGTAAGTCTACCTACGGCTCCGTAGGAGGCTGGGCTAGAAATGAAATGTCATAATAACGTCTTCTTAATATGTTAGCCATTTGCTTATTTTAGAGGCACGTGGGTAGGGTTGACTGTTGTTTAACCTCTTCTTTCTCCTCTTCAGAGGTGTTACCGTTGGGGGTGATGGCGTTTTCAAATGTGGCACATGCGATGCATGTTCCAAGTCCTATAAACTTTTCAGACTTCCTATCACTGCTTTGAGGATATTTATCTGTTGCAGTCTTGCTTTAATATGCTTCCATCCTGATGGTGAGGGCGTATCCCACTTTCTCACCAGATCATGGACGATGTCTACGATATTCGATCCCTGTACCTTTGCTCCTTCCACAGTGATCTCACCTGTATCGGTCCACTGTATGTTAGGATTCTCATTCAATAGATTATAAAGACTTAAACCTTTATTCCTTAATGTATGTGGGAGGGTGCTTTTTAATACATGCTCGATATGTTGTGGGGCCGACCCGTTAATCTTTGGTTGGTCAGCTTTATCGCCGGACACAGGCCCTATATCACCATGCCCATCGTTGTCCGTGCTGTGCCTAATAACCACGGGGATCTCTGTCGGATTCTTATAATTTTCGTACTCGTAAAGAAATTTCTGCAGAGCTTCTTGGTATAAGATTCTTTCCTCATCAGGTGTTTTTCACTGTTTAATAGGGCTAACAATTTGCTTTCTATTCCTTTAAGCCTGCTTTTACGGGGTTCTAGAACCGTGTCTGGATTCTTTGAACTTTGCAGTGAAGCATACACCTTGTGTGGAATTATATTCATTGATTCATTGCAATTTATAACGTTAAGACAGATTTCACAGATGCATTTTAAAAAGTCGGAGTCAATATTTTTAGCAAATATCTGTTGCATTGCCCGGGGCAGTCGATGACAGATTTTTATTAACTCATGGTATTTCTTTAGCCTATTTGTCATGCTGGAATATACACTGTTTCAAGCTTGTTTGGAAATATATTCGTTCCTAGAAGCATCCTAAATGTGTTTCGCGGATAGGGTCGCAAAGCAAATATCCGTTACGCTGGCTTGTAACTTCTTTATAAACTTCCAAAAACTCCTTACGCTGATTCAGGAACATTTGATTGGCTAATACCCCAATTTGTGATACATCTCTACGTGCGCGAATAAGACTAGATATTGTGTATTTAACGACACATCGCGCAAATATCTATTTTTGAAAAATAGATTCTGATTGATGAAGAACACGCTAATGTTAAGATGGTGGGAGAATACTGAAAATGTCTCGGCAAACGTTTTATCCATCTCCAACATGAGATCGTCAATTACAATGAATATGTTCATTTCCCTTTAATGAATTAACGTCAAATACACCTTTGTGGAACAAACTATCATCTTGGTACTCGTTAAACACTGATTGATACGTCGCATAGCACCACATAACTTTATGCACAAATTTGGAGAACATCTCTCCCTTTTCTTTAATGATTTTAAGCATAAACACAGTTTTACCACATCCTGTAGGGCCAGATATAATACATGTGCGTGGGCTCGTGAACCTGAATTTTCTAGAGAATCCATTTCGATCAGGTCACACTCCAATGTGGGTCATTTACAAAATATAATAAATATTTAAGCGATGATCCTTATATTCTACAGTCTTGTTTTTCTGTTCTCCCACAGAACCGTGAATGACGATGAGGTACAGCACCCCATCATCGATATTACAGATGACCCCGACGACAGTGTTGTGATCACAGACTCCAAGCCCACTGCCGAGTCCACACCAGCGATACCTGTAGCACGCGACAATTCAAAGCGGAGGCATGATGAAGAGCCCTCCACGTCAGGTATAAAGCGTACCAAGATTGCGCCGGTTGTTAGACCGTCAGTAATAGAGTCCCAACCCTCTACGTCTTACGACACCCCGTACAATAGTACCTTCCTCAAATATACCCCCTTATTCCTGTTCAATTCCGGGTACATCCTCCACAGAAGCAGCAACTTCTCGTTCTGTAAGGAAGGCATAACATTCGAGTTGGTGCGCACCGCTACCCACACCCTAGCCTTAACTAGAAATCGGGATATAGTCAGGGTTGATCCTAGATCCATGTATAGCAATGGTGTTGAACACGGACTGCGACGCATAGTTGAGCATATTGTAGAGTTTGCCCTTCAGAACCGCGACGAACGTGAAGTCAGGATGAGGCTGTCCTTCGGGTTCGGGTCAGATGACGGAGCTGGAGATGATTTTTGGGTAGTAATACCATTTAGACGCTTGGCAGCTGAAGATATAGAGTATATATTAGGCTGTATAATGCAGACCTCTCAAAGTAGTAAGCCTTCAATATGGACAACTTCACGGTAAACATTGACCGTGTATTCCGTGTTGCGGGTCATAGTGCCACACCTTATACACTTAACTTCAATTCTCAGGCTATTTACAGGCGGCATATAAACGTCGATCGTAGTTGCGGTTTTATAGCAGTAGTCTTAGCTCGTATGTTTACTGTACTAAATACACGGGCCCCAAAATTTTGGTTGCCTACGGTAATGCAGCGTGCCCGTAAATTAGCTGTAGACTCTAAACTTGAGTTTGACTGTAATATGGATCCTGAAGAGCTGAGAAGGGTAGAACAGTAAATGAATGTTCGTATAGTTGTATCTGGAATGGATGATCGTCGTAGGAGTGTGTATGTTTTTAAAAGCTGTGTGAGAGGTCGTACAAGACCCCAACTTATTTTAGGACTGTCAGGGACAACGTATCTCCCCATCCGTAATATAAGGGGCCTTTACGCGAGTTATGATAAAAGTCGAAAATATGGACGACATCATGATTTGTGGAAGGGATGTCTCGAGTTTGCGGATGATATAGTGAAACATTGTAAAGATTGCCACATGCTATGTGCGCAGTGTAAAAGCTCCAAATGTGAAAGCCGTGTGGTTGAAGTTGAGAAGAGGGACTGTGATGTATGCAGACGCACATTTTTTAATAATAACTGTTTTGAGCGCCATAAGTCAACTGGCACGTGCAGGAAGTTGATAATCTATGAATGTGGTGTTTCATATGATGGATAATTGGGGAATTTCAAGCATAACGGTGATAAAATTCACTGTTCTACATGCCATAAGAAATAGGTACCTATAAAGCGATTGGAGTAAAGCATGTATGTTATATGAAAGATGCTAAGCCTAAAAATAGCACCTTTATAACTGTACTACGATATTGAAACACACGAACGCTGAAACCAAAGAGGTTATTCCACATCTACTTGTAAGCCAGACTATCTGTGATGCGTGTATGGAAATCGAGTGTGATGAGTGTCACAAATGTGGCAACCGGGCAAACGTTTTTAAAACGATTGGGTACGATAGCCCTGTGAAATTCTTTGTGTCCTATATTGTCAAGTTAGCAGACAAGTTCAAAAAAATAACTGTGTATATTCTTGCCTATAACAGGGCAAAATTTGACACACAGTTCCTTTATAAGGAGTTGCTTGAGCACGAGTCATCTGAGATATTTACAGGTGATCCCTTGAAAAGATGAAACAAACTTATACAGATGCAAATAAGAGGTAATAGGTAATATACAGTTTAAAGGCACTTTATTATTCACACCTTGTAAATTAGCAAAGCTACCCAAGGTGATGGTCGTAGCCGCTGAAGTTTTAAAAGGATATTTCCCTTACACATTCCTCACTAGTGAAACTTTAAATTACGTAGGACTACTTCCACCCAAACATCCACCAAATGTATGAGAACAGATGAACGTGAGATTGTGACCGCTACTACAACAGTTTTAATGAATCTAATCCTTATAATATAGCGGATGAATGTGAGCGTTATTGCCTGAATGATGTGCGCGTGCTTAAAGTATGTTTCCAGGCCTTTAGAAGGATGTACATTGACCGTTTCAAATGCGACCCGCTGCAAGTCGCAACAGCGATCGCCTATTTATGTTTTACGGTGTTCAAGAATAACTTCATGCCTAAAGACAACATAGCCGTCATTCACAGAAACAATCCCCGCAGTTAAGGGCACAAGGCTATTTACTGGCCCATACACCTACAGTAGCAGACACGTGTATATATAAAGCATGCCCGCAACACGGGGGAAGGACCCATTAAGGTTAATGGTCGTGTTTTTTGTGTTGATGGTCTAAGCGAAAACAGTGCCACTGGTGAGGAGACTGTATACTCCTTTAACGGTTGCTGGTTGCACGGATGCCTCCGTCCTGAGTGTGGAATCGTAAGAGATATCCACGGTAGATCTCCTGCCGACAGTCTTGCTTGGACCCGCACCCGCGATCAACTTATAGGCTCCCAGTTCACTCTCAAGGTCTTATGGGAGCATGAGTATGATGCACGGATGGAAACAGATGGACAGTACCGTGAAGAAATAAACACGATCAAGCGTTCAATGGTGCTGGATGCTCTCAAATGCGGTGATAGCTTGTTCGGTGGGCATACAAATCCCTTCAAGCTACACTTTCCGCCAACGGAGGGCGTGGAACTCCATTACTACGACTTCTGTTCTTTATATCCCTACGTGATGAAGAACAATCCGTACCTCTTCGGTGCACCTGACCTGCCCACCATCGAGGTGTTCTCAACAAATTTGAACAGGTACTATTTCGGCCTTTCTTTATGGATACGATTTATGGATGCCGATCTTACCCGTCGTTATAGATCACAAACTCTTGTTTCCCCTGGGCGTGAAGTGCGAAGAGGCGAACAATGGGGATTGTAATCATACAACCAATCAGCGTAAGATCAGAGGTGTATATACAATCCATGAGCCGGACCTAGCCGTTCGCCATGGCTACAGAATTTACAGATCTACAGAAGCTAAGGCTAACAAAGACTCTAAGTTCCACTCTAAGGTTAGCCCGAGAGAAGGGAAAGAGGAGGGGGTTAAAAGAGGAGAATAAGGGGTTAAGTAAGTAGCAAAACCTATCATTCTTGTGTTAAAATTCATTCAGAAGAGAAAGAAAGACTCACCATCATCATCAGTCGGCCACTGCCGACAAGTCAGAAAAATAGTCGGAGAGAATAGGAAAGGGGTGAAAGATGAAAAGAAGTAAAATAAGAACGCTTACAAACCGTGCAAACAGTCTTAACTCACTATCATACCATGCAAACTACAGACATGCAAGTAAAGAGAGTTACAGACATGCAAGTAAAGAGAGTTACAGACATGCAAGTAAGGAGAGGATAAGAAAGAAAAAAAAAGTAGGTAAAGCAAAATAAAATGTGGGTTAGTTTACGCTACGAGCTACATCTACGATCGTTTTAATCTAATTTTTTCACACACTGGCATGTCACAAGCTGGCATTATCGTCAACAGACTCATCCTCGATCAACACCCCCAGAGCTCTTGTTGCTAATTGTTTTATTATAGAGGGTGTCTCAAAAGTCACTATCTATTTCGGTGACATTAGATGTTTTTTAAAAAAATGCTATGCTGGCATAAAGATATGTACTTCTGGTGCAAATTTGTGTATTTAAAAAAAGTTAATTGGTTTATTATCTTGATATGCTTGAACAATTCCTCGAACCTCAACTTCTTACAGATGGCATTCTTGACACAGTAGTTTTTCAGCAGGATGGAGCACCGTGCCATTATGCAATAATTGTACGTGATTATCTTGACAGACGCTTCCCCGGTCGCTGGATTGGTCGTGGAGGAACACAACCATGGGCAGCACGTTCACCCGATTTAACACCATTAGATTTTTTCGCCTGGGGTTTCATTAAGTCTAAGGTGTACACTGGCAGAAGAATTAGTGATGTAGCCGAACTTCGAAATCGTATTACCGATGCAGTTCAGAAAATAACACCTCAAATGCTGGAAAGTGTGTTCCGGGAAACAACTTATCGCTTTGAGCTCTGTAGAGACACTGATGGTCGCCATGTGGAGACAGATAAATAAATAGCACTAATTCTTTGTGGCACTTACTTTGAAATAAATATATTTTTCATGTCTTAAACCAGTTTTTCGTAATGCCCATTATTTTTCAAAATAGATAGTGACTTTTGAGACACCCTGTATTAAACAACGTTAATAATTTTAACGAGCGAGAGGGAGAAGGGCGAGGCTGAGAGGGAAAAGGGTGAGGCTGAGAGGGAAAAGGGTGACAGAGAGGGAAAAGGGGGAGGCCGAGAGGGAAAAGTGGGAGGCTGAGAGGGAAAAGGGGGATTGTTTTATTATTATATTAAACAACGTTAATATTTTTAAAATGCCAATCTAAACGGTTCTTAAACATATTAACACTGGTAGAGTTCACGACGGGCGCGGGAAGATTATTCCATTTATCAATTACTTTAAACGTAAAGAAGTTTTTAGCGATATTAGTAATGAAACGTCTGCCACGCAACTTAAATCCGTTATTACAAGTATTGCTATTATCAAAAGTGAACAGTTTGTCAAAATTTACGTCATCGATGTTATTAACGATATTGAAAACTTCAATAAGCTGCCCCCTTAATCTCCTAGTTTCGAGTGAATACAAGTCTAACTCGTTAATCCTATCTTCATAAGGCTTGTTGCGCAATGACGGAATTAGTTTCGTGGCACGACGCTGAACCCTTTCTAACCTATCAATATCCTCACGCAAATACGGGCACCAAAATTGAACGGCATATTTTAAATGAGGCCAGACTAGGGACTTGTAAAGGGGCAATATAATATCCTTCGATTTAAATTCGAAATTACGTCCTATGAAGCCTAGCATCCTATTACAGTAGCTTTTGCGCAAGACTCCAGGCACTGGTTCCTAAGTTTTAAATCCTTAGATACGCGTACGCCTAAATCTACTTCCTCGTCAAATCTCGCTAACTCTCTATCATCCATCGTGTACGTGTAATTATTGTTACGAGAACCTATATGCAAATCTTTACATTTGTCTACGTTAAATTGCATCTGCCACTTATCTGTCCACTCCATAATCCTATTTACATCGTCTTGGAGCCTATTTCTATCGTCCTCATTAACAACATTATCGCCTATTTTAGTATCGTCCGCGAATTTTGACACGTTACTAGTCAATCCTACATCTTTGTCGTTAATGTAAATTACGAATAGCAATGGGTCTAACTCTGAGCCCTGTGGGACACCGCTACCTAAATCCAACCACCCCGATTCACTACCATTAACAAAGACCCTCTGTCTCCTAGCACGAAGCCACTTCTCTAACCAGTTAGCTACCTGACCGCGTATACCGTGCGCTTTAACCTTCGCAATTAATCTTCTATGCGGAACTGTATTGAACGCCTTTTTAAAATCTAAATAAATAACGTCAGCCGCTCTATGCCTATCGTATTCGCGCACTATTTCGTTATAAAATTCAAACAAATTACTTAAACAAGCTCTATGGCGTCGAAACCCTTGCTGACTACTATTAATCAAATCTCTACTTTCTAAGTGATCGATGATACGATCCCTCACTACGGATTCCAAAAGTTTACCGACAATTGACGTTAAGCTTATGGGCCTATAATTGCTAGGTACTGTGTTGTCGCCTTTTTTAAAAATGGGCGTGACGTTAGCTAATTTGAAGTCTTCAGGAATAGTCCCCGTTTCGAGTGACTGATTAAAAATCTTCGTTAAGGGGCCAACAATAACGTCTTTCAAATCTTTCAAATGTCTGGGATAAAAAGCGTCAGGGCCTGGAGCCTTGCTAACTTTTAGCCTATCAATATAATGCGCAATCTCACCCTCGTAAACAGTTATTTCATCCAAAATAGTCTCGCTACTAATGGAACGATATCGTCCACGTCGGGGACATTATTTACGTCTTCTATGGTAAAAACTCGCAAAAAAATTATTGAAAATACCCGCCATCGCCTGAGGGTCAGAAGCCAATGCGCCGTTAACATCCACTAGAGGGCCTATATTATCTTTTATTGGCTTACGATTATTGACGTATTGAAAAAACTTTTTTGGATTATGTTTACTATACGCAGCTATAAGTATCTCTAAATTACGCTTAGCGTTCCTAACTGAGCTTTTAACCTGACGTCTAAGCTCGATATATCTATTAAAGTTAGCTGCCGTGCCATTGCGCTTATTAAGTCTATACGCTCTGTTACGCTCGTTTATGAACTCGCCTATTTCCCTAGTCCACCACTTGGGCCTACGAGGAATAAACTCCCTTTCAATATTCATAAAACTTTCTTTAAACGTCTCCCAATGCAAATTTGTGTCATTACCCATAAACCATAAATAAGTTATTCCAGTCCACTACTCTCATCCTATCCGCAAAACTATTAAAATTAACCCTACATTTCGTTTTGATGAAAGGGGAATAAATGATTTGGAGGCTTTATGGCACAGCCAACCCAGGGACATGAATCTGAGGTCGAGGTATTGGCTCACATCCGGTCCAACGAACGCCAGGTCATCGAGGAACTAATGTAAGTTTTTTGTCTACTCCTCACGTTTTATCGTAAATATTTCATTACCAGGTATCCTAAATTATAGCCTAGTTTGCATTAGCACTGAGCTATGATTTCTGAACCAATTCGATTTATGAAAAAATTGACTTTAATTAAAAAGAATCAGTATGAACTAGTCATATTAATTTCTCTTTAAAGGACCGATACTGAGCTCGAACATGTTATAGCAGCTTTTCGTGACAGCTTTCAGGAAAGGGGAATAAATGATTTGGAGATTTTAACACGCAGCCAGCCCATGGGCCTGAATACAGAGGTCGAGGTATTGGCCCACATCCGGTCCAACGAATGCCAGCTCATCGAGAAACTAATGTAAGTTTTTTTGGGGTTAAGAACAAAACACATTGTATTTTCATTTCATTTATTAAATGGTAGAAAACATGTACAAAGCGGCGTAAAGAACTAGCGTCCATTAAATAAGCCTTAATGGAGACATTTTACAGTTACAAATGTATATACACCTATACAGAATATAGTTACAAATATATATATACACACCTTTACACAATATAGTTACAAATATATATACACCTTTACACAACACAACGAGTGCGAACATACAGAGGGTGATCAAATTATTAGAGCCACTACATAAAAAATAGTTTTTCTTATATAAGTTTATTTCTAATGCTAATAATAGTAAAATTTGGCTAATTTAAACACTTATTTTATTTCAGAATATATTTATATACACTCTACAGTCATATTAAACACATTTAGTACTTAGTGGGTCCTCCTTTGGCCTTAATTAAGGCAGCAACCCGTCTAGGCATACTCTCTATACAGGCTTTGCAGCTAGCCTGTATCTCAGGATTACGGTTCCAAACGGCAATTATTCGTTCTATTAACTGTATTCGAGTTGTTATTTCCTCGCTTTTCAGTCTACGCTTTACTGTTTCCCATAGGTTTACGATAGGGTTCATTCATATCCGGAGAATTTCCTGGCCAATCCACGAGAGGAATATTCTTTGCAGCCAGAAAACTTTTAACTGAGTTTGCAGTGTGGCATGGGGCCGAATCTTGCATCAAATGGAATGGCTCACCATTTGGAAACCAGTCGGCGATCTGTGGAATAAGTCTTGTTTCCAAAACATTTCGGTATTGGTCCTGCCTCATAGTACCCTCAACAATGTAAATTCGTCCAGTACTTTTACCGCTTATCTGGATAATATTATTGTGACTTACCGATTTCCAGTCATATACAGTGAACTTTCAGTAGTATTTAGCCCACTTTAAGCGTTTTTTGATCATTGTTGGAGTCAATTTTGGCGTTTTCCTTGGTAGGCGACTACTCAATCCAAATTCTCTGGCACGCCTTCGTAAGGTCATTGTCGAAATGTTGATGTTTCCTTCTCCAGCTCCAATTTAAGTTTGTTAGTAGTGCTTATCCTATTATTTACTAGTTTCTTTTCAATGCATCTGTCGGCTCTAGGTGTGGTTATCCTTTTCCGACCGCATTTACCCTTTCTTTTTGAAGTCAGCTCTGGATTATCCCCTTCAACTTTAATTTTTGATGCGATCCTATCAACACTCGCACGTGACACATTCAGTTCTCGGGCTATTTTTCTGTGAGAATAATCAGTTGCAGTCAGCAGCGAGAGCATTCTACCTCTCTTCTTTGGCGACAGATCACATTTCTTACCCATGTTGGGTACCCTGCAGTACATAAAAGTTATTCCTGTAAAGAAACACTAATTTAATAAAAAGAATCGCAATACGTTGCTGAGAAACAATATCATATGGGTGTATGAGTGCATATTCCACATACAATGGTTTAAATATAATAACTTATCATTAACTTAATACACACTTAACGCACCTAACCACTTGACACAACCTTCCACGTTCACAGCTGAAACACTACTGAACCCACTTTTCACATACTCCCCTCCCCCTACTCCCCAAATTAACCCCTATCCCCAGTTTCTGTTATTCAGGTAGAGAATACTACATGTGTTAACAGTTTGGAATACTGTCTGCATACTTAAAAGGTTATTATTTAAACTAAAAACACCATATTATAATGAAAATGTTTGTTTCAAAAGGTGGCTCTAATAATTTGATCACCCTCTGTATGGAAGCCTTTTTTCATTTGTCTACATACCGTTTCATCATTCATTTCGGTGTCGCACAAATCGAATAATTTTAAAAAATTTATAAAACGCTTCGCATGTGACATGTGTAGGAGAAATGAAAGGCAATATATGCCACAAGTATTGCTAAAATATCCTTGGAAATGGTAAGGATTCCAGACAATTTCAGGGCCATGTATCTGTTCGATAGTTTGTACAACCACAGGGTCACTCCAGGGTTGAGTGCCGAGTGAATCAAAATAGCACATTCTTTCCCTATTTTTAAAATAGATTGCAAACCACTAAATTCCTACACTACCAACAATGTCGGTATTCACGATAATCCCATACCAATATCTCGGAGTTGGCAATTTCAATATTTCATTCTTCGCAAACACGCCGATAAATTTGGAGCGTATGATTCGGTAACTTTTCATTACTCTCTGAAGTGTATTCGCGTCCATTTTAAAAGTCTGTGACCACGTTCCTGAAAAGGTCAACTTCTATTAGAGCCTGTGATTCGAGTTACACGAGTAAACTAATAGGCGCGTCTATAGGGTTGGCAAATTCCAACCTGACTGAGATGTTCCCAGTTTGTTGTGGACTTAAGTGTGTATTTATACTAGCAAATAAGTCAGGAGTAATATCAAATGAGTCAAGGTTAAATTCTTCCACAAATTCTTTCTGCGTTACGCCAAACCCAAGCTCGTCACAGGCACCGGGATTATGAGCCACACTACTATAAGCTCTCGCGCAGAGCGGGAACACAGCGTCTGATGAGTAATCAGCAATCATAGGCCCCCGAATGCGACGCCATTGAAGTATAGTTATATTTTTAAGGATGAATTTCTCGAATTTAAAGGCGATCTTTTTATATTTTCCATTGGTCGAAGCGTGATCCTGCATTCCAATTAATATCCTTTTAGGTAGAACTCCAAGGGCCACGTTTTCTAGTTCCTTCGAGGCCAACCCGGCGGGCACCGTGTATAGTTTGATCTGTACTCTGTTAATTGGGTATTTTATTGTTGCGTGTATTAAATTTTTTCAATTTCTACATATTTCGGGGAACTTTATTTCACTCGTCTTACACGTAAATATGTTTCCATGATGTGAATCACAACGGTTTTGCCCCCTCTTCTTGATCAGGTCCCAGATTTATGCAGACCTCAGGACTCGTGCGGTTGAGCTTTAGTTTCAGGTCGATGCCGTTCATAAGCAGTTTCTCCTGGAACGTGAAGTCTATATGAAGACGCCCAAAATATTCGTATATCTTTTTTTATAATTTTTAAATTTATCCTTTATACTATTTTCATCTTCAGTTTGATAATAGCCCTCGGAGGTTAAAAAGGTGTCCTTCGCTTCTTTTGAAAAGTTGAGGACATTTTCCAGATAGGCTCATAGGTGATAATAACCCGTTCCTGCAGAGATGTTAACCTGATTTAAATACAAAATACACTTCACACTGGCTGAATTTGGAGTGTAGAAAGTTGGTTTCAGGGTATGCAGAGTAACTATCATCGCAATCCGTTCCATCTGAATGGACTATACGCAGGTTAGCGTACATGTGCATGCAGCTCCGATCAAAAAAGGATGGGCATGAGCTGGGTATCACAAATTCTATAGGGGCACTCGGTCAACTAATTGTGGTTATTTGTAATAAAGTCGCCATGCTCAATAGAAACCTGAGTAGGGGCATATCAAAGAGGGACAGCTCCGATTTACAGCATTGCGAACAACACGGATGGATGAAACGCGCCATGACGAGTTAGAAATAGTACCACCCCTCTCGATAAGTAGTAATCTGCCTATGATTCGTGATAGTGTCCTCAGCTTATATCAGTTAAAAAAATGCTCAGCCATAGGCTTCATACGCTTAGAACAATTCTTTTTTGAAGTTCTTTTACGTTTAGCGCCACGTGTTGGTAACCACTTCTTCCTGACAACCCTCTTCTTTCCGCCACCACGCATTTTTATCTTTGCATCTTTGATGATTTCGTCCCGTGTACGTTTTAAATGTCTTTTTAGAGCTTCTTTGGGTTCATTCCATCCATTATGTCTTCTGCCGCGTTAAAACCTGATTGTAATGCCTTCCTCCCTAGGTATCTAGCCCCCTCTTCAACAGTGGGAGAGCGGTGCGTAGTATGGTTGAAAACATCGACCCAAGCCCACTCCCACGCTGATATCTCACTCCTCGATAGACTGTGAAAGGCCTTTGGGTCATTATAACTGAAAGCGACGAAAGTGTAGCTTCACTGTTAAGCTCCCATCACCAAATGGGAAATTTTTTCCCTCAATCGTTCTTATATACAGTATATCGGCATACTGGTTAAAAGATTAGTCGCAACATTCACATAATGGGGCTTGTCATATGTAATGCTCAAACTTTTCCTTCTATGGTTGGGAATGTGTGCAATGCGCAGCAGGCGCGTCTGGGTGTCCCCAACAAATTGATGCTATACGATATTTCTGTAAATATAGCACATGTCTGGGGATGGGCAGCTTTCACCAATTTCTCCATCTTCAGCTGATACATTAAGCTGGACAAGTCATGTTGTGCCTCGTGAAAGGTATCTCTTTGGAGAGCTGCACTATATCGACCCTAAGCGTTGATTTTAACTTCAATGTGCGTGCAGGCGTGTCTATGTTTACGACTTCAAAAAGTAAATCGATTGTCAGGTACGATTTTTCAAGACTCTTGATTAATCCCGTCACAATGTCCATGACTGTGTCATAATGACCGATTCCTAGTGTTACTTTTGTACTATAGTACTGTACCTCACCGAACAGGTCTGATCGCCTAGTATTACCTGAGGCCTAATTTTTCACACTCATCGATTCTCCTAATGATCAGAAATATGATTTGCTCATTTTCAAGAGTTAAAAATTTGGTGGCTAGCTGGAATTCACACAGACCAACTTCGTACGAATCACGTTCCAATTCAATGGGTCCGTGGAGTTCTGTCACAAAGTTGGCCAGGGTGTTGTTAGGATGTACATACAGAGAAGAAGACGACGGGAGTGTGACATAGAAGTGGTTAGGTGCCATGTCGCATACTATTTAAACTTCATTATTGCAGCAGCTTTTATATAGGTGTTGAAGCTTTCTGGGTGACCCAGCCATTTCACCAGGTACATTTTTCTCTTTCCTGAACCTTTGCTGCCTAAATTTTTTCAATTTTTAACACACTTTTTCCTAAATTAAATGTCACTTACTGCAACTCCTCGCGGTAAAAGCCTCCTGCACTAACTTTAAAAATCTCACGTGTCCAGTTTTGCTCAAATCCCTTCGCGAATTTATTTTCAAATGTGTACAGTTTGGTGGCGGTGATCCATCTCTTCTCACCTCTGTGCACGTACCTCTTTCTTAAACTTCATTAGGTCTTTTGCCAATCGTAAGGTGATGTGAACGGCTGTATGACGAGGTCAATGACCCCAGAATGTTTATATAGCTGTATGTGTTTTTATGTGTAAAATAGCGATGCATGCGTTCCTTTATGTTACGATGAACTCTTTCAGCTAAATAGTCCTTGTACATACAATTGCTAGTGTAATAACTGATATTAAACTCTGTCAGCAAGTTCTGAAAAGCGCGGCCTATAAATTCTTTCCCCATATCTGTACAAAAATAGCCAGGAACCCTATCTTCTTTCAACATCAACGTTTAGGTAGCTTTAGCAACTGTTTCAGGCGATTTATTTTTCAGTGGAATTAGCCACAGATATCTAGAGAATACGTCTATTATGAGTAGGATGTAGCGGTAGCCGTCGTTATACACTGAATATCTTTGCATGTCTTAAATCCGCTTGCCAAATAGAGTCAATCGATGCCGCTGTTGTCTTGGCCGTATTACACCTTTTTCTCACCAGCTTATGAAATGTATAAGCATCCTGCTCCCGCAGAAACCTATCAACATCTTTTTTCCCTACTCCGTAAACACCTCTGTACAGTCTATTAACGCCGCCATAGGAGGCGGGGTTAGAAATGTCATAATAGCGTTTACTCAATATATTAGCCATTTACGTATTTTAGAGACACGTGGATAAGGTTGGCAGTTTGTTCTCTTCTTTCTCTTCTTCAGAGACGCTACTGCTGGGGGCGATGTCGTACTCAGTTGTGACACATGCGAGACTTGATCCAAGTCTTTTAACCTATTCTGGTTACCTATCAATGTTTTAGGGACATTTATTTGTTGTTGTCTTGCTTTAATATGCTTCCATCCTGTTGGTGATGGCCTGTCCCTCTTTCTCACCAGATCATGGACAATGACAACGATATTGAATCCCTGTACCCTTCTTCCTTCAACAATGACCTCGCCTCTATCGGCCCACTGTATGATGGGGTCCTCACTCTGTAGATTATAAAGACTTAAGCCTTTATTCCTCAAAGTATGTGGGAGACTACTTTTTAATACATGTTCGATGTGTTGCGTTCCGTTATTCTTTGGTTGGTCATCTCTAACGTCTGGCCCAGGTCCTATATCGCAATGCTCATCGTTGCTCGCGCTGTGCCTAATAACCACGGGAAGCTCTGTCGGATTCTTATAATCTTTGTACTCATGAAGAAATTTCACTCTTTAATAGGGCTAGCAACTCGCTTTCCATTCTTTTAAGCCTGTTTATACGCGGTTCTAGAACCGTGTCTGGAATCTTTAAACTTTGCAATGAAGCATACACCTCGTGCAGAATCACTACCACTTTCTTCATTATATTAATCTAGTCAGTAAAGGTCCCAAAATTGAAAATAAGATGGGGAGGAATGATCCCCCTCTTTGTACAATAATTCGCTTTTTCTTCCCCATAGTTTGACTTTTACGAGCAATCGCACGTATTATGTTCTTGTAACGACATAAGCGAGCCTTCTGAGGGGGTTTCATTGGCATATTACATTTTATAACACTAAGAAAGATTTCACAGATGCATTTTAAAAAGTCGGAGTCATTATTTTTAACAAACACCTGTTGCAGTGCCCGGGGCAATCGTTCATAGATTTTTATTACTTCACAATATTTCTTCAGCCTATTTGTCATTCTGGAATATACACCGTTTCAGGATCGTTTGGGAATATATTCGTTCTTAGAAGCACCCTAAATGTGTTTCGGGGGCAAAGGTCACAAAGCAAATATTCGTAACGCTGACTTGTGGCTTCTTTATAAACTTCCAAAAACTGCTTACGTTGATTCGGGAACGTTTGATTGGCTAATACCCCAATTTGTGACACATCTCTACTTTGTGCGAATAAGACTAGATAATGTGTATTTAACGACACATCGCACATGTATCTATTTTTTAAAAATAGATTCTGATTGATGAAGAATACGCTTATGTTAAGATGGTGGGAGAACACTGTAAATGTCTCGGCAAACGTTTTATTCCAGCATGAGATCGTCAATTACAATGACTGTATACTCATTACCCTTTTACGAATTAACGTCATATAAACCTTTGTGGAACAAAATTTCATGTTGGTCCTGGTTGAACACTGACTGATACGTCGAATCGCACTATATTACTTTATGCACAAATTTTGAGAACATCTCCCCCTTATCTTTAATGATTTTAAGCATAAACACAGTTTTACCACATCCTGTAGGGCCAGATATAATGCATGTGGAGAGGCTTGTGAACATGAATTTTTCTACAGATTCCATCTCTAACACGTCACACCCCTAAGTGGTTCATTTACAAAATATAACAAAATTTAAGTGCTGCTCCTTATATTCTTGTTTTTCTTCTTCCACAAAACCGTGAATGACGACGATGTATAGCCCCCGATCATCGATATCACAGATGACCCCGATGACCGTGTAGCTACAGAATCCTTCCGCGCTGACGAACCCCTACAAGCGATACCTGTAGCATGCGACAATTCAAAGCGGAAGCATGATGAAGAATGCTCCACGTCAGGTATAAAGCTACGTCTTACGACACAACCCCCACAATAGTACCTTCCTCAAATATGGCCCATTATTCCTGTTCAGTTCCGGGTACTTCCTCCACAGGAGTAGCAGCTCCTCGTGCTGTGGAGGAATGTATAACATTCGAGTTGGTACGCACCGCTACTCCCATCCCTGCCCTGTCTAGAAGTCGGAACGTGGTCAGGGTTGATCCTGGATCCCTGTATACCAACGGTGTTCGGTTGCGGCGCGTAATTGAGCGTATTGTGGAGTTTGCCCTTCAGAACCGCGATGAATGTGAAGTCCGGACGAGGTTGTTCTTCAGGTTCGGGTCAGATGACGGGGACGTAGAAGATTTTTGGGTAGTAATACCGTTCAGGCATTTGGCAGCTGTAGACATAGAATATATCTTGGGCCATATAATGCAGGCCTCTCAAAGTAGTACAGCCTTCAATATGGACAACGTCATAGTGCAACACCTTATACTCTTAATTTCAATTCTCCGTTTATTTACAGAAACCATTTAAACGTCGATCGTGGTTGCGGCCTTATAGCAATAGTCTTAGCTCATTTGTTCACTGTGCTAAATACATGGACGCAAAAAATTCGGTTGCCTACGGTTGTGCAGCGTGGCTATAAACTGGCTTCAGATTGTAAGCTTGAGTTTGAGTGTAATATGGTCTCTGAAAAGCTGAGAATGGTTGAGCAGGAAATGAATATTCGTACAGTTGTATTGTGAATGGATGATCGTCGTAGGACTGTGTATTAGGGTGGATCGATTTTACATTTTTTTCGATTTCCATATTCTAATAGAGACAAGTACTTGCGCATGCATGAGAAAATAGCCTCTGCAAAATTTTAGCTTAATAGGTAATCATCTTCTGCCCCCGGCAGAGCGATGAAAATCATATTTTAGTAGTCAAAAACGTATTTTTCTTATAATTTTTAAAATATTCAATATGCATCAAAATTATTCCTAATAACTATAAAGTCGATGAGAAAGACCTCATATGATCGTTTTTCCAAGCGCGTTGTCCTACGTTAATATCTTTTGCCCCCGGCAACAACGTCAAATGTTGAAAAAATAGGTAATTTATATACATATTTACAGATCGGCTCTTTGTCTTAAATAATGCATTTATATATTTCCCATAGCATTTATATCGTTGCTTAGGCATGAAATAACACACACGCAAAATTTTATGACTCTAGGCTAGGGTTTAAAGGTCATCTCTGGTGAGTGCTGCCAGCAGCAGCTGCCACTGACGCGCCAGTACGCACTGCGCACTGCGCGCAGTTCCCTCAGTTGCCTTTTGACAGCGTCGAAGGCAGGTGTGTATTTTGCAGCTGGCTCCTCGAGTCCTCAGTGTGTGTGTGTGTGTGTGTGTGTGTGTGGCTCCTCACTCAGAGTCCTCGGTGTGCTCAATCTCTCTGCTCATATCCTTGTTTGTTTTTCTCATAACTCTGTTTTTTTCGATTTTATTGCGTAACAGAACAATACATTATTCTTTAATCTTTACAGGATGGCTACCGCTACAACTAGAAGATCGGTTACGTGTCCAATATTTGGTGCTGGGAAAGATTTGAATTTGCGATGTTTTCCCACATGTGAAGATGTGATGCAATACTACCATCATGTGAGAACTGAGTTGAGATCATCAAAGAAGGAACCTCCATTCAAAGACATCGCCGCTGTGGTCACGGAGAGACTGGAATACTTGTGGAAATTAGCTTCCATTCCAACAGTTTCGACAGCACGGATAAATCAAATGTTGAAAAGTTATCGTGATAAAATGGCTAACATCATCAAATCACTGAACGCGAAAAAGAAGAACGAATCGTTACAGAAAAATCTTGAGGCCTTCAAGAAATCAACTAAGACCACCTTATTTGACATATCGGCTTGTAAATGCCCTGATTTGACAAAATGCAGCTGCCCTCGTGAACGACGAGTACCACTGAAAGAGCAACAGTTTTTACTCGACCAAAGAAATGATCGCAAAATGGCAATAGGAACTTTGGATGTTGAAACAACAAATAAAAACGAGATGACTCTTGCAAGAAGATTGGCGATATTGAAACAAGAAGGAATAGCAGAACATCAAGAGCCGTCGACTAGTAAACGACAAGAAACTTCTCAAGAACAACCTTCTGCGTCAGCCTCTAGTGAAACCGAGGATACATCTATAGAATCATCGTCATCGTATGAACTAACACCGAGAGATAAACATGACAAGAAGGAAAAAACACGAATGAAACTCCAGGTACTTGCTGAAGCTTGTGATCGTACGGGCGTCTCAGACAGAGCTGCTTCATTTATTGCTTCTTCGTTGTTAGAGGATGTTGGCTGGATACGAGAAGATGATGTCAGTTCAGTGATTGATCGAAATAAGATAAGAAGAGCCAGAAAAAGAGTTCGTTCTGAGCATCAGCAAGATGACAAGATCACGCTACCATTACAGGGCATTTTCTTTGACGGACGTAAAGATAAAACAATGACACAAGAAGAAATAGACAATGTGAAGCATAGAAGGACTGTCGTAGAAGAGCATATAGTTTTAGTTCAAGAACCAGAATCCCAGTACATGGGGCATTTCACTCCTGCATCAGGTTCTGCCACTGCAATAACATCAGGTATCAACAACTTTCTAGAGACTAACAATATTAGCACGGACGACATTGTGGCTATCGGCTGTGATGGTACCGCAGTGAACACGGGTCGAAAGGGTGGAGCCATTCGTATGATTGAAATGAAACTACAAAGGCCAGTTCAGTGGATCATATGCCTATTACACGGTAATGAATTATCACTGCGACACCTCCCTCATTCAAGACTTGGACGGCAAAACAACTGGGCCAATGGGCTTTACTGGACCAGTTGGAAAACAACTGAACGACTGCGAAAAACTTCCAGTTACAGAATTCGATGCCATTCCATCTCCCGACATTGACATAGATGATGCCGAGTTGAGCACTGACCAAAAATATTTGTTAGGCATCTACAGAGCAGTGTCGAGCGGTAGCTGCTCTTCAGCTCTCGCGGCTCGAAATCCAGGTAAGATGGCGCATTCCAGGTGGCTGACAACAGCAAATAGATTTCTGCGCCTCTATGTTTCAACCAGTGAACCCTCCAGCACCTTCAACGAAATTGTGCGATTCATTATGACAGTTTACGCACCAATTTGGTTTAAGATAAAGAAAAACTCCAGTTTCACTGAGGGCGCAAAACATTTTTTCGAAATGATGCTTCTCTCTCAGACCATGCCTCAAAGATCTAAGACAATCGCCAACAAAGTCCTCCGTAGAAATTCTTTCTTTGCTCACCCAGAAAATATTTTGATCTCCATGCTACATGCCGATGAGCAACACATAAGAGAATTGGGATGGAGAAGAATATTAAAAGCACGATCAAAACAATCACCAGCGGGGGAAATTCGAGCCTTCGCCATGCCTGAGCTGCTCTACGATAGTCAAAACTATTACGATATTATCAACTGGCAAACGGCTGAGGTGACCGAACCCCCCGTTACAAAAACAATACCTGATACCCGAATAAAAGAGTTTGTTGAGACGGGAGACCAGCCTGATGGACTGATCCCACTATTCCCTTGTCATGCTCAAGCGGTCGAGAGACTCATCAAATTAGTAACCGAAGCCTCTGCCAGTGTAAGTGGAATAGAAGAGAGGGACGGATTCATCCGCTCCCGTCTTCACTCCCGAACAAAAATTCCACGATTTGATTCTAAGAAAGATTACCGTATGTAAATCGACATGCAGCCAAAGGAAGGGTGGTTGGGGCTGGATAGGGTGGAACTCGACGTACAGCCACCTCCTCGTGGTGAGTTCTGGGTTGCTAATTTTATAAAATTAGCAAGCGAGGAGCTGTACTTGGTACTTATCGTACTTATAACATCGCATTAACGTAATTATAATCCACATTTAGACTTTTCTCGGGGACAGAAGATATTACTCTAGAGTCATAAAAATTTGCGTGTGTGTTATTTCATGCCTAAGCAACGATATAAATACTATGGGAAATATATAAATGCATTATTTAAGACAAAGAGCCGATCTGAAAGTATGTATATAAATTACCTATTTTTTCAACATTTGACGTTGTTGTTGTTGTTGTTGTTTAGCCGATCAGCCCACCCTGATCGAGCAAGCCGGCGGCACGCAGGTAACCGATCGCCCTCTCCGGAGTGGACCAGAGGTTCAGCGCACTCGTGATGTTGTGTTGTGTTCGTTGTTGTGCTAGAGCGGTACAGTCCGTCATAATGTGTTCAATTGTTTGTGGTGTGTCTTGGCACAGGTGGCAGGTGTCGTCTATGGAGTTGTCTAGTCTGTGTTTACTGTATATGTCCATAAGTTGGGGTGATGTCCACATCGGAATCGTGCTAAGTTAACTCGATCCGATCTGCTCAGGCTGATCTCTGACCTGTTAATGTGCGGCGGCTTCGCACCTAGGACCGCATTCGGACCGAGTCGTGTCAGTGCTTTGTGGGTTAGGTGTGTGTGTATGTGTTTTCTGTACTGTGTGATGTCTGTGGGGCGTGGTATGGAATGGAGTATTTGGTTATAATGTCTCTCTGGTGTTACCTTAATGGTGCGAGGTGTTGGTGCATGATTGTACATGTAGTGGCAAGGGTGTTGTGGGTTAGTTGTCGCTGCTGCCATGAATTGTGTTCCCCTCATGTCTAAATGTTCCCTAACTTTTAGTATTTTTGTTTCTGTGTGCAGGTGTTCTATTGGTGTTGTTTGAGTGCATCCTGTAATGATACGAAGTGCGTTGTTTTGTATTGTTTGTAAGGTGTTTATGTGTGTGTTTGAGATAATGGGTGCCCAGCATGGGCTAGCATAGTCCATAACTGAGCGAATATATTGTTTGTAGATGAGTGATGTTGTTTCCTGCTGGTGTCCAAAGTTTGTGCCTGTTAGTACCCTAAGCGTGTTAAGTCTTGACGTACATTTGTTTTTAATGTCCTGAATGTGGTTTGTAAAAGATAATGATGTGTTGTATGTGACACCTAGTATTTTGGTTCTGTGAGTGTGTGGAATGTTGATGTTGTTTAGTGTAAGTTGTGGAATTACCTGGTGTTCTTTTGTGTTGCTTGTAAGCAAGGTGATGGTTGATTTTGTGGGCGCTACTTTGAGTCTATTGTGTGTGAGCCAGTCTTGTATACTGTTTATGTATGTTTGTAGGTTATTTGTAGCGGTGTCGATGTTGTTGTGGGTGGATGTTAGAGTGATATCATCTGCATATGATGATAAGGTAAGCTTGTTAACTATGGGTGTTGGAATGTCATGCATGTATAAGTTGAAGAGTGTTGGTGAGAGAACAGAGCCTTGAGGGACCCCGTTCGGAAAAAGCTTGTTTTTGGATGACTTGCCATTAAATGTGACATGTGAGTATCTTCCTGAGAGATAGTTGCTCAGCCACCTTTTGGTGTTATTGTGCATGTTTGTGTTGAGTATTTTGTTTATGAGAGGGAAGCGTGGGATAGCATCAAATGCTTTACTAATGTCTATTGTTGCTAATAGTGTACGTTGAGCTGGTCTTCTAGAGTTGATGCCATCCATGATGTGCTGCGTCAGGTTAGTGAGTAATGTCGTGGTTGAGTGGTGAGGTCTGAATCCATGTTGAGTAGGCGATAGTGGTATGTGTGGGTTGGTGATTTGTAAGATTAGTCTTTCTGTTACTTTGGAAGGTGTGCATAGTAAAGTAATGGGTCTATAGGAAGCTGGTTCTGTTGGATTTTTTGTTTGGTTGAGTGTAATAATTTTACCTTGTTTCCATATGTCAGGAATAATACAGTGTTGGTATGAATATGTGCTGATATTTGTGAGAGCTAGTATTCCTTGTGGGCCCAAGTGTTTAAGGTGTATGTTAGATATGTTGTCTGGTCCAGTAGCCTTCGAATTTTTAATGTTTTTGATGATCTTGGTGGTCTGGTCTGTATTGAAGGGTGTAATGGTCGTGTCGAGTCTGTAGGTTTTCTGGTGTCTGGCTGTTTGTTTGTCTGCGTGTTTCTGGTTGTTGTCTCTGTTTAAGTGACTTATCTTTGCGTAGTGATTAACTAGAATGTTAGCTTGTTGTGTGTATGTTGGGATATTATTTTGGCTGCGACAGATAGCCGCGTGTGAGGTGTGAATGCCGCTGTTAGAGTGGGTAATGCTGTTTATAGTCTTGTATAGCCTGTATGTATCTGTGGAGTGGTTTAGTGTTGTTATGAATTCCCTGAATGTTTCTGTTTGTTTTTCTTTGAGTTTGTTGTTTATTTCTGTGTTGAGCTGTTGTATCTGCTGCAAAAGATATTAACGTAGGACAACGCGCTTGGAAAAACGATCATATGAGGTCTTTTTCATCGACTTTATAGTTATTAGGAATAATTTTGATGCATATTGAAATATTTAAAAAATTATAAGAAAAATACGTTTTTGACTACTAAAATATGATTTTCATCGCTCTGCCGGGGGCAGAAGATGATTACCTATTAAGCTAAGATTTTGCAGAGGCTATTTTCTCATGCATGCGCAAGGTTTTGTTTCTATTAGAATATGGAAATCGAAAAACATGTAAAATCGATCCACCCTACTGTGTATGTTTTTAAAAGCTGTGTGAGAGATCGTACAAGACCTCTACTTATTTTAGGATTGTCAGGAACATCGTATCTCCCCATCCGTAACATAATAACTCCCTACGCTAGTTATGATAAAAATCGAAAATATGGAAGGCATCATGATTTATGTAAGGGATGTCTCGAGTTTGCGGATGATATAGTGAAACATTGTAAGGAGTGCTACATGGTATGTGAGCAGTGTAAAAGCCCCAAATGTGAAAGTCGTGTAGTTGAAACGAAGAAGAGGGAGTGGAATGTGTATAGACATACATTTTTCAATAATAAATACCTTGAGCTCCATAAATCAATTGGCCCTTGCAGGAAAATGAGAACCTGTTAATGTGGCATGTTTCATATGATGGATAATTGGGGTAAGTTTGTGTCATAAATGCGACGAAATTCACTGTTCTACTTGTCATGAAAAATATAAAGAGGATGGAGTGAAGCATGTATGTTATATGAAAGATGCTAAGCCTAATAATAACACTTGTATAACTGTGTGCTACGATATAGAAACTTACACGAACGCTGAAACCAAAGCGGTCATTCCACATTTACTCGTAAGCCAGACTATCTGTGATGAGTGCATGGAGGTCGAGTGTGATGAGTGTCACAAATGTGGTAAACGGACAAACGTTTTTAAAACGATTGCACACGACAGCCCTGTGAAACTCTTGGTATCCTATATTGACAAATTAGCTGACAAGTTCAAAAAAATGACTGTATATTCTTGCCAATAACGGGGCAAAATTTGACACAGTTCCTTTAGAAGGAGTTGCTTGAACACGATTCGTCTGCGATATTTACAGGTGATCCCTTGAAAAGCGGCAACAAACTAATACAGATGCAGATAAGAGATAATGTACAGTTTAAAGACACCCTGCTGTTCACACCCTGTTAATTAGAAAAGCTACCCAAGGTCATGGGCGTAGCCGCTGAAGTTTCAAAAGGGTATTTCCCTTACACATTCCTCACTAGCGAAACTTTAAATTACGTAGGACTACCTCCACCCAAACATTACTTTAACTACACCAACATGAGTGATAGAGAGCGTGAAGATTTTGACCGCTACTACAACAGCTTTAATGAAGCTAGTCCATACAATATAGCTGACGAATGTGAACGTTATTGCGTGAATGATGTGCGCTTGCTTGGAGAATGTTTCCAGGCCTTTAGGAGGATGTACATAGCCCATTTCAAATGCGATCCGTTGCAAGTCGCAGCCACGATCGCCTCATTATGTTTTACGGTGTTCAAGAATAACTTCATGCCTAAAGACAACATAGCCGTCATTCAGAAAAACAAGGCAGAAGGCTATTTAGTGGTTCATACACCTACAGCAACAGACAGGGGTATACATAAAGCAAGCCCGCAACACGGGGGACCCATTAAGGTCAATGGTCGAGTTTTTTGGGTTGATGGCTTAAGTGAGGCTCCAACCACTGGTGATAAGACTGTGTACTCCTTTAACGGCTGCTGGTGGCATGGATGCCCACGCCCTGAGTGTGCCGTCACAGGGGCTCTCCATGGAAGATCCCCCGCCAACAGCCTCGCATGGACCCATAACCGCGATCAACTTATAGCTTATAGGCTCCCAATTCACTCACAAGATTTTGTGTGAGCATGAGTATGATGCACGGATGGAAACAGTTGTCCAATACCGTGAAGAAATAACGACCATCAAACGTTCAATGGTGTTGGACCTCCTCAAATGCGGTGACAGCTTGTTTTGGGGCGTACAAACCCATTCAAGCTATACTTTCCGCCTACGGAGGGCGTGAAATTCCATTACTACGACTTCTGTTGTTTATACCCCTACGTGATGAAGAATAATCTGTACCCTGTAGGTGCGCCTGAAAAACTGGTGGGTCCCACCATGCCAACCATCGAGGAGTTTTCAGCTAACTTGAATGACCGATACTTTGAACTCTCTTTCGTAGACGTGCTCCTCCTTCCCGATTTATGGATGCCGATCTTACCCGCCGTTATAGATCACAAGATCATGTTTTATCTGTGCTTGAAGTGCAGAGAGGAGAACAACGGTGATTGTAACCATACAACCAACCAGTGTAAGATCAGTGGTGTATATCAGTGATGTAGTCGAGACCACCAAGTCCGAGACTGAGACCGAGACCGAGACCTGATCCTGTGAGACCAAGATCGAGACCGAGATCAAAGGTTCGAGATCGAGATCTACCTTCCGAGATCGAGACCCTTAAAATTCGAGACCGAGATCGAGATCGAGACCAAGCTCATGCCCTTTCAATTTGTTTTCCACTACTATGGAAATTAGACTATGTTAAGTATATTAATAAACTAATAACTACTTTCTCAGATGTAGTGTGTTGAATGCAAAAAGTGTAGCCTATAAATTAACAAATGAATATATATATATATATATATATATACGTACACTTAAGGAACATCAGCATGCTCAGAAGATCTGCTGAAGTTCGAGTTCTGTGGGGCCTCATTATTATGCCTCCATGGCTAAATACATGGAATGTATTCCATGTGCTCTATTCCTCTAGTGCTCAATTGGAGCACTAGAGGCAGGCACTGTTAAAACAGTCATGGCAATATTGGCCAGTGATGGGAATTTATCCTTTTCTGGTGCCAAAACTTTATTGGAGAGTAATTGTCTAAAATATGAGATTCATCGATCTCTAAGAGGTACCGCCGCAACTGTTCCCTGCGGTTCAAAATCTTCCCAGTTTCAACGTTCTTCTGCTTGGACCGATAGCTTTGATATTTTGCCATTAGTCTCGGAACTTTGGTTTGACTCTGTTTTATTTCGTCATCGCTGCTGTATCTGCTCATTCTCCGTGCTTGAGTTTCCTGTATAGCATTTTTCCAACACCATTTCTATGAAAAATAAATTGACATTTCGGTACTATAAACAGAGACATGACAATTAGCATAAGGTCTAAATAATATATATATATATATATATATATATATATATATATATATATATATATATATATATATATATATATATATATGACATTAATTCAACATTCACTCAGCCCAAAGAGATCTATAATGAATTTTAATGATAAAAAATATACCGATTAATGAATTGTGTATAATTTAAAAATTTATAATGAAATTATAACATACCTTTTATTTCCTCTAAGTTCTACTTTAATATCTTTATCAGCTCGTACTTCAATGTCCACCCACTGTAGACCAAACTGTGGGTCAAGTAATGTTGCAATTGGATAGATGCTATTGGCAAATGGCAAGGGAATTTCATCAGCACCGTCCTTTTCAGCCATCTTGCATGTGACGAATACCTCTTTAAAGCTACTTACGGTCTCGAGAGGTCTCGAAAGGTCTCGGGAAGAAAAACCGAGACCGCGTCTGTCGAGACCGAGATCGAGACCGAGATCTAAATAGCAGAGACCGAGATCGAGATCGAGATCTGCAAATTGGGTCTCGAGATCGGTCTCGAGACCGAGACCGATCTCGAGACCTACATCACTGGTGTATATACAAGCCCTGAGCTGGACCTAGCCGTTCGCCGTGGATACAGAATATTGAAGATACATAAGGTGTGGAGGTTTCAGAAGCTACCCAACCTTTTCACGCCATATATAAATGCTTTTTTGAAGGATAAGGTAGAAGCATCGGGATATCCGCGAGGGGTTGATACCGAAGATGTAAAAACGGCTTATGTTCAGCGTTACCGTGCCCATGAAGGTATACAGCTTGACCGTTCTCAATTTGTTAAGAATCCTGGCGCTTTAGTGCAAAGTTGTGTCTAAACAGTGTTTTGGGGGAAATTTGCACAGAATACTGGCAAAGGGAACGTTCATTTTGCACAAAGTTATAGTGAAGTCTGGAATTATGCCAACGCTTCCGATAAAGAGGTTATGGAGATCGTGATTGCAGATAATACTTACATAATAAAGTACAACATCACCGAACTCGCCACAGATACTTCACGGGTTACAAACATACCTATAGGCAGCTTCATAACGGCCTACGCCGGCATCAAGCTTTTGGGACTCCTTCAGTCTCTTGAGCGGAGGGTGCTGTACGCTGACACAGATAACGTGATATTCACAGCCTGCTATTGGGGAATTCCTCGTAGAGTTAACTAACGAGATCAAGGATGAGTATGGTGATGGTGCATACGCAGACTCATTTGTGTCAACAGGGCCAAAAACCTATTAGTCCGGTAGCACAGACCCTGAGACCCTGATTTTACTGGAACCCTGCATTGTTTGTTATAAAGCAAATGTTTACATATTTTGAAAGCTTATACCACCCCAATCAAGAATCCATCGGGTGTACACCTGACCCCCGCTTGGCTTTTTCAATATGCCGCCATTTTCCAAGATGGCCGGCGAAACTGAAAAATCCCATATCCTGGTCAATACTTGATGGATTTTGATGATCTTGATATCATTTCTAGGGGGTATAGGATGATGAGTCGATCTGGAGGGGTTGCAGATAATTTAGGAGTCGTTTTGACCCACATTCGTCAATACTCAAGGTCATTTGAAGTCAAACGCCCCTCGTAAAAATTGTGAGCTGGAAGTTGTGCCATACACTGGTCCGAAAAAACCCCTATGCCCATGGAGGCAACCTGCTCATTTGAGCCTTCTGAGAAGCTTACAAGAGCAGCCGAACTGTCACTTCACCGTGCAGAAGAGCTAGATCTGGAGTTCTTCAGACGGATACTGTTTGTCGCTTGCACCTCTGAGTACAATGGCTTCAACACCCGCCATTGTAGAGAGGCGGGTAATTATGCCAGCTAAGAAGTCGGCCATCAAGTATATGCCACTCATTAATATGAAGCTAAAATTTGTGCTAAATTTATGTACTTAGTATTACTAAGTACATAAATTTAGCACCGAAAGCAGGCTATGATAAGGGGAGATGACGGTTTTTACTCGTAGTGGTCGCAGTGCATTTTTTTTTCTACCAGTCAAGTCCATTTTTTATATGTTATATGATACTATGATTAACTATAATCGTGTAAGTTTCAGTGAAATTGACGAAAAGGTTTTCGAGAGAAAAAAATAAATAAAACACTCAATATAATGATCTTTGCAAATAATTCCATTACTATATCTTTCAGTATAGTTTATTTAACACTTCTAAATTCAACGACACGGCACTTCGGTAAAGTAAAGGTAAAGTAAACGACATTTCCTTGACTGTGGAAACACTGACTGAGCTGCAGTAGAATTATAGAAGTCGTTGCGTGGGCAAACACAAATTTCCAAGGGAGGGTAACTGCCCCCTCTTGCCCCCCCCCCTCCGGACGCCCATGCATTGACCCAAAACGCAAACGAAGAGCAGACTGATGATCCTGACGATCCTGACACAACCATGTCTTTTGATATTTTCCCCCAATAAATGGACACCTAATGTGAATAACTGCATCAAAGTTGTCAATACCAATCCCCCAGCTAGGTGTGAGCTTTGTTTTGCTTACGAGGTCATATCTTGTAGCTTTGCAACCTTCCATTGAATGCATGTGCCCTGCATTTTTATCTGCAGAAAAGATGTTAAGTGCTCAGCAGTTAGCTAGATTGTAGAAATTGTCACTGAAATAAAGCAAATACAGTGATGTCAACTTTGGCATTATCATATTTCAAGGCCAAACTTTAACCTCAAATGACTTGGACTTGACCCATGGAGTTGCAAAATGATATCCTACTGTTATCATGTGCCTATAGAACTACTCAGTCTCGCCAAAAAACATAAAAATGACAGTAAGATCACCAAAATATCTCCACGACTGCCAGGGATATGGGATATTCCTTATTTCGGGGGGCGTTTGACCTCCAATGACCTTGCGAATTGACGAATGTGGGTCAAAACGACTCTCAAAGTATCTGCAACCCCTCCAGATCGACTCATCATCCTAAAAATCCCTAGAAATCACACCAAGGTCATCAAAATCCATCAAGTATTGACCAGGATATGGGATTTTTCAGTTTCGCCGGCCATCTTGAAAAATGGCGGCCATATTGAAAAAGTTAAGCGTGGGTCAGGTGTACACCCGATGGATTCTTGAATGGGGTGGCATAAGCTTTCAAAATATGTCAAGATTTGCTTTATAACAAACAATGCAGGGTTCCTACCCCGTGCAACAGAATTATATGGGGTACGGGTGAGGGTGGGGGATGATATGAAATATATCGTGAAGGCTAAGGGTATCACGCTTAACCATGAGAACCGACGAGTCGTTAACTTTGACATGTTGAAGGATCTAGTTTGCTTGGAAGATGAGGGCGACCAGCCACCCCAACCGACTGTGGGGACCCACAATTTTCGGGCGCAGAAACTGGTGGGTGTGAAGGAACTTAGGGGCACGAAGGTATGCCGTAACACCTATAAGAAACGTTACCAGGTGCCTGGTACCTACGATACCGTACCCTTTGGATACCTTAATCCTTTATTGTATTTATATATATGTGTATTGTCAACGATATGTTTATTTATTACGTATATTTGTAAATATATACGTTGAATAATTCGTGTATTAAATAAATCGTGCTTCAATTAGCGTTTCACTTTCTCCTTTGTGTGTGTCTGTATGTGTGTGTGTGTGTGTGTGTGTGTGTGTGTGTGTGTGTGTGTGCGTTCTAAGCTCCGCCTCCTGTATGATGAGTCACGTGACTCCTACTACTACCTGAGCATATCTCTTACCTGCTTGTTCAGTTGTCCGCTGCAAGCCGTGGATCTCAGACGTGTATTTTCCCACATAGACGAAAATTAGTAATGGCTACTTTTAATATTGAGTGTTCAACGTTTATGAAGTGGTATTCGGCAAAGTGTGAAGATGTGGTGGATACTGAAAGACTCCCTATTCCACCCTCCTTTGATACTTTTACGGATACATTGAATAGCGCGAGGGAACAAGATATTCAAATACTCTATGGATATTCTGGCGAGAGTACTGCCCGATTTCGCAGCACAAACGATGTGTTGGATACAGTGTAGGGCTAAACTGTATAAAAGCGTACATATACCGTGAGGTGAAAGAAACAACGCGTGCAGAAGAGAAGCAGCGGGTATGGATAACACTGGTCAACACTCATTTTATTGCCAATCATATTAGACTGATTTTGGGGTAACTTTGTGGTGCTGATTTCGAATATGACATCGGTTTTGCTAGATTGGCTCTAATTTATGAGATAATTGGTACCCCATTGAAACACGTAAAAATGCAAAAAAATTAATGTTCAGGCGGAGCCTACTTACAAATCGCATTGAAATTGTCTCAAATCATACAAAAGTAAACACATGAAATACATAATGGCATTTTATTCGGTCTCACCATCTAGAATGTTCCGGTAGTTTCCCATATGCACGCGTTATGGTTACGTTTCCTATTAATTGAGGGTATTCATTATCTCAAGAACTAGAGCCAAATCGGAAAAACTACTTTCATTTTGGAATTCAGCAACCCCAAAATACCTTAAATTCGTACGAATTTCCTTGGCAACGAAACAAAAAAAAATTTTTGTTGAGCTGTGTAATGTGTCTTGTTGATGAGTGGTATGATATGCGGTATTATGTCATGCTGCATCACACCGAGTACGCGTACACTGTGGCGCAAAATGTAAACCTTGTCATCATGGACTCGCTAAAGTACTTTTACCACTATAATCATATATATCACGACGAGATTCGCAGTGAGATTGTGGCTAAAGGCCTGTGTGAGATTTTGATAGAAATTAGATACGAGTATCGACTGTTAAACAAAGGAAAAATACGGTAACATGTTTCTCTCAAATAGTGCACGGATTGTGTAATATGTGTTTAGTTCATGAAAATGAAAGAAAATGTCTAGTGCGCCTTCTGGGGAGTGATAAAACATTAAAACCGGTATTGCTTCATGTATCAGAAACATTCTCATTGCCCAGTATAATGGGATACAAGTATTCACGTTGGAACAGCGCCGTACGCGTTTCATCAGCTTATGGTGTGACTCGCTCCTCCCGTCGAACCGATCCGCACACCCGTGGCTCATAGTCATCTCAGAGCTTGAACCGACTGGACGTGCACTCCTCGGATACGATGGAACTTCCTTTGAGAAGCATTCTCAATGCCTCGTACGATGTGTCCGTGACGAAGTCATTGCGCGTGTTCAGGCGTGAAACCGGTACCATTAACTATGTACTTGAAACGATTCGCAGGCAAGCAAACAAACTTAATGTTAAATGCAAAAAACTTCACTTTTTTACGTGAAGGTCAAAATATGAGAATAAAAACCCACTCTAATAGACAGAGTTTATTTCCACGACAGTTTCGACGCCCACTGGCATCCTCCTCGGGTGGATACAGAAACACAAATGAAACAAAACAAGAGGGAAAAACAGTTCAGGGATCGACCGTTAAGAAATTCGCACCTAGGTTGGATTCCATTCTCTCGAGACAGGAGGGGCATTTTCATTAAGTACATTCGCACAAATTTTAAAACTATCTTCCTGTTCTAAACATACAGATTCTATTATTTTTACATAATTATTACATTTATAATTAAATAAATTACATTTAATATTGCATAATTATTAATTACAGAAATTATAAATTTATTATTACATTGGTTATTACATTGTTGTTTATTAACCGAAAAACGAATGAAAAAAGGCGATTAGGAAATAATCCAGAGACCATTGAGAAATTCGCACCTAGGTTAGATATCGTTCTCCCGAAACCAGAAGGGCATTTTATTACAGGGTCAGCTTATAACTACATTTCCACAAATTAAAAATATCTTCTTGTTCTATACATACAGATCCTAATGTTTGACATAATTACTGCATATATTTATTTCCACATTAATTACTTCCATTATTACATTTACTAAAAGCGAGTAAGGAAACATTCCAATCCAGAGACATTTAAGAAATTCACACTTAGGTTCGAACACGTTCCCACGACTCCGTAAGGGATTTATTGACCAAGAATCTCATTAAAGGGTCTAACTTATAAGTACCTTCGCACAAATTAAAATTATCTACTTTTTCTATACACACAGATTCTATTATTTTTCTTTTGACATAATTATTACATTTATAAAGTACCTTACTTGATTCCCAATCTATAGCATGATTATTTTGGCTAGCGTGATAAAAAATGGCATTATTAGTATTACAACTTCTGAAGGCATATTTGTGTTCTTTGATACGGGTTTCAATATTTCTTCCAGTTTCTCCCACGTATACTAAATCACAACTTTTACAGGGAATGCTGTAGACACAGGCTTGTTCCTTTTTTGCAACGTTATTCCTAACCAATTTACTTTTCACGGTAGACGAATATTTGAACGCCAAAGCAAACTTAAATTCTTTCGTCAACGGTTTTACTCTTTCTAAGCCGGCAATGTAAGGCAAACTCACATATTGTTTTTGGTTAACTGAAGGTTCCCGAGGGGCATAAAAAGATTTTCTGGCTTTAAAATACGCCTTTCTGATAAACCACTCAGGATATTTTAAATCCTTAAAAATGTTCCAAATCTTTGAATTTTCCGGATCCAGCAAATGTGGGCTACAAATCCTGAGTGCTCTTAGAAACATGGAAGAAATAATTGAGCTTTTAACCCCTTCATCATGATATGAAAAATAATGAATGTACGAATTACAATGAGTAGGTTTTCTATAGACCGTGAAATTGGGCTTTCCGCTTTCGTTAATGACCAAAACATCTAGAAAAGGTAATTGTTTGTCGTTCTCCCATTCATATTTAAATTTAATAGAGGGAACAAGATTATTTAATGACTGAAAGAAAGTGTCAAAGTTGTTCCAGTGGTCAGGCCAAAATGAGAAAATATCATCTACATAACGAAACCAAATTAGATTCCTGGGACATATTGTTTGCAACAATTCCGACTCATAATACTCCATATATAATGTACTCAGTATTGGGGATAAAGGGGACCCCATTCCCATACCAAAACGTTGCAAATAAAATTCTTCACCGAAGGAGAAGGCATTATTGGTGACACAGAGTTTTATCAGTTCTAAAAATACAGATGTGGGCATGCCTAGTTCTACGTTACATGTTGGCAATTTTCTATCTAAAAAACTAAGTACATCATCAATGGGAACTTTCGTAAACAAGGACTCAACATCAAAACTTATCATTCTTCCCCGTTTTAAATCTAAGGACATAACTTTGTTAATAAAGTCACAGGAATTAGTGATGTGCGAGCCTGAAAATTTACCAACTAATGGGGATAATTTATCTGCAAGAAATTTAGATAACCTGTAACTAAAGGAACCCCTGTGTGAAATAATGGGACGGAGTGGTATATTAATCTTATGGGTTTTGGGTAGGCCGTAAATGTGGGGGAGTTTGGGGTTAATCTGTAGAAATCTTTTAGGATCAATCGCCGGGACATCTTTTAATAAGTTCCTGATGGTTTTGTTGAATTCGGCATCCCGAGGAGGATGCCAGTGGGCGTCGAAACTGTCGTGGAAATAAACTCTGTCTATTAGAGTGGGTTTTTATTCTCAAACTTAATGTTATTTATTTAAGTGTTGAGGAGATGAATAGAGTCTTCGTGATAGTTGAGAAGTGGGGTGAGGACCGTTATAAAATACCTGCAGGTGTAGGTAAAAGAAGAGAACAGATTAGTGATGCCCCATCATTTGCCGTTGTTTGCACGTTGTGTATAAATAACGATCAGCCATGCGTTGATATACGACTGATGTGGAAGAATACATCTGGTAATAACGTTCTTGTCCCCACGTGAAACCGATTCATCCTCGACAGAATGTTTGAAATCGTCGGATTCCGCAAGCTGAAGCCTATATTAGACGCGTGTATTATGCATATGATTTATTTTGACACGGTTCTTGAAAACGCATACACCGCTCTGCTCGACTGATTTATCGAATGTAGGAATAAACAAGGCGAGAATGGTCTAGAGCTGGATGCTTATTTAAAAGGTTTAGACTTCGAAATATCCCGAACTTTGGTACAAAGGACTTGAGCGGTACAGGGCAGAGCTCTCCTACAATGTTCACCCTGAAGAGTTGTATCTCTATATAATGAGCAACTGTCGTTACGACTTGGAAGATTATTTCAATTGCCGCTACGCAGTGTGAAGAAGAGTTCACGATTGAAAAGCTCGGATCGGTAAGAAAAAACCCTCGATTTGAAAGGAGTGTTTATAAACTTGTATTTAATATTGATGTTTTGGCTAACGATGACCTCTTTCTGCGTGCTTATGATTGTATTCTAGCCGTGTTTAAAGATACCGTACCAGCCGAATATAAAGTGGGCACAAAAATAGTATTGAACAATATGAAGGCCATTTATATCGAGTATAGTTACCCCTATAACTTGAGCGGTGAAATAATTTTAAGGCGTATTTACCGCGTAGTGCAAAGCAATAATGATGTAACTCTAGACTCGATTACGTGTGAGTTTAGTGTTTTGCGAAGTAGAACATAAAGTATTTTGATGTATATTTATTTTCAATATATTTAATTATTTAATATAATTGTGTATATATATATATATTTTTTCCTGTACTAATATATTGATGATTATACTCCATCGTTTTGTATATTATTATTTTCAATATATTTAATTTTTTAATATAACTGTGTGTGTGTGTATATATATATATAATATATATATATATAATATATTTCACCCCTACTATTATATTGCTGGTTATACTCCATCGTTTTGTATATTATTAGATTATATATATACAGGGTGATTCAGCAAAGAGTACATTAAATTGGAGGATGAAATCCTTGGATAATTCTAAACCACAATGTCTCTATGGTAAAATGTCAGATTCTGCGTAGTTTCCATGTTACAATACATTTAAGATGTTGTATTAATGAGAGTGAATATGAAGTGAAACTCCCGTAGGTTTTTTTAATCATTTATTCACAGATCTCTACAGTGTGACCCCTCTTTCTTACAACCTAAAGGAAATGTTCAAAGTTGCCCCCTTCTGCCTCAATGCAGGCCTGTACACGTCGTACCATTGAATGTCTGACGCGTTCCAGAAGAGAACATTTTGCCAGAGCATCAAGGGAATATCTGGATACTGTTTATCCCAACAGGTGCATAGGGCGTGGTGGCCCCGTTCCCTGGCCACCCCGCTCCCCAGATCTTAACCCTTTGAATTTCTACCTGTGGGGCCACTTAAAGACGTTGGTGTATGATACAGAGGTTCAAACAAGAAAGGAATTATGGCCACGTGTTTGTGACAGGTGCGAGCAAATTAAACAGTCCAGGCATTCTGGAACGCGGCAGACATTCAATGGTACGACGTGTACAGGCCTGCATTGAGGCAGAAGGGGGCAACTTTGAACATTTCCTTTAGGTTGTATCAAAGAGGGGTCACACTGTAAAGATCTGTGAATAAATGATTACAAAAACCTACGGGGGTTTCACTTCATATTCACTCTCATTAATACAACATCTTAAATGTATTGTAACATGGAAACTATGCAGAATCTAACATTTTACCATAGAGACATTGTGGTTTAGAATTATCCAAGGATTTCTTCCTCCAATTTAATGTACTCTTTGCTGAATCACCATATATATTCCTCGTTCGTATTTCCTATATTATTATTCATTTTTACTGCATATATGCCATCGTTTCATTGTATATTTATTTTCTATATATTTCGTGAAATTGATTCCAATAATTCGTCTAAATAAACAGAATGATGTAATGGTGTTTTATTTAAACTTTTTGCTGGTAAACGATATTATTATTTAATTATGCCAAATGGCTGCCTTCTAAAACGGCTGACGGGTTTCTAAGCCAACTGTCAAAAATATCTGAATAGCGCAATCTGGCAGCTGAAAAGCTAATTAATAAATACACCTGCCTTCTAGGTTTTCTACGTCAACTGGCTGGTTAAGCCAACTGGTGGATTATGCCAACTGGCGGATTATGCCAACTGTTGAGAATATATGTTTTAATTAATTAAAAAGCGCAATCTGACAACTCAACGCAAAAAATGTATACCTGAGTGAGCCATTTACGCCTTCTAAGTCTACTGGCGGTTTAAGCCAACTGGCGGATTAAGCCAATTGGCTGATTAGGACCTTATAAGAGAGCGGGCGCTCGGATGAACTCTCAATATGCGCTTGGCAGGAGCCAGGCGAACTCTATTCTCTCCTTCTCCTTTCTCTCTCTCCCATAGGTTAAGTATACCCCTTTGGGGGGTGAGGACGTCCTACCTTCTCCCCCAAAGAGGTCACCCCAGCATGCTGGGGAGTTCATTGCAACTTGGGAGATAACCCCTCCCCCTTGTTGCATAACCCCTTGTTGCATAGCCTCTTACAACATTTCCTTTGCAACATTTGCAAATGCATTGCACTCTCTCCTTTTGCGGTCATACTACTTCCGGCAGTAATTAATGCGATATGCGTTGAAGTTTGTGCGCGTAGTATTAGCTTTAATTTCGTTGTTGTTTATAGACTTCCCGTCCAACCCCTCGATACCGATATTAGATTTTACACACTTCTTGGTAACTTTATTAATAATCGGGATAGTATAATTGTCGCAGACTTTAACTGCCCTAACGTTATTTATTTAGACTTTAAAAAAGCGTTCAATACAGTTCTACATAGAAGATTAATTGCGAAGGTTAAAGCTCGCGATATACGCGGTCAGGTAGCTAACTGGTTAGAGGAATGGTTCGTGCCAGAAAACAGAGGGTCGTTGTTAATGTAGGGAATCGGGGTGGCTGGATGTAGGTAGCGGTGTCCCTCAGGGTTCAGTGTTAGGTCCATTGCTATTCGTAATCTACATTAACGACATAGATGTAGGCTTGATCAGTAACTTGTGAAAATTCGCGGCGATACTAAGATACTAAAATAGGCGGTAAAGTTCTTAACGTGGACGATAGAAATAGGCTCCAAGACGATGTAAGTAGGATTATGGAGTCGATGGATAAGTGGCAGATGTTATTTAACGTAGACAAGTGTAAAATTTTGCATATAGGTTCTCGTAACAATAATTACACGTACACGATTGACGATAGACAGCGAGCGTTGACGAGGAAGTAGCTTTAAGCGTACGCGTATCTAAGGATTTAAAAGTTAGGAACCAGTGCCTGGAGTCTTGCGCAAAAGCTAATAGGATGTTACGCTGAGGGACCCTGAGGGACACCGCTACCTACATCCAGCCACCCCGATTCCTTACCATTAACAATGACCCTTTGTTTCCTGGCACGAAGCCATTCCTCTAACCAGTTAGCTAGGAGGTATGCGACCGCGTATACCGTACGCTTAACCTTCGCAATTAATCTCCTATGCGGAACTGTATCGAACGCTTTTTAAAGTCTAAAAAAATAACGTCAGCCGCTCTATGCCTATCGTACTCGCGCACTACTTCGTTATAAAACTCTAACAAATTAGTTAAACAAGATTTACGACGTCGAAACCGATGCTGACTACTATTAATCAACTCGCGACTTTCTAAATCATCGACGAAACGATCCCTAACTACTAATTCCAAAAGTTTACCGACAATTGACGTTAAGCTAATAGGCCTATAATTGCTAGCTACTGTGCGGTCGCCTTTTTTAAAATCTTTTAGCCATTTATGCCTAAAGTCAGATTTTTTTAGATATTTGTGGAAAATTCTAAATATAAGGTTAATTAAAGACAAATTACATAAAAAATTTCTTAAAATTCGAAAAAATATATTTATTACAAAAATAAATGGCGTCCTATATATTGGTCGCTAGGAAAATACATATACATAGTTACCCAGATTTGAATGAATGAACGAATAAAGGAATTTTCCAATTTTTACATTATTTTATCGAATGTGGTATTCTTTGAAACATTTTATATGAAGTCCTTTATTACATTTTTCACACCTTGTAGTCGTTTTGGTGTGACTGTGAGCACATCGAGTTTGCTTTTCTTGTGGAATAACCCAATGTGAATGCATATCAAAGCGACTTTCCTCTGGCCTTTGTGAAGGTCTTCCTCGCTGACCTTGTCGTGCTGGTTTAGAATATCGTTCTAAATAAAATCGAGCGACATTCTTACGAAAACTCAGGAGGTCCATTGCGTCTTTACCCTCACAATTTTTGTGCATTTTCCAGGCATTATTCATTGATGCATCTATCAAATATGTTATTAGACTGGAATACCATTTTTCCCCCTTATTGCAACTCTATATTTTGAGATATTTTAGTCCATCCTGTCTACCCCTCCCATGTGTTCATTATAAACTTTTACAAGGTATGGCTGTTGTATTTGAATGCGACTTTTGACTTCTGATGAATACCGCGAAGCCTGACAAATAGGTTCAATACCAACTCCATTTGAGCACAAATTCACTACATTATTATCATTCCACCTGCACACTAAGATTTCATTTTCTGAGTCCACTCTGAAATCGAATGAACCTCTCCCCCTTTTTTTCAAGTCGTCTTTCTTTGCCAATGGACATTTTCCATTCTGTTGTCACGAACAGTTCCTGTTGCTTTCACTGACTTCTCATTCAAAGCTGACATGAGCTTCACACTAGTAAAGAAGATGTCAAAGCACAAATGATATGGCTGTGGACTGCGATCTATAAGGATTTCAGTAAATTTAGCAACAAGATCTCCTCCTAATCCTAGGCTACGTTTTTCTCCTGGTTGAAGTGTGGGTGATTTTCCTTGATAAGGTTCAAACCAAACAAGATAGCCAAGCGTAGTTGTTCCACACCAAAGCTTGTAACCGAAACGGATTGGCTTTCCGCGAATGAACTGTTCACATCCATGTTTTCCATCATACTCACACATTGATTCGTCAAAGCTATAGAATTCTTCCAGTAGTGCATTTTGTAGAAATATTTTATTCAAAAAGGTCCATGAGTGGTCTTACTTTAGCAAATCTGTTTGTATGATCTAAGTTGTTATTGTCAGCAAAGTGTAAATGTGTAAAAATTGCTTCAAATCTATCACGTCTCTTTGCATTGACGATAAGGGGATGATGAGTATCAGGTGCATTTTCCCACAACATTTTTCTTCTCGAATTTGAATTGTAGCCACTCAAAATCAAAATTCCTTAGAGACACTTTATTTCTTCATTAGTTACTTGCAAGTTTACATTTTTTGAAAAGCAAACCTATTTGTTTCAGTAGCAATTAGACTTATTACTTCGTCATCAAAGAACAGTTCAAAATATTGTTTTGGCGAGAAGTTTTGAGCTTTGAGATCTTCCATTTGAGCATCTGTTGTTGACCATTCTGAAATTTTAGGAGTCACTGTCCCTCTTTCTCCATTTACGCTCAGCTGCAGAAGGCTTCTTCTTCTTTCTAGGAGGTTCAAATTCTTCTTCTTCCATTGAAGAGTCATCTAAAATAGTTTGAGCACGAAGCATGCTTCCTGGTAAATTATTTATCATTCCTGGACTATCATCAACACCAGAATCTTCATCTGTAACATCACCTGAGCACTGTCTGGTGGCAACATTGGAAGAATAAACTCTTGATCTTCAGTAGGTAGAGTGCCATCTTCAGCTGAATTCAAAACATCGGCCAAGCTTGGAGGAACTTTGAACTTGCTGTAGAAAAGTCCTGTTTCGATTTTACTGAAAAACCAAAAAAAATCTAGTAGGTAGATTTATATACACAGGCACACAAATTATATATATGTGTGTATAGGAGTGTATAGGTGTGTGTGTGTGTGTGTATATGCATGTGTGTGCGTGTGTGTGCGTGTGTGTGGTTGTGTTAATGCATATACATTACATAAATATAAAACATCGTGCAAATAGTAGAAAGAAACAATATTTGAAATTTTCATATCATGCAATTTTTTTTTTACACAAATACCTCGCGACCTAAATGTAGGACACCATTTTTTAAATGCTAATTACTCGAACAAAGTTTATATTTTAATTATGAAACTCAGGTTGAAGTTGGAGGCATTATGATTGGAATAAACATAAAAAAAATATCGTCAAGTAATTTCTAATTATTAAAATAATTACTTGCTTGAAGACGCCATGTGCAAAAATAAAAACAAAAATTGTTAAGTTTGTTAAGCTGCTAGACCCAGCCTATCACCTCAAGGTCATAAACAATACTGCCTTTTATCACTAAAGGGCTTCTGAAACACAGTCACGTGGTTAATAATTCGTTTTCTTTATATTCCAATTTTCTATAAATATTTTTTTTGGTGGATTATATAAAGGACGCTAGGCATAAATGGGTTATCGATATAATGTGCAATCTCACCCTCGTAAACAGTAATTTCATTAAAAATAGACTCACTCTTGAATGGAACGATATCGTCCACGTCGGGTACATTATTTACGTCTTCTACAGTAAACACTGTTGCAAAAAGTTGTAAAAAATACCCGCCATCTCCTGATTGTCGGAAGCCAAAGCGCCGTTAGCATCCACTAGAGGGCCTATGTTATCTTTTATCGGCTTACGATTATTGACGTGGTCAAAAGCTTTTTTCGGATTATGTTTACTATCCGCAGCTACAAGTATCTCAAAATTACGCTTAGCATTCCTAACAGATCTTTTAAACTGACGTCTAAGCTCGATATATCTATTAAAGTTAGCTGCCGTGCCATTCCGCTTATTAAGTCTATACGCTCTGTTACCCTCGTTCATGAACTCGCCTATTTCCCTAGTCCACCACTTGGGCCTACCATGATTTCTAGCGCGCTTGGGCCTACGAGAAATAAACTCCCTTCAGTATTCATAAAACTTCCTTTAAACGCCTTCCAGTGCAAATTTATGTCATTACCTATAAATAAGTTATCCCAGTCCACTACTCTCATTCTATCCGCAAAACTATTAAAATGAGCCCTACGAAAATCAGGGACTTCTATTACGTTACTATCCTTAGTGTTTTCTATCAATAACTTAAACTTAAGAATTTGATGCTCACTACATCCTAAACTCTCGCCTACTTCTAAACCTTCGACTATATTTTCGCCGTTCGTCATCACCAAATCTAAAATATTGTCACAGCGCGTTGGTTCGGTAACCATGTGTCATAAACAATTATCTTCCATGAACTCAATCAATCTCAAACCCTCCTCATTACCAGTAAAAGTCTCGTAATTAACGTTAGGGCAGTTAAAGTCTCCGAAATTATGCTATTCCGATTGTCAATAAAGGTACTAAGAAGTGAGTAAAATCTAGTATTGGTATCGAGGGGTTGAACGGGAGGTCTATAAACAACAACAAAATTAAAACTAATACTACGCGCCCTAACTTCAACGCATATCATTAATTGCTGCCGGAAAATCTATCTTAACCTCGATAGCCCTAAGGGAATTACGAGTGTACAGCAAAACGCCGCCACCAATCCTATGTAACCTATCATTAGTAAAGAGTTTAAAACCTGGTATATCAAGTTCCCCCAACAAATCCCGAGTCACGGTATTTAACCACGTTTCAGTGATAGCAACTATATCGTAGTTGTCGGAATAAATTATCGCCTTAAATTCATTTAATTTATTTCTAGTACTACGCGCGTTACAGTAAAAGACGTTTAAGTTATTTTTTATCACGGGCCGGCGTTTTAAACTATTTTTCACGTCGGACCCGCGTTGCCCGGACCCACAACACAACTTTTAAAGAAGGCTTCGACCTATACAGCTTTCGTACGTTTTCGTCAATTACCTTACCTAGCCTAGCATTACCTATTTCATTAAAATGCATCCCATCTTTTGTAAAAAGGCTAGAATCACTGAATTCGGACCATAGCTTTACGAAGGGTACATTTTCCTCAGCACAAATCTCTTCTAATTTATTATTAAAAAATATTGTTTTTGACGTAATCCTGCGACCCAAACCCTGCCTAGGGGTAATACCTAGAACTAAAGACCTATCTGACCTCGCCTTTAGGGACCTCATTAACCCCCTATATCTCTCCAAAAGGTCAGGCACTCTCGTATCGGGCCTATATGAGTCGTTGCCCCTTACCATCGTCACCAACATCGAGTGACGGGAGATAACATCAATCCTATCAACTTCGTCTCTAATTCTGTCAACCCTGGCCCCTGGGAGACAGACCCTCCTCCTCTTGGTTGGATTCTGTTGAACGAACTCTGTGTCCATATGGCGCACTAAAGAGTCCCCAATTAAAATAGTTTCCCCCTCATTCACGTCCCTTTCCAAATGGGCGAAAGGGTTCGAAACCTCGATATGGGGGGATTCCTATCACCTAATGTACGCGGCCTAGCTCCACCCTTAACTTTTCTAAATCCCTCCACATCTACTAATCTCGGACCAACCTTAACCCCTTCCTCAACTCTATCCAACCTTCCCGATAAGCTACCTAAACTAGAAACTAGGTTACGCACCTCACCCTTCAAATCACTAACGTCTTCAACGTTAGTATTGGTTCGGCTTTCGTCAACCGTAGCCCTACCTCTGCCCTCATCAAGCGTTGCAAATCTTTCCGTTACCTCACACTACGTTTTATGTCAACTATTTCCTCCCTTAAATCGCAAAAGAAACAACCTGATCTCTCGGTAATCGCCATAGGACCGCCGTTATAATCTTTAAAATCCGAATACCACCGGTTTACCCCACACCTAACACACGACGATTTCTGCGACGGCATCAGGCAGTTAAAATTAGTTTATAACTGTCACACGTTTAAGTTAAATTAAGCCGGCACGCTACGAAAACTTCTAAATCGCTAAAAACCACTAATATTCAATTACTTAACTATAACAATGTGAATAAAAACACAAGTATATAAAATTCAAAACTTTCCAAAAGTAAAATTATTAGCAATATGCAAACGTAGAAGCAATATGAGAGAGCTCAGGAAATGTGTCTGTTCAGTACAGAGTCTGGCTGACGAGAACGCTCATATATTACACCGAACACTGAGGCTGTGATGTAAATCTTGTGATTATGGACAGTTTGAAATATTTCTACCACTACATCGATGTGTGTTATGACGAGGTGCGCAGTGAAGTTGTAGCTAAAGGTTTGTGCGAGTTTTTAGTAGAGTATAGGGATGAGTATAGTATAGTTTGTCCAGCAAAAAGGACAAGTACGGACACATGTTTCTCTCAAATAGATCGCCGGAGTGTTAATAAAATGTACAGTGCTTACAATAAGTCTCGCGCCTCTGTCTCGTCCCAAGCTAGTCTGTTAGGTATAAAATGGGTGGGCCTTATGGCAGCGGATGTGTGTTCGGGTTGGTGGACATAATTGCTCTAACCCCATCAATGACGTCCATTATTACGTCACTTCTGCTACATTTTAGTGTTTAAAATACAAATGATTAAGAAGCAGAATGACCAAGTTTCGGGATGTTGGGATGGTTATGGAGCAATCCTAGTCATCATAATATTAGCTGGGCATTACATTATACCGTCTCAATATATACTGTAGACTATAGAGAACGACTAATTCGGAAAATATCTCAAATCATGGCATGATACCTAAGTTATTTTGACGCAGGTCTAAATTATTTGCTCAAATGCAATGATTGATATTAAGTAATTGTTGGGAATTGTTGTCAATATTGTTGTTTGTGATACATATCCTACGTGAAGAATCTAATGATCAAATTCCTCAGTGAACCTCTCACGCGCTCGCATTTCGAGGAAGTCACGGTCGTCTCACTAATAGATAGTTTATCCATTGTTTTAAGTGGTAACCTATTTCATCTTATGAAAGTCATTAGTCTAAAGCAAGACTGGTGGGCCGTGAATCAGAGAAATTTGCATTTGATTTGTTCATCGTAATTATTACGTAATATAGTATACTGTGTATACTATTATATAAGAGTTTATTGGTAGCATATCATATGACAATTCCCATAAACATGTGATGGCCTCGATGTTGCCAGTTTTTATTTTTTCCTGAAACTATTACCTTCTCATAGTTTGTTTCAACAATACATATATTATCATCTCCATGAGCGTAGACATTGCAAGAAAAGATTCTAACTAAGGATAAGTAAAGTTCTTTCATGGTCACAATATATACTTTTATAGATGTCAAACATAAAAATATAATAAAATTCTATATTAACATAAATATATATTCGATACACATTTACGTCATGGCTTTAACATCAGTATTTCATATAGCTTCCTCCGGCATCAATAATTTCTTGCAAACGTTGCATGCATAGAAGAGGCCAGATTGTAGGGAATGTTTGGTGTTCGACGTAAGCTCTCCCAACTATTCCTCGTGTGAGCTAAAAGTCCTTCAAATGTTCTTTCATTGTGTTGCTCCCATCAGTGGCGGTCCTAGCTTACATGACGCCCTGGGCGAACCTCACCTTCAGCGCCCCCCCCCCTGTTCGCCAACACACACACATTCGAATCCCCCCAAAATAAAGGACAGACATAACTCTTTCACAAAATAACTTTTTATTGGACTAATTGTTGGAACTTCAGAACCAAAACAAAGACTCAAATTTCTGAATTTTACAAATCCTTCATCACGTAAATAGAATAACTCACTTAAGAGAATGTAATTATGATACTATGAACAGGAAAAATACAAATTAAATTGCACAACTGCCATAAATAAACTAGAGAATCAAATTTCTAAATTGTACAAATGCTCTATCACATAAATAGAATAAGACACTTAAGAGAGGGTAATTATTATGCTACACTTTGAACAAGAAACAAAATAAATTGCACCACAGCACAACTGCCATCTAAAGCCTGACTCTTCTTACCTTCCTTGATGCAAAGTCATGAATTAAATTATCATATGAAATCTGCTCAGCAATTGTATGATTTATACTGATGATGGCCAGACCGGTAAGGCGTTCCTGTGACATAGTTGACCTCAGGTAGGATTTGATGAGCTTCAGCTTTGAAAAGCTCCTCTCTGCTTCAGCAACAGTGACTGGAAGAGTAAGACCAATTCTGAGAGCAGTCCACAAATTTGGATATATTTCAGAGAGCTCCCTTTCATGGATAAATGTCAGCAGTTCAAGCAAGGATATGGTCTTTGATGGCAAGTCAGGCAAGTTCTTCAGCTCCTGTGCAAGCTCTCTGCCATCCAAGTCAGATTGTCCCTTAAAGTGTAGTGTAGTACTAAGGTTCACACATTGTTCTGTCAGCTCCTCAAATGTGAGATTTTGGAAATGTGTCAGCACTCCAAACTTCTCTCCCACAATTTCCAACGTGGAAAATCTTTCCTGAATGGCTGATGTTGCAGCATCAACCACTGCATTGAAAAATGTCACCTCCAGCTTCTTCAAAGCATCAATCAAGGGCTCATCAGATGCTTCATAGGAGAAGTGCCGCTTTGTGGACCTCAGCCGTTTTTGTTTTAACACAGCCTCCACATTCATTTGTTCACAGATATCTGTGGCTGCCATTTGTGCAGCCACAAAACCTGTTGCCCTGTAATTGCGGAGACCTCTCTCTGTTTTTTTTAGGAGATTTACTGCAACATCAACGTGCATGCTAGGAGACTGCATCTGCTTGCTCACATGCTGAATTTGGCACAACAGGTCATGCCACACCACTGAACAAATGGCGAAGCGGTATGACCCAACCTCCTCTGACAGAGATTGAGCCTCGACCTTTATTACAGAGTCTTTGGTGTGGTCCCTCACCTCGATCAGTGCATCTCTCACTGCAGCTGCCTGATATCTCAGGGGCTCCACACTCTTGATCTTGCTTTCCCACCTTGTATCAGACCACATCTTCAATGTGATGTTCACATGTTTTTTCAAAATGGCCCATCGTTGTGTGGAGGCTGAAAACAAGTTGTAAAGCTTCTGCAAGATGCCAAAGTAACTTGTGGCATCAATAGATCCCTTAGCAGCATCGGCCACAAGCAAATTCAGAGAATGAGCCCACATGGAACAAACAGAGCTCTGGGATTAATTTCTAGGAGCCTGGATTGAACACCCTTGTCTTTTCCCCTCATGTTGGCCCCGTTGTCGTATGATTGTCCTCTACAGTCCATGAAAGGAACTTTTAGCTCCTCCAGTCTCTTCAGAATCAGAGATGCCAAATGTTGACCAGTGGACTCCTCTGCCTCCAAAAACCCCATGAAATGTTCCTTTATATGGGGCTTCCCCTCCAGTGACACAACCCGAATCACAACTGACAACTGTTCAGTGTGGCTGATATCTGGAGTGCAATCTAGAATTATTGAAAAAAACTTTGATTGTTTGATGTCGCTCACCATTGCTGAAATGGTCTTGCTGCTCGACAAATCAATGAGTTCGTTTTGTATGTGGTGGCCGAGGTAGCTGGTGTGACTGGAGGTCCCTTTTTGGACACGGTTAATGTGCTCTTGCATTATAGGATCAAATTGTGCCATCAGTTCAACTTCTTTCAGAAAATTGCCATTTGATGGTGAGAACAATTTTTCTGTATGTCCCCTTAGTGCCAAATTCCTAACTGCCAGAGAATGCACAATAGCAGTGAGACGTGTCAGCACCGCTCTCCATCTCAACTTCTCAGCCTCCAGAAGTGCCATCTCCTGCTTGTCAATGGTCTCCCCCTTTCTCATCCTCACTGCCAGTTCTTTCCAGATTTTCATAGAATTTAGGTGTTCTGAACTGTTGTCATGTGATGTGAGCAATGAGCTTGCATGCTTCCAGTCCGAGAGTCCCAAACTTGTTAAATTTATTTTCCTCTTGGAAAATAATGTACAACAGAAACAGAAAAGGCTGTTGTTTTTTAAGGAATAGACCAACCAACTTCTGGTTATATTTTCCCCACTAACCAATGACTTCCTGAAGTATTGATGGTGGAAACTTCTTCCGTCACTGTCGTTTCTAGGGAATACAAAGTCAGATGGTACTTGACTTGGTCCCCTGGAAACCAGTTGTGTCCGAATTCTCTCAGTCAGAACTGAAGGCCAGTTAGCAGGGTCGGTGGACAGAGACTCATCCTCAGGAGGCGATTCTGCTCCAGGCCTTTCTAATAGAAAGAACAAGAGCATTACTCATTAGTATACACACCTAAGTTAGATAACACATTATTCACAGCACTTTGTTATGGTGGTGGTGTTATGGAATTATGGTGGTGAAACACCACACATACCCAGTAACCCAGACCCAGTGATAATAACATTATAATTTATAACTGTTTGCAAAATGCTTTGCAGGGATGCACACACATACACATACACACACACGCACACACTCACAGACATATGTGCACACAAACTCACCTGAAGAGTCCTGCCGGGGAGAAGTAGAAGCAAATGGGTCTTCATCCTCAGGATCAGACTGCATTTGTGGAGACATATGTGAGGCTGAGGAGGTAGATGGCTCCTCAGCCTCAATAATGGCAGAAGTAGACGGCTTCTCATCCTGGCTAGTGGCAGAGGGTGTTCCAAAATATTTCAAAAGTGCCCCTGCAAATAGTAAAATAGAACATAACAGACCAATGCATGAATAGGCTAGTACAATTAATTTAACATGTTATTAAGCACAATTTATTAAACTTTTAGAATAGGAAACAAATGAATAATACAACCTCCTTGGTTAATGGCTAATTATATACATAATAGTACACTTCAAATGACTCAGAAAGCTATATCACAAAATAGCAGTGCAATATAGCAGTGAAGAGTAGATGACATAGCTCTATACCTTTATCTTTTGCTCGTTTCTCCTCTTCTTCTTTCCTCTTTTTTCTAAACTGAGCACCTGATAGCTTTGACCTCTTCTTATCCATTTGCGGTTATTTGACAGACCTTAGTGGCTTAGTGTGAAGATTCGTTCTGTAATAAATAATATACATTTCACTATTTAACCAAACCCAGAAAAATAACATTGCATATGTTAAAGTATGGGCCTTTATTCCCAATAATATTAATCTGGAAGCATTTTGCATTGTTTAGGTCTTTTATGGGAAGGTTTATGGAAAATGCAATAGATGGTTTTTTATTAATAAAAATATATTTATTGATCTTTTATTATTTATTTTATTTTATTTTTATTTATTTCTTTATTTATTTATTCTTATTTTTATTTTTATTTTTTTTGCAGGCGCTCATGCCGCCCCTCCACAAATGCCGCCCTGTGCGGCTGCCCATATTGCCCATATGAGGAACCGCCACTGGCTCCCATTCGTTAATCATTATTGTCCAAAGGTTTTCAATCGGATTCATATCAGGAGAACATGGTGGCAGAATTAGATTAATAATCTCTGGCTCCCTTTCCTCCTCCCTTCGTAATTCCCCACCCAACCTCGTTTCCTTCGACATAGCAACGCTAACCTCCATCCTCATTCCACTTCCTTCATTAAACCTATTATCGCTTTTACTGTCCCTTCCTTCCATCCTTCAATGCCAGCGTTCTTAAACCTAGCACATAAATTATATAATATGGAATCTAACACCTTAGATCTCTACGCATTCATGTTACTTGAAGACGCCTGTGTCTTAGGGGAATCTAAGTGTTGAGAGTGGGCCTGAGGGGTAGTCTATAGATTATTACAGATGACCTTGAACGCTCCAACTATTTAAAAATGATTATTTATTACGCACATCATATGGCATAATACACACATGAATTTAAGTATCTTACACTATAGGAATGGAATTGAATCCTACCAGAGTTAAAAAGTCGCAAAATATGATAGATTAGTTTGTATTAAGAGGTTACTAAGAGAAAAGGATTTGGGATAGAGCGGAAGGCAGAGAGTATATTTTCTCGAGTTTCGGTTATTATTAACGTTATATGGATACATTGCCATGCGGTGTGAAGAGAGAGAGAGAGGAGAGAGAGAGAGAGAGAGAAAGTTACAAGGAGTTACAAGGAAAAGAAGTACCTCAAAAGGCCTTGCGGCCCATACCGAGGAGGTACCAATGGCAAAGGGTGCCAGGGAAAATTTTTTACACCCTCAAATAGTGAGCAAGATTTGGTCTAACCTTTTCTTGAAGTGATCCACAGAGGAACTGTTCACAACTTCTGAAGGTAACCTGTTCCACGTGTGACAGATCTTATACGTAAAGTAATTCCCACACACACTAGTCCTAAACCGCTTCAAATCCAACTTCCAACCATTGTTGCGAGTTGGGTTATCATTTAAACTAAACATGCTTCTAAAATCGACATCGTTGAACCCGCGTAAGAACTTGAAAACCTCGATCAGTTGACCGCGCAGCCCCCGAGTTTCCAGCGAAAACAAGTTCAGGGCGCGTAACCGTCGATTGTAGCCCATATGCCTAACGGAAGGGATTAACTTTGTGGCCCTCGCCTGCACTCGCCCCAGCCTCTCAATATCTTTCCTGAGGGTGGGCGACCAAAACTGCCTCCTGATATAACCTAACAGCTTCTGGGCTTTCTTTTCAACCTCTACGCACTGTTTGGTAAATTTAAGGTCGCTGCTAATTAACACACCCAAGTCCTTTTCCAAATCAGTCGCCTCGATATTACTCCCCAACATACTTTGCATTTACCCAAGTTAAACGGCATTTGCCATTTTTCGGACCACTCTCCTATCCTACCTAGGTCCGCACGTAGTTCCTCGATCGCTTCGGGCGTCCCAACATTGGCCCCAAGCTTGGTGTCATCAGCGAATTTGGCGATCCGACTGACGATGCCACCGTCGATATCATTTATGTAAATGATAAACAACAGTGGCCCCAAAACGGAACTCTGAGGAACCCCACTAGTGACCGAGGCCCAACCCGAACTAACCCCTTTAATTACAACCCTCTACCGCCGATTCTTCAGCCAGTTTTCAATCCACCTACCTACTTCCCCACCGATACACAGCGCGCGCACTTTCGCCATTAGCCGGCGGTGAGATACCTTATCAAAGGCTTTCTGAGAGAGAGAGAGAGAGGAGAGAGAGAGAGAGAGAGAGAGAGAGAGAGAGAGAGGATGGGGAGAGAGTTACAAGGAAAAGAAGTACCTCAAAAGGCCTTGCGGCCCATACCGAGGAGGTACCAATGGCAACGGGTGCCAGGGAAAATTTTCTACACCCTCAAATAATGTGCAAGATTTGGTCTAACCTTTTCTTGAACTGATCCACAGAGGAACTGTTCACAACTTCCGAAGGTAACCTGTTCCACGTGTCACAGATCTTATACGTAAAGTAATTCCCACACACACTAGTCCTAAACCGTTTCAAATCCAACTTCCAACCATTGTTGCAAGTTGGGTTATCATTTAAACTAAACATGCTTCTAAAATCGACATCTTTGAACCCGCGTCACGTGAGCAACGATTGTAGCCCATATGCCTAAAGGAAGGGATTAACTTTGTGGCATTCTTCAGCCGGTTTTCAATCCACCTACCTACTTCCCCACCAATATCCAGCACGCGCACTTTAGCCATTAGCCGGCGGTGAGGTACCTTATCAAAAGCTTTCTAATCAATCGCCCTACTCTTATCATACTCACTCAACATGACGTGGAAAAACTCGAGCATGTTGGTGAGACACGACCTATGCCGTCTAAACCCATGTTGGAGTCCCCAAGTAGCTTGTAGGAATCCAAATGGTCAACATTCCTACCCGCTATTATCCCCTCTACTTATTTACCTACAACTGAAGTGAAATGGTGTTATTTCTAGAGGTTCCAAAGCTTCTCTTCCCACGCATGTCATGTGGTAGCAGTTGGGTCCTAATCGTAAGAGTAGAGAAAAAGAGTTAATACTAAAAGTTTTTTTTTTCTGCAGTCAGAGAACATCACTAAGCTAAAAGGACAGAGTAGGGATGGGAAGGGGTCCTAGTAACCCACGGGAAAGGTCTGTACAACAGACTTCACCCGCCCTCCCGAAAGAGAGAGAACCTAAAGGAATTGGCAGCCAATTTCTTTAGAATCCCACGACTCGGGACCGGAGGGCTGTCACACCCCAAGTATAAAGTTTACTACACCCAGAAGGAACGTGCATAACCTTTATACCCCCTGCAAGAAAGAGGATGGGGAGAGAGAGAGAGGATGGGGAGAGAGAGAAAGGATGGGGAGAGAGAGATAATGGGGAGAGAGAGAGAGGATGGGGAGAGAGAGAGAGTTACAAGGAGTTACAAGGAAAAGAAGTACCTCAAAAGGCCTTGCGGCCCATACCGAGGAGGTACCAATGGCAAAGGGTGCCATGGAAAATTTTCTACACTCTCAAATAGTGTGCAAGATTTGGTCTAACCTTTTCTTGAACTGATCCACAGAGGAACTGTTCACAACTTCCGAAGGTAACCTGTTCCATATGTCACAGATCTTATACGTAAAGTAATTCCCACACACACACTAGTCCTAAACCGTTTCAAATCCAAGAGAGAGGATGGGGAGAGAGAGAGGAGAGAGAGAGAGAGAGGATGGGGAGAGAGGACGGAGAGAGAGAGAGAGGATGGGAGAGAGAGAGAGAGAGAGAGGATGGAGAAGAGAGAGGGGATGGAGAGAGAGAGAGGAGAGAGGAGAGAGGATGGAGAGAGAGTTACAAAGAGTTACAAGGAAAAGAAGCACCTCAAAAGGCCTTGCGGCCCATACCGAGGAGGTACCAATGGCAACGGGTGCCAGGGAAAATTTTCTACACACTCAAATAGTGTGCAAGATTTGGTCTAACCTTTTCTTGAACTGATCCACAGAGGAACTGTTCACAACTTCCGAAGGTAACCTGTTCGATGTGTCACAGATCTTATACGTAAAGTAATTCCCACACACACACTAGTCCTAAACCGTTTCAAATCCAAGAGAGAGGATGGGGAGAGAGAGAGGAGAGAGAGAGAGAGAGGAGAGGAGAGAGAGAGAGAGGAGAGAGAGAGAGAGGAGAGAGAGAGAGAGAGAGAGCAAGAGGGGAGGAGAGAGAGAGAGAGAGAGAGAGAGAGAGACAGAGAGTTACAAGGAGTTACAAGGAAAAGAAGTACCTCAAAAGGCCTTGCGGCCCATACCGAGGAGGTACCAATGGCAACGGGTGCCAGGGAAAATTTTGTACACACTCAAATAGTGTGCAAGATTTGGTCTAACCTTTTCTTGAACTGATCCACAGAGGAACTGTTCACAACTTCCGAAGGTAACCTGTTCCATGTGTCACAGATCTTATACGTAAAGTAATTCCCACACACACTAGTCCTAAACCGTTTCAAATCCAACTTCCAACCATTGTTGCGAGTTGGGTTATCATTTAAACTAAACATACTTCTAAAATCGACATCGTTGAACCCGCGTAAGAGCTTGAAAACCTCGATCAGTTGACCGCGCAGCCTCCGAGTTTCAAGCGAAAACAAGTTCAGGGCGCGTAACCGTCGATTGTAGCCCATATGCCTAACGGAAGGGATTAACTTTGTGGCCCTCGCCTGCACTCGCTCCAGCCTCTCAATATCTTTCCTGAGGGTGGGCGACCAGAACTGCACAGCATACTCCAGGTGCGGCCGAACAAGGGAATTGTACAGTGAGAGCACAATCTCCTTGTTCCGAAACTGAAATTGCCTCCTGATATAACCCAATAGTTTCTGGGCTTTCTTTTCCACCTCTACACACTGTTTCGTAAACTTAAGGTCGCTGCTAATTAGCACACCCAAGTCCTTTTCTAAATCAGTCACCTCGATATTACTACCCAACATCGAGTAGTCCGACTTGGGATTGGCGTAGCCAATGTGCATCACTTTGCATTTACCCAAGTTAAACGGCATTTGCCATTTTTCGGACCACTCTCCTATCCTACCTAGGTCCGCACGCAGTTCTCGATCGCTTCGGGCGTCCCAACATTGGCCCCAAGCTTGGTGTCATCAGCGAATTTGGCGATCCGACTGACGATGCCACCGTCGATATCATTTATGTAAATGATAAACAACAGTGGCCCCAAAACGGAACCCTGAGGAACCCCACTAGTGACCGAGGCCCAACCCGAACTAGCCCCTTTAATTACAACCCTCTGCCGCCTATTCCTCAGCCAGTTTTCAATCCACCTACCTATTTCCCCACCGATACCCAGCGCGCGCACTTTCGCCATTAGCCGGCGGTGAGGTACCTTATCAAAGGCTTTCTGAAAGTCGAGATAAAGTATATCAATCGCCCTACTCTTATACTCACTCAACATGACGTGGAAAAACTCGAGCAAGTTGGTGAGACACGACCTATGCCGTCTAAACCCATGTTGGGAGTCCCCAAGCAGCTTGTAGGAATCCAAATGGTCAACGATCCTATCAGCTATTATCCCTTCTAATAATTTACCTACAACTGAAGTGAGACTAATGGGACGATAGTTCCCTGGACTTTCGTGATCCCCTTTCTTAAAGATAGGGGTCACGTTGGCTTCCCTCCAGTCACCAGGCACCTGGCCCATCTCCAACGATTTGTTGAAGACTGTAGCCAGGTGGGGAGCCACCTGGTCGCGCACTTCTCGCAACACTCTGGGGAGAAACTGGTCTGGCCCAGGAGCCTTAAACGCGCTCAGTTTGTCTATTCTATCGGCAACGACTGTCGCGGTACATCTAACACTATCCAGGCCAGCACCTTCGTGCCTCACGCCTGGCTCGGGGATGACGCGGGTATCCTCCCTGGTGAACACTCCCGCAAAGTACTCATTAAGCACATTAGCGATGTCCGCGTCGGAGGTCCGCAGAACGCCGCTTCCGTCCTTTAACGGACCTATCATGCTTCTAATGGGCTTTCTACTATTAACATAACTGAAGAACTCCTTAGGGTTCCCCTTGCAGAGGCTTGCCACCCGTAGTTCTTCGTTACGTTTCGCTAGCCTAACCTTCGCCTTCACTTCCCTACACAGGCGGACATACGCTTCAGTGTTCTCGTGGGAACGATTGGCCTTCGCCCTCCTATACGCTACTTTCCTATTTCGGATAGCCGAAGCGATGTCACGATTGAACCACTTAGGCTGCGTTGAAGCAGGGGTGACCGGTTTTGAGGGTATGGCAGCAGACTGCAGCACCATAAACTCGTCCCGGAATGCACTCCACACTCCCTCAACATCGCCGCCAACCTCTAACCCCATCTCTCCTACGCTATCCCTGAGGCTAACAAAGTTCGCCCGCCGGAGATCGAGCTTACTGCCTCTCGAGTTACTACGCTTCACCCGAGGGACGCACACACGGAACCTAATAAGACCGTGATCACTCCCGCCCAATGATTCGTCAACGGTGAGGCCAGTGACGAGGTTGTCTTCGGTCGTGAATACTAAGTCTAGAACGCTTTCGCCTCGTGTAGGCTCGTTGACCCACTGAGTGAGGAAGTTCTCATCAGCAAAGTCAACTAGCCTCCTCCCTTCAGCATCGGCAGTCCTGTTTTCCCACTTTATGCCGCGACAGTTGAAGTCTCCTAAAACTACACACACCCTATCCCCTAGCAGGCTACTGAGTTCGGTGTACAGGGCTGTATCCTCCTCGAGGAGGAGATGCGGAGGTCTGTACACCAAGATTAACCTATAGTTCGTCCCTCCCACGTTCAGATCGACGCCAAGCAGCTCCCGTTCCGACCGGAACTGGCAGTCAACCGGACTCAACGTGTCTCTGACGTATATTAGTACCCCACCCCCCTCCCCACGGGTGCGGTCTTTGCGAAACATTCTATACCCGGGAATTTCGAACTCCCCAACGTAGTCCCTACGATCAGTATGAATCCAGGACTCGGTGATAGCAACGATATCCTGGTATTCTGATGCTAAGAGCGCCCGTAGCTCGCCAAACTTGTTCCTGATCGACCTAGCATTAAAAAGCATTGCACGGAGGGAGCCTCCCCTATTCTGACCGCCCCCTAGCACGACCCGTTTCCCGAACAGCCAGGGCTGTCGGGAGTTGAAGAGCCCCTCACTAACGAGGGGACAATCTCCGCAGGAGCCTGAGCCCCCTCCAACGTGGAAGGAGAGTCACCCACCTGTACCTGGACGCACCCTTCAGTTGAAGGTACGTCCGCCACCGGCTCATCATCATCCCTCCCCGGTGGGGGCCCATCATCTCTCCCCCATCTCTCCCCGGACTCGACCTCACCATACGGTATAGGTGCCGGTCAAGCAGCGTGCCTAGCACACCTTTACCCCTGACATTGAGGTGGACACCATCCCTCTGATACAGGTCCCACCTACCCGAAAACGCGTCGAACGGGTCAACAAACCTCACGCCCAGTGGGACGCACAAGTCTTGCACCCTCTCGTTGATGCCAATGACCTTACTGAGCGCGTGGTCACTGGCATTCATCCGCGGTAAAATACCCATCAACATTCCCCTGTCTGTCTTAAGTTTCAGATCATCCGCAAGAGACATGATCTCGGTGATGATCCCTTCCGTTGAACCTACCCTACCGCCTTTGAGGAACAAGTCGTTGCCACCAGCATGGACAACGATCGCAGTCCTCCGACTAGCCACGCGCACCTTATCTAATTCCTTCCTTATGTGCGCCGTTCCCCGACCGGTAAGCACCTTACCTTCCTCCTGTCTCGGTTTGCAGAAGCAAAGTACTTCTCCTGGCCCCTAATCTGCGAGTCCCCAATTAAAACGGTGTCTTCCTCCTTCGCGCACAGGAGACTAAAGCGGTTGGAGGTCCTGACAGGGGCAACTGGGGTCTCGGGCTTCGGCTTCGCAGCCTTCTTGCCCGAGACCTTTCGAAACCCGTCGCCACCCATAAACTCGGCCGCACTTACACCACTTACACCACCCGACCCACCCCGACCGGCAGCTACATCCTTCCGCTTCTTTGGGTCATCAGTAGGCCCCTTCCCACCCTTTTTCTTTATCGGCCCCTTCCCACCCTTCTCTATCGGCCCCTTCTTTACGCCCTCCACCTTACGCCGCGGTTCCATGCATTCCACGTGGGTCGCTGGCGATTCCTGACACTGATTTAGAACCCTGGCCCCCGGTTTCACCTCTACCCTTTCTCCGTGGTCCCGAGCTCTGTCCATTCCATCGCTGGACCCCCTTTCCACGGCAGCTATCCTATCCTGAATGAGCTCCGGGTTGGAGGGCGGCGCAGCCTCGTCAGTGACTGCCGCACCTCCAACAGCCGATCTGGACGACTCGAGCCGCCGGACCCTCTCCTCCAGCTTCAAGTAAAACTGCATGTGTTCACAAAAGCGACACATGCTGGAGTGGTTGATCTTCTCGAAGCAAGCTTCTTTGAAGTTCGTCACCCACTGGTTCACTTCACACTTCGCACATTCAGCCTTCAATTTCTGCGGTCCAGTCATTGTAACTTTTTTTTTTCTTTTTTCGAATTCTGAATACTTTGAATAAGATAAAGCGTTCTAGCAATGAAAACTATCAAAAACGTTCTGCCACACCGACCAAGGGTCTCCCCAGGGCCGGACAGTCCCAAACGTGTCGCACCTACCAACTGACAAACACTCGTCACGGATTTTCCGCCAGGAGAGAGGATGGAGGGAGAGAGAGAGGATGGAGAGAGAGAGAGGATGGAGAGAGAGAGAGAGGATGGAGAGAGAGAGAGAGGATGGAGAGAGAGAGAGAGCGTTATCTCCTGCATACTCTATATATATCTATATACAGTATGTCTCTATATATAAATAGATAGAGTGATCGACACAATGATAATGTGGACGTCATTGATGGGGTTAGAGCAATTATGTGCACCAATCCGAACACACCTCCGCTGCCATAAGGACCGCCCATTTTATACCTAACAGACTAGCTTGGGACGAGACAGAGGCGCGAGACTTATTGTAAGCACTGTACATGGTTCGAGAAAGTACAATAGTGAATACCCCTGAACGTAGATATATGGTACGCATATAGGGGAGTGGGTGTGATAAAACATTAAAGCAGCTATTACTTTATGTATCGCAGATGGAAAAATTCTCTAAACACCTACCCAGCATAGTGCGATAAAAATATTTTGTTGATCCGCACAGCGAATCTTTCATGTTGGAACAATCTTGAACACAAATCACTAACACATGGAATCGTTCATGACTCAACCCGTGTGACTCATACCCACCCCGCACCTAACCACGCGCACGTATCCTCTGAGTCCAAAAACAACGCGCCGGCTGCTCATAGCATAGTCCCCTCAGACCTTGACCCGTCTGGACGTTCTCACCTCACAGGATCAGTAGAAAACTATTAAAAGATGGAGCTTCCGCTGAGCAGCATCCTCAACACAGTATTCGATGTATTCGTGTTGAAGTCTGTGCGTGTATTCATGCGTAATACCGGTGCTGTTAATTATGTACTTGAAACGAAATGTAGACATTCAAACTCTGGTAGGCGTAATATTATTTATTTAAGTGTTGAAGAGATGGATAGAATCTTCGTGTTGGTTGAGAAGTGGGGCGAGGACAGTTAAAAAATACCTGCAGGCGTAGGCTCAAAAAGAGAGCAGATTAGCGATGCACACTCATACGCCATTATTTGTACGCTATCCATAAATCGTGATACAAAACAACTCTGCGTTGATATACGGTTGATGTGGAAGAATGTTGCTGCCAATAACACCCCTATCCCCACACGAAGCCGTTTCATTCCCGACAATGTTTGAAGTCGTCGGTTTTCGAAAACTGAAACCTATATTAGACGCTCGTGCTGGTGATATGCGTTATTTTGACACGGTGCTTGAATACGCGTACACCATCCTGCTCGATGATTTTACCAAGTGTAGAGCTGAACAAGGCGAGAATGGTTTGGAACTGGCTGCGTATTTAGAAGGTGCAGACTCCTCGAAATATCATGAACTTTGGTACAAAGGACTTGAATAGTACAGTGCTGAACTCACCTTCACTGTTCACCCTGAAGAATTATTTCTTTATATAATACAGAGTTGTCGGCACGATTTAGAAACATACTTCAATTGCCGATATGAGATGTGAAGGAGAATTTACAGTTGAAAAGGTCAGCGTTGAAAGAATAAACAGTTTGGAAAGGAGTGTTTATAAACTCGAATTTAATGGTAATGTTGTAGTAAACGACGTCGTCTTTGTGCGTGTTTTTTACTGTACTCTATCCGCGTTTAAAGAGCGTGATAGTTTGTCCCCCAGTTGTAAAGTGGGTGCAAAAATAGTGTTAAACCAGTTGAAAGCCCTTTATATTAAATCTAGATACCCGCATACTTTGAGTGGTGAATTAATGTTAAATCGCAATAATTGTGAAATACAGAGTAATGAGGATGTTAGTGTGGACTGGATTACGTGTGAGTTTACTATTTTATTTAAGCATGGTAGAACTTAAAGCATGTATTTCCATTTTTGACGCGTATATACAGGGTTTTACATAACATGTGGGACCCACTTTCAGGATGGATTCGGAACTTGAAAACAATGAAAAAAGTTTATATAAACATATGCCCGAAATCGCTTTGTTTCCGAGTTACAGCCCGTTATGTGTTCCAGCAAATATCCGCCTGACCTTTAAAGGAAGTGCTCAAAATGACCGCCTTGCACTTGAATACACGCCTGAATTCGCCTCGTCATAGACTGCGTGACGCGTTCAAACATTCCAGGTATTGCTCTAATTTTCTGGCATCCTTGTTCTACACGTTGGCAAAGCATTTCAACGTTGTCAATGGGTGTCATGTAAACAATGGATTTCAGATGACCCCACAGGTAAAAATCGAGTGGATTCAGGTCCAGGTAGCGAGCAGGCCACGCAATGGGTCCTTCACGGGCCTATCCATTTATCAAGAAAATGGTCATCCAAATAGTGCATAAACCACATACGACGTCGGACACCAAGAGGAACTTCATCTAGTAAATCGCTTAAATCATTCCTTAAAAAATTGGAATAGGATTCTCCTTTTAATCTTCCAGGCAAAACAAAAGGACCGATTAAGTTGTCGGCAATAAGTCCTGCCCATACATTGATACTTCGGCCCAGCGATGAGTGTTGTGAAAATTTATCACGCCATTTCTTGTGAAGGCAGCCTCATCAGAAAACAACACTGAGGATAGAAAAAGAGGATCGCGAGCACACTGTTGAAGGAACCAAGTGCAAAAAGCCTCTCGTGGTGGGAAATCAGATTCAGTAAGGCCTTGTACTTTCTGAATGTGATATAGGTAAAGCTGTTGTTCCCGTAAAATCCTCCACACAGTTCTGTATCTTACACCCTCTGCTGCTAGTATCCTTCGGGTGCTGACACCAGGATATTTCTGCACGCGATTCAGGACCCGCTTCTCCAACTCAACAGTTCTGGCGCTGATTGGTCTACCACCATCTCAAACTCGCCCATCTGAAACTCGCTTGTTGAATGATCCTGTATCACCAAGACGCTAGTCTATTCTCTGAAAGGTCTTCTTATCTGGCAGACGGCGATTCGGAAACATTTCCGCATACAGACGTCTTGCTGTGGCTGCCTTACACTCGGCAAGTCCATACATGAGATGCATGTCTGCCATTTTTCTGTTTGAATAAGCCTCCATTCTCACTTCAAATGCACATTATCACTGAATAGCACAAAAACTTTTAAGGTTTTTCCTCTGGATTGCACTTATTCACGGTAAGAAGTTACGAATACGAACAGTGAAACACCGCGATGCACCTGACGGACTGATGGCTCTACACTCAATGATATTGAAACATGTCATAGAGTGTACGAAACATTAAATCGGCAAGGCTATACATGGAATAAGTCTCGTACACACTCACAAACATTGTCGGTAGGCAGTGTTTGTAAACAGTTTGCGGAAATAATTGCTGGAACACAAAGCGGGCTGTAACTCGGAAACAAAGCGATTTCGGGCATATGTTTATATAGACTTCTTTCATTGTTTTCAGGTCTTGTATCCATCCTGAGAGTACGTACCTCATGTTATGAAAAACCCTGTATAAAATTTTACCTTTTTGGTTTGGTATTTTATACTTCACAAGTTTCTTTAGCCTTTTTGCATTATTTTATTCGTTAAATTTCTAGAATAAGTGGTAAATTACAATATACTGTGGGCTTATCGTACAAAATCACAGTCGTACGTGTATTATCAGTCCATATGAGAATATGTAAATATTTAAGTAAATGCAGACATATCAACTCTCACGGATTTTAAGTCTATCTCACGGTTTCATTAATAATAATAATAATAATAATAATAATAATAAAATCGGGGAAGAATGTCTCAAACTCCCTTATGTGGGATATGTTTCCAGTTATCAAAATCAGGCACATTGAGAAATCTCACGGATTTTCATACTTCAAGATTGACGTCTCTATAAATGTCACTTAAGACGATGTAAAAATAAAATTGTTAATTAAATTATTAACATTTTAATTAGTCTACATTTTGAATATATGTACCATTTACTGACCTCGAGCTAATGAAGTGCAAATTATACATCGAATGTAATAGTTTCTAGTTATTAAATTTAAGATGCTGCAAATTAACCCTTCAGGACGGAGCCAAAAGTTAATTAATATACTCTCTCCATCACTCCCGATTAAATTGTCGCCATATTTCACTTTTATAGCTCGTATTCTATAATTGGTACTTTCCTGTTATCCCGGACCTCAGACATTTTGCCAGATGCCAGACTTCAATTTTGACACAGAATATTTTCGTTAAAACTAACGAAAATATCACGACGTAACCTAACCAATTATCAAGGGCGTACAGTTTACCTAACCGGGCATTCAATTAACCTAATTAGTTGGTAAGGTTAGGTTAAATCGTGATATTTTCGTTAGTTTTAACGAAAATATTCTGTCAAAATTGAAGTCTGGCAACTAGCAAAAAGTCTGGGGTCCGGGATTACAGGAAAGTACCCTATAATTTTACGCCATATATAACAATATATTCATTATGCTTGGGTAACATTTATTTCCTCATTCTATAAATTTTAGAGGAAATACTAGCTTATAGTTTGAATTTAATTTATAGAACAGCTTTTCTTTCACCTTTATTGAGTTATATTTCATAAAGATAGCTGCTTTTAAATCGTAACACCCGAATTTAATTTTTAATAAGCTTTCAGCAGTTACTGGGTAAATTAATACCGTTTAAGTGCCTTTATCATGCATATTTTTAGATACAGCTCTTCGATATATATATATATAATATATATATATATATATATATATATATATATATATACAGGGTGCGGCATAAGTCGCGTTACCGAGAACAATGAAATCGCCTTGCGAAGAATGAACAAGTTCTGTAATAAATAATAAATATTAGAGTGTCTTCCATCATGTTCAATATACACGTTACATCTTTGAACCACTGTACGTCCGTAGTGATTTCTATGTTTAAAACTTTCATTTCATTTGGTGTAAGTCGCTGTGCAGAAGTGGAATGAAATGATATGATATTGGTTAATTTCTTTTGTATGTACTGTAGATACCATATGTCAACTGGCCAGTATGTAATATAATACTTCTTTTCCAAGGTATCCTAATAAACGATCTACTTCCAGCGCAACTTCCTCAAGCTAAGATGGATCCTGAACAGTGACAAACCGTAGTAGTAAAAGACTTCAGGCGCCTCAAGAACTTCCTCATAAAAATGCCAAAGTGTCGCCATCTGTACCCGTTCTAAGGAATGAAACAAGTCATTTCGTTGTAGGTTAGCCATCCTCCTCTGTATGTGGCACAAGGTTGCCTACAGTACGACAAGTGCTCCAGTTTTTCTTCCATGTAGATCAAAGCCCATCATTGAACACGGACGAAGCACTTAAAATCACTGTAGACAATGTATCGACCTTCTGGAACATGGCACGTATAAAGACCATTGAGCTGCATAACTGAGTAGCGAAGCTGCAGACTTTTTGGCGTGAGTGGAGGCCGTTGGACAAGAACAAGAAAAGAGAGAGTGAACCAGACAATAAACTCAATAAGCTCTGGGATATTGGAACGTGTGATGCTATCGAGGAAGTCCTAATGAATAGGCTTCTCAAGACTGATGATAAAAGGGAAGCCATAAGCTTTTATCTGGAACAGCGCGATGGACAAGAAACTACACTTAGTGGCAACGATAAAAACGTCGCTGATAAGAAAAAGCTTCAGACATTGAGGGCGCTCCAGAAATAGAGCGCAGCAATGCGAACTGCATCAGCTCAGAGTAGCGCATCAGCAGCCCCAGAAGATGAGGAAATCGGTGCCCTGTCAGATGAGAGCGAGACAGAGGACCAGGACCATCAACAAGGCCGCAGTTCATGGTGCTGAAAGCGTCAAAACGTATCATGCAGAACCCCGAGCTGACATCGACATTTGATATGATCAAAATTAGTGAAAATGAGGCAACCATGATAGTAGCTATAGTTCTAAAGGTGTGTGGCGCCAGCTTGTTCAACTTCAGCATTTTCGATGCACTTCATGCCGTGAGCGCATGGCAAACAGACATAATATTTCGCTAGAAATTCTGGATTCGGTTCGATAGAACCCTCCTGAGTTCGTTACATTTCATTGGGATGGTAAGTTGACTAAGAACAGGTACGGCGATGCCCACGAAGTACTTGTTATACTTGTCTCAGGTCCCACTCCCAGTTTTTCCAAGAGTAATCTTCTTGGTGTTCAGAGACTACCACATGCTACTGGGAAAGTTCAAGCAGAAGCAACTGTAGAGATGCTGGAAATGTGGGAGGTAAAAGAAAAAGTGAACGCTCTCGTTTTTGATACAACCGCGAGTAACAGTGGCTGGAAGAGTGGAGCCGCTAAATACATCGAGGCATTCACTGACAATAAAGTGTTCTACCTGGGCTGCAGGCACCATGTTTTGGAACTTGTTCTTGGCAGTGTGTGGGAGACCTTGTTCGGAAAGACCAGCGCTCCTGTAAACACCATATTCCATCAGTTCGAGTCTGCATGGCACCCCATAGACACTAATCTGCCGCATCAAACACTTCAACTCTCGGACCCGTGGCTTTTGAAATGTGCAGAAGAGGCAAAGAAAGACCTGATTGAAGTGCTTACAACAGGAGAGAAGTTGCCTCGGGACGACTACAGAAAATGTGCAGAAAACTTACTGATCCTCCTATGGGAGGTGCCTCCTCGAGGTCACCATAAGAGGAAACCTGGTCCAACGCACCACGCCGTTGGATGGGCAAAATTCTCTACGCCCAAAAGATGCTCATGTGGGCGGAGCAGTTACATTATGATGAGAGGCTCCTGTCGAAGCTAAGAAGTCTGAATACTTTCATTCAGTTGTTTTACACGCCATCCTGGATGAAGGCAAGGGGAGCGGATACATCAATCAATGACCTATGGTTTACGAAGGCCAGGATAAGCTTCAGACAGTTAGACGTGGACGTAGCCAACGCCGCTCTCGAGAAATTCTTCCGTCACAAGTAGCATCTGACGGAGGAAGTCATAGTCTTCTCTCTGTTCAGTCACCATCGCACAGCCACAGACGAACTAAAGCAGTCAATAGCGTCAAAGCTGACTGAAACTGAGAAACCAGACAGCTTCAGGATCGGGAGGCCAACTTTCACAACCATCAGTGTCACGGCAGAAAGCTAGATACCGGACTATGTGGGCCCTTATTCTCATTTCTTGTTCAGCTGCTTGGATGTGAGCGAAGAATGGCTACAGAAATCCGTGGCTGACTGGTCACAAGATGTGGATTATCAGGTCGCAGAGAATTTCGTGAAAACTTTAAAGGTGGTAAACGATATCGCTGAAAGGGGTGTCAGGTTGCATACAGAGTATGCCACAATAATAATTGACAACCATAAGGAACAGCAACGATTACTACATGCTGTCGAGCAGCACCGAAATAAGTATCCCGACTTCTCAAAGAAAACGTTAGGATAGAATTGTAGAGAATAATTTGTAAATTTGTTATCAATAAAGAGTGGGGGCCGGGAGGATAATAAAATGCAAATGTCGGGGCCTGTTCTTCAGGCCGGACAGGGATGGGTCCGGAGTGGGCATTTTATTATCCTCCTTCTCCATAATTTTTACTGGTCCTACATGAGCATGAAAAAATTACTACAAATATACATGAAAACATTAATAACATAATTTAGTGGTAAATATCTTGAAAACTGTAGCTCTTGTCGACATCATAATTGCTTCCAATCGCATTTTCTCGTCGAGAAGATCTAAAGGAGGGGCAGGTTGATAAGGTTATCTCCATTAGTTACAAAGATATAATTTTATCGTAAATGACTGAAACATGCTATCTTTAAGCTCTTTGAGCGACCCCTAGGCTAATTTTGATTTTAATGAAAATGGTACCAAAAGACTTCACTTGGACCAAATAATGGGACAAAACACAGTATGCTACATTTCCTAATTTTGAACACCCGTAATGTATACAGTATGTGTCTATACTTATAAATTATTATAAATATATTTGTATGCTCACTGTATATAATATTATATATTATATACAGTATACTGTACATTGGCTTCTGTTATTTCTTTTCTCTTTCTGTGTCAACGACGCTTTCCTTAAATTTTGATTTTTCCTTTAAAAATTTTCAGTTTTCACTTTATTTTAAACTAAAGGGAAGTGCCATTGTTTAAGACTAAAGCGTCATTTTTATATAATAAATTATTATTTATTGTAAACTTCGTTCCCACATATGAAATAACCAGAAATGATTCACGACTGGTTACAGTATTGTTGTTGTTATTAAAAACTATATACTGGTATCTTCTGGTAATTAGAATTCAGTTCCAGAACTTTGTCGAAGTTGCCTTTCTTTGCCTCCTAGAATTTAATTGAACTGTCTGTACTGCATATGGCGAATGGAAGTGGATGAGTTTCTAATCTCGCAAAGTATCGTGTTCGTTTGAAACTCAATGGATACAAGTTTGTTTTACTTCTCAACCCGCTCCAAATTAAAAAAATAAAAAGAAAAAATAATGATTATTCGTAATGGTAGGCATCGTCAATGTTTGTAATATCCTCTAAGAGGTTACATTTTTAGGGCGTTTTAGAGGAACATTAATTGTTATAGCCACATAAAATGCCGTTCAATTTATATTACATCGGAGATGTAAAGATGACATTTATACGAGTAAGACAATGAAGATTAATTTATCAAGATTAATGCATACTCAGTTCATCCGATGAGGCTCTCCTCAAGGGAACTATTACGCTTTAAAAGACTGTGTAAAACCAAGTATGTAATTTTCCTCAAAATGGTGTCTCGAAAGATTTAATTTGAATTTTTATCGTCTACGAAACTACTAATGAAGCTTATGTTAGGTTATCTTGACTTAGCTTCGCTTTCACTAAGTTAGATTAGATAAAAGTTGGTTACGTTAAGTTACAATATTTTGTTTTACTCACCTTTCTTAGTGCAGATGTAGGCACTTTTATCGAAATAGCTTGCGTTCGGGAAAAATTTGTCGACGTTTCAAGAATTTGGTTCGTCGGTCGAAATGTTTTTTTGAAAATGTGTCACTTTCTTTTTGAAAGAGGAACCATGACATTACGCAGAAATATTAAAATCGATAATCAGTGTTCATCGAAAGGAAATGTCATGATGGGGTTGTTTAACCTCCTTCACAACATCTATGGTCATGTGACGAAGGGGACCTACGGCTTTACGTGGGATCCGAACCACCGGTCGCTACATAATCTGGTCGCAAAGGACAGTCCCCCATCCATCCACTGCCAAGACACAAGAATGCACAACCTTAATCCTAAACCCAGCTGGATGCTTCCTTTCTGTGATGATAAAAAAAATGAGGAGAAATTCAAAGAATATTGTTATAAGATATTCTTAAATCCATTATATTATAATACACTATTATTATTATCGCTAATTAAACAACTGCTGTACGCCTCCGTATGTGCCTAATCTCATTAGCAAGGCAGTCATTGCCCACGCATTATGGTTAAACATCTCTTTAAAAGTGTACGCAGTATGCATATTAACTTAATTTCAGTAACTTATTATAATAACACGGTTAAGTTTTAAAAAGTAAACGTGTAATGTCTAAAATTGAAAAAAAAATCCAATACAGTATCCCCATGGAATGAAATTATATTCTTTTCATGGCAATTTTTATATTTAAAAATATGCACTTTAAATACGCAATTCATTCGCAGTATATATAATCACACACACACACACACACATTGTTCACAGACTGTTTTAGGTACAAATGAAAGTCTTCATCACTTCACAAAGCATGCATAAAGCCCATACACGCTTACAGGGTACGAGCAACTCGCAGCAACATTGTGTAGATTATCACTAGTGACGGAAGCAATGCTTTGTTTTATTATATTATATTATATTATATGGCTCTTTTCCGTTCTACCCCAGCAACAAAAAATGAAATTATATATTATTTTCTACTGTAGTTTTACTTGCTGAATTCAATAATATATATCTTATTTTGGAGAAATTAATAACAAAAGAGTTATAGTCCGTTTATTTTATTTAAAAGTAGAGATTGCATTTAAGATTTCAATAAAAATGTCCTTTCCTTTTTGTCTTCTCCACAGAAATTCACATAAATAAGAATCTATCATATTTCTAGATGTTCCCCAATGTCTCTCGTTCCTTTGTTTAGCTAAATCAACTGTACGCCCTTGACGATTGGTTAGGTTAGGTCGTGATATTTTCGTTAGTTAGCCTTATAAGGTTAACTAAAGAAGGCTGGGGTAGAACGTTATTTCCTTAACTATGTTTATGAAATTCCATTTATCATCCATAACAATATCTACAAAAGAGAGAAAAAAATTAATAATTATAACCATAACTAATTAAAGCACGAATACTTTCTCCAAAATAAAATATACAGGGTGTACATAAAGTCAGGATCTATTTTTGTGAAGCACTTGGAAATTATATGGAATTCAATCATAAAATGATAAAGTGGTAACATTTATTAAATAATTAAGAGTAGGATTCGATGTGACGCCCATCAGTATCCCTGCACAGCTCAAATAGTTCCGCAGCATTTCTAAACACATTCTGGAGCATTTGCGGGGTTATGTTATCTGCAGCAGTTCGTATACGTGTACGTAAGTTTTCAAGACTCGTAATCTTCGTCTGATAGACGTGCGATTTGATAAAGCCCCAAGCAAAGAAATCTAAAGGGGTTAAATCTGGTGATCTCGCTGGCCAAGGTCTGTTGCTCCCGCGTCCGATCCAGCGATTTGGAAAACGTCCATTTAGATAATCCTGAACAATTTTGGCATAGTGACAAGGAGCACCATCATGTTGATAGACGACGGTACTAACAATCCTATCCCCGTCGTCTATCAACATGATGGTGCTCCTTGTCACTATGCCAAAATTGTTCAGGATTATCTAAATGGACGTTTTCCAAATCGCTGGATCGGACGCGGAAGCAGCAACAGACCTTGGCCAGCGAGATCACCAGATTTAACCCCTTTAGATTTCTTTGCATGGGGCTTTATCAAATCGCACGTCTATCAGACGAAGATTACGAGTCTTGAAAACTTACGTACACGTATACGAACTGCTGCAGATAACATAACCCCGCAAATGCTCCAGAATGTGTTTAGAAATGCTGCGGAACGATTTGAGCTGTGCAGGGATACTGATGGGCGTCATGTCGAATCCTACGCTTAATTATTTAATAAATGTTACCACTTTATCATTTTATGATTGAATTCCATATAATTTCCAAATGCTTCACAAAAATAGATCCTGACTTTATGTACACCCTGTATATTATTGAATTCAGCAAGTAAAACTACATTAGAAATTGTTGCTGGGGTAGAACGGAAAAGATCCTATTATATTATACAGGGTGTTCGGAAAGTCACTGTGCACTTATTTATTTAATAGCATACAATAGTATAACATTGCATATATGATAGAGGTTATGGATGGGACTATCAGAACTTATAAAAGGTGTTGAAAGTGATGTCCTTTAACAGCAATACAGGCCTGGACCCGTCTTATTTTATTTTGAAACACCTTTGTCAGTTCTTCTTTTGAAATGGACCTTATGTACGCAGTTATTGCAGTTTTCAGGTCATCAAGCGTGAGTGGACGATCTCGATTATATAAGTGCATAGTGACTTTCCGAACACCCTGTATATATATATATATATATATATGTATATATATATATATATATATATATATATACGATCACCCAAACCCGCAGGGAAAAAATTATAAAACAGTATTTAAAAAGGCCATTTAATTTCGGCCGGTTACAACCAAGCCCTTTTCAAAGCCATAAACTAGTTAAAATATCTAAAAAAGTTATAAAACTTCTGTCCAGCGGAAGAGCTGAAGGTTTTTAATTTCAGCTCTTCCGCGGGACGGAAGTTTTATAACTTTTTTTTAGACATTTTAACTAGTTTATGGCTTTGAAAAGGGCTTGGGTGTGACCGGCCAAAATTAATTAAATTTTTTAAACACTTTTATAATTTTTTTTCCATGAGGGTTTGAGTGATCTTATATTGCGGTAAATGCAATCAAAGTTTATATATATATATATATATATATATATATATATATATATATATATATATATATATATATATATATACAGGGTGTTTCATAACATGTGGTACGACTTTCTGGATGGATTCAGGACCTGAAAACAATGAAAGAAGTCTATATAAACATATGCCCAAAATCGCTTTGTTTCCGAGTAACAGCCCGTTTTGTGTTCAGCCCGTTTTGTGTTCCAGCAATTATTTCCGCAAACTGTTTACAAACACTGCCTGCCGACAATGTTTGTGAGTGTGTACGAGACTTATTTCATGTATAGCCTTGCCGATTGTAATGTTTCGTACACTCTATGACACGTTTCAATATCGTTGAGTGTAGAGCCATTAGTCAGTCAGAGGTGCATCGCGGTGTTTCACTGTTCGTATTCGTAACTTCTTACCGTGAATAAGTGCAGTCCAAGAAAAAAAAAAACCTTAAAAGTTTTTGCTATTCAGTGATAGTGTGCATTTGAAATGAGAATGGAGGCTTATTAAAAACAGAGAAATGGCAGACATGCATCTCATGTATGGATTTGTCGAGTGTAATGCAGCCGCAACAAGACGTTTGTATGCGGAAATGTTTCCGAATCGCCGTTTGCCAGATAAGAAGACCTCTCAGAAAATAGACTAGCGTCTTGGTGATACAGGATCATTCAACAAGCGAGTTTCAGATGGTGGTAGACCAATCAGCGCCAGAACTGTTGAGTTGGATTGTGTTGAGAGAGCACGGGGACGTAGAAGAACACAATAACACAGTAGAAGAACACAATAAAATTTCCTTTCTTGATGTTACTGTAAATAAACATAGTACAGACTTCTCAACACAAGTATACAGAAAACCAACTACCACCCAATTCGGTACTCATTTTTTCAGTAATATCCCTCTTAGTTTTAAAATAGCTAGTATTAAAAGTCGTAATTTTAGAGCCTATCACCTTTGTTCAAATTGGTCTTCATTTAACTTAAAAATTCAGTATCTTAAGAGATTTTTTAATAATTTTTATTACACTTCAACTACTGAGACATTAATTTCAAAATTTTTAAATAACCTATATTCGCCGAAAATAATTCAGTCTACCGTTTCGAAACAGAAGGTTTATCTTAAGCTTCCTTTTTTAGACCAACTAACTTTTCAACTTAATAAAGATGTTCACTCTATTTTGGACAGACACTTCCCTCAGTGCAATTTCATAATTATTAATTCTAATCCTAATTCACTGCAATCCTTTTTTCGCCATAAAGATAACCTCCCCGTGCTTTTGAGATCCCTTGTTATCTATCATATATACAGTACATGTGCGACCTGCCAAAGTTGCTATGTAGGGCAATTGGGTTTTTCTTATCGAACTTCTCGCCCTCCTTTCACTCCTAAATCCCCTGCAATTCGGTATCATTCAGAGACCCATGACCACCCGTGCCCCCAGGACTCTTTTACGATTTTGTCGTCTGCTTCTAATTCGCTTGATCTCAGAATTTTGGAATCCCTTTTTATCAAGAAATTAAATCCAGAATTAAACGACAGCCTTTCCTCGATAAAATTACATACTTCATAATCAACCAACCAATACCTTTTCAACACAACTAACGCATTAACTAGCTTCTTACTCCTTTCCTTTCTCTCCAATTGTCACTTGGGGACTTTTCGGTGAACCTTTGTGGTAATCAAATTATTTATTACTGAAAGGGTTACAAGCGGTCAATCGTGCTGATAGGACGTGTTTCAGTGATTTTGCTAATTTCTAAGCAAGGCTTTTACCTTGGTTTGTGTTTGTGTATATTTACTTAATCGTTTTATTTCGATTGTGTGCTGAATTAGCTGGATCCCTATTTGGCCTTTCCTTTCCTTTTTTGGGGGAGAGGGTCTGGCTTCTAGGCTTTGGCCAGGGCCAGGCCTAGCCTTCGGTTAGGTCTTTCGGGTTAGTTCGGATAGCCTACCATCTTTCGATCGGCTCTTACGTATGTCTTCACAGGCAGCCCCATCTGAGGATGGGGGTGCTTCTGCCCTCCAGTCGTCTATTGTTTCTGCCGAAGTGCATTGTGATTCGGATGGCTCTCAGGCATTAGAAAGGGCTAGGTCCTCAGACTGCCTTAAGGATGTTCCCACTTCTAAGCGCTCACAGAAATCTCAGAGCCACATACCAGTTCCTTTCACCATTGTGCCTGTTTCAAACTCTTTTTCAGTGCTAGCTTCCCTGCCCTCTAGTACTAGCACTACCTCTGTTGTACATAGCACATGGCCCCTCTTGGGTGGGCATGCTGATGGGCGTCCAGTTTTCGGTGATTGTGAGGTTCTTGGTTCTAAGTCTGGTTCTGCGATAAAAGTTGTCCCTACACTTCCTTTCAAGATTAAGCCTAGTTTCCACATGCACGTATTACTGGTGCCAATTGGTTATGGAAAGCTGGCGCCATTTCTAGTTGGCGCCACTAGGTGTTTCGACATTGTAACTCGTTTCTTTTGCCAGTAGCATTTCAAGAGGGCGAACAATGAGGTCATTCGTGGGTCACTCAATGTCGTTGTGCAAATTGTGGCAAACGAATTATCAGAAATACTAGAAAAAAAGAAGCGGAAAAAACCTCGTTGGTGGGTGCGTCCGTGGATATCAAGGAGGCCAAAACTTGGTGCATCAGAATGTTTGTTACAAAAACTTGCCGATGAAGATCGAGGAGGTTTTTTCAATCATTTAAGAATGTCAGTAGAAAAGTTCACTTATCTTTTGAAATGCGTAAGTAGAAAAATACAGAAAAAAGATTCACACATGAGAAACGCAATAAGTGCTAAGCTGAAATTAGAGGTGACGCTGAGATTTCTTGCTTCGGGAAGCTCATTTTTCTCTTCAATACCTACAGTATATCGTATTCCTAAACCATCCATTTCAAAATTCATTCCTGAAGTTCTAGAAGCAATACATGAGGCACTAGCAGAATTCATTAAGGTATGTATACAGAGTATGTATACATTTTTAATGATTTTATATGTAGGTGTAAAGTAAGTTTATTTTCAGAAATGGGATGTAAAATGAAATTTGATACTCATTCAATTTTTTTCAGTATTAGAATGGGAAACGCAACATTCACTTAAACTAATAGAAAACATTATGAATGCTTTATCTAAACACCATAGTCAAAGTTCTCATTCAAAATAGAGGATACAGCAGTTGATAAAACATCGCTTGTCGATTGATGTGTAGTTGTTAGAAACTGCATGTTTTCATGTTCGGTGAATGAGTGGTCATCGGAAAGCATGACCATGGAGTTCTGCAGACAGATGAAGATCTAGGATTGGTCTGTTCTAATCGTCTTTTAATGAGGTAGTCTTCAATATAGGACTGGGACTCCAAAGCAGCATGTAGGGGTAGTTTTCTCAGATGCGTAGCTACATTTCTATCGAATATATCGAACTCATCTTCTGAATATTTCTCTCAACTGTTTTGAGAAACTTCACGGAGTGTGGTCACGGTATCAGTACTACTAGCTAATCGATCTGATGTTGCAGTTAGTTTTGGTCTCTTCGAAACACGTCTTGTAGAACAGCTGGGTTTAATCGATACGGGATTTGATTGACTTTCCGTTACCGATTCATTTCGAGATGGTTCACATGTGTTAGAGTGATCAGCATTTTGCAACGTTTCATTTGAGTCCGATCGATGAAGATTGTGAGAAGCTTCACTTGTGTCAGATCGATCAACAATGCCATTAGGTTCCAGATGATCCTTGAAAAGAGGGGATCGTTATAAAATACTCACAATAATAAATATATTGATAACAACTGATGATAATAATAATAATTATAATAATAATAATAATAATAACAATAATAATAATAACAGCAACAATAATAATAATATTAGAAAGTCAATATCAGCTTTTGTTTTTAAGTAATTTTTTGAAGCCTTTTCTAGTTGGTGAAATATAATTTAAAAAAAAATATATTTCACCAACTGGAAAGGGCTTGAAAAAATTACATAATAATAATAATAACTCATAAGCAATATGCTATATCAAGCACCATGAAACCCTTTCTAAACTAATATTTTGAGTGAAATTATCATTAACCTGTGGAATAGTTTTAACAACTTCAGAAATCAGTACTAAAATGATTTTCGATTTTGTTTCAGATCCCCAGTTCACAGGAGGAATGGATTGACATTGAAAGAGGCTTTGCAAGTCGATGGGAATTTTCCCGGATGTGGTGGGGCAATCGACGGGAAACACGTATTAATAAAATGCCCTTCTAAAGTGGCTCTTTTTTCTTCAACTACAAAAGATCGTTCAGTGTCCTTTTATTAGCTTTAGTGGACAGTAACTACTGCTTTCGCTATATCGATGTTGGTGCTAATGGCAGATCTTCCGATGCAGGTATCTTCGCAAATTCACAATTGAAAGATGCAGTTGAACATGATTTACTTGAGAAACCAGATAACATTATATTTGTAGGAGATGACGCAGTTCCTCTGAAAACATACCTTTTAAAACCGTATTCACCAAGTCATGAGTTACGGTTAGAAGAGAAAATATTCAATTATCGCCTTTCTCGTGCAAGACGTATCGTAGAAAATGCTTTTGGCATTATGGCTACTAGATTTAAGATATTTGAAAAATCCATAGCTTTGTCGCCTAACGAAGTGGAAAAAGTTATTTTAACAACGTGTGCCCTTCACAACTGTCTACGCATTACGTCAGCATCTGAATATACCCCACGTGATTATGCCGACCGTGAAGATTTTGAAGGTGGAAAAATCATTCCAGTAACGTGGCGTGAGTTCGGCACACACTCAGGGTTAATGGATATTAGAAATACTGGAAGTAACAACTATTCAAGGGAGGCCTCACAAATTAGACAAGCATACACAAGATTCTTTACAGCAGAAGGAGCTGTACCTTAGAAAATGGATATGATTAATGAATAAATTAATGGACATGAAAAATATTTTCGTAGTTTTATTAAGTTTACGATTTCATGTTCTCATAACATATTGGTACGTGTATAGTCAGTCAATTTTCAATTTTATTATATAAGTGAATTTTATAATACTATTTTCTTTGTTTTAGTATTATTCAATATATTGCTTTTACAGTAATAAATGTATATATATATATATATATATATATATATATATATATTATATATATATATATATATATAAAACCTTCGGTTAGCTTCCGCCCGAATTGTTCATTCTGACGAAGGTCAAGCTTCTTACTCCACCTTGGACCTACAGTTTAACGTGGAATCCGAACCACGCCCCATCAGCAACCCATCGTCTTAACCACTAGGCCACTTAGGGTACCCATTTATTTACCAACCACTTTCTTTATTGTGTGGAAGGATGAACAGCTGGGTTTTGCTGCGCGCCGGCTGCCGTCGGGTCTCGAACCCGTGGCCGATGGATTCGTAGTCAGTGACGCTAACTACTACACCACTATATATATATGTATATAATATATATATATATATATATATACATATATATATATATATATATATATATAACGTAAAGAACGACGCTTGTATAGGAAATATTCCATTCCGCGCAAAACGAGAAAGAGAGAACGAAACAAAATGAAAAAAATGAGGTAACCACCCGGGAATCGAACCCGGGATCTTCCGATTGCCGGTCAGATGCGATACCATTACACCATGGGCCTCACTCTTCCAAATGCAGTAATTCTTCTACATACTCGCAGAAACCAATGCCCCAAGGGGGCACCTCCCGCATGCCGTAACATTATATACACTCAACTGCAAAGAACACGCAGTATAAATAACGTAAAGAACGACGCTTGTATAGGAGATATTCGCGCAAGACGAGAGAGAGAGAACGAAACAAATGAAAAAATGAGGTAACTACCCGGGAATCGAACCCGGGATCTTCCGATTGCCGGTCAGATGCGATACCATTACACCATGGGCCTCACTCTTCCAAATGCCGTAATTCTTCTACATACTCGCAGAAACCAATGCCCCAAGGGGGCACCTCCCGCATGCCGTAACATTATATACATTCAACTGCAAAGAACACGCAGTATAAATAACGTAAAGAACGACGCTTGTATAGGAGATATTCCGCGCAAGACGAGAGAGAGAGAACGAAACAAATGAAAAAATGAGGTAAACACCCGGGAATCGAACCCGGGATCTTCCGATTGCCGGTCAGATGCGATACCATTACACCATGGGCCTCACTCTTCCAAATGCCGTAATTCTTCTACATACTCGCAGAAACCAATGCCCCAAGGGGGCACCTCCCGCATGACGTAACATTATATACATTCAACTGCAAAGAACACGCAGTATAAATAACGTAAAGAACGACGCTTGTATAGGAGATATTCGCGCAAGACGAGAGAGAGAGAACGAAACAAATGAAAAAATGAGGTAACCACCCTGGAATCGAACCCGGGATCTTCCGATTGCCGGTCAGATGCGATACCATTACACCATGGGCCTCACTCTTCCAAATGCCGTAATTCTTCTACATACTCGCAGAAACCAATGCCTCAAGGGGGCACCTCCCGCATGCCGTAACATTATATACATTCAACTGCAAAGAACACGCTGTATAAATAACGTAAAGAACGACGCTTGTATAGGAGATATTCGCGCAAGACGAGAGAGAGAGAACGAAACAAATGAAAAAATGAGGTAACCGCCCTGGAATCGAACCCGGGATCTTCCGATTGCCGGTCAGATGCGATACCATTACACATGGGCCTCACTCTTTCAAATGCCGTAATACTTCTACATACTCGCAGAAACCAATGCCCCAAGGGGGCACCTCCCGCATGCCGTAACATTATATACATTCAACTGCAAAGAACACGCAGTATAAATAACGTAAAGAACGACGCTTGTATAGGAGATATTCCGCGCAAGACGAGAGAGAGAGAACGAAACAAATGAAAAAATGAGGTAACCACAAGGGAATCGAACCCGGGATCTTCCGATTGCCGGTCAGATGCGATACCATTACACCATGGGCCTCACTCTTCCAAATGCCGTAATTCTTCGACATACTCGCAGAAACCAATGCCCCAAGGGGGCACCTTCCGCATGCCGTAACATTATATACATTCAACTGCAAAGAACACGCAGTATAAATAACGTAAAGAACGACGCTTGTATAGGAGATATTCCGCGCAAGACGAGAGAGAGAGAACGAAACAAATGAAAAAATGAGGTAACCACCCGGGATCTTCCGATTGCCGGTCAGATGCGATACCATTACACCATGGGCCTCACTCTTCCAAATGCCGTAATTCTTCAACATACTCGCAGAAACCAATGCCTCAAGGGGCACCTCCCGCATGCCGTAACATTATATACATTCAACTGCAAAGAACACGCTGTATAAATAACGTAAAGAACGAAGCTTGTATAGGAGATATTCGCGCAAGACGAGAGAGAGAGAACGAAACAAATGAAAAAATGAGGTAACCACCCGGAATCGAACCCGGGATCTTCCGATTGCCGGTCAGATGCGATACCATTACACCATGGGCCTCACTCTTCCAAATGCCGTAATTCTTCTACATACTCGCAGAAACCAATGCCCCAAGGGGGCACCTCCCGCATGCCGTAACATTATATACATTCAACTGCAAAGAACACGCAGTATAAATAACGTAAAGAACGACGCTTGTATAGGAGATATTCCGCGCAAGACGAGAGAGAGAGAACGAAACAAATGAAAAATGAGGTAACCACCCGGGAATCGAACCCGGGATCTTCCGATTGCCAGTCAGATGCGATACCATTACACCATGGGCCTCACTCTTCCAAATGCCGTAATTCTTCTACATACTTGCAGAAACCAATGCCCCAAGGGGGCACCTTCCGCATGCCGTAACATTATATACATTCAACTGCAAAGAACACGCAGTATAAATAACGTAAAGAACGACGCTTGTATAGGAGATATTCCGCGCAAGACGAGAGAGAGAGAACGAAACAAATGATAAAATGAGGTAACCACCCGGGAATCGAACCCGGGATCTTCCGATTGCCGGTCAGATGCGATACCATTACACAATGGGCGTCACTCTAACAAATGCCGTAATTCTTCTACATACTCGCACAAACCAATGCCTCAAGGGGGCACCTCCCGCATGCCGTAACATTATATACATTCAACTGCAAAGAACACGCTGTATAAATAACGTAAAGAACGACGCTTGTATAGTAGATATTCGCGCAAGACGAGAGAGAGAGAACGAAACAAATGAAAAAATGAGGTAACCACCCGGGATCTTCCGATTGCCGTTCAGATGCGATACCATTACACCATGGGCCTCACTCTTCCAAATGCCGTAATTCTTCTACATACTCGCAGAAACCAATGCCTCAAGGGGGCACCTTCCGGATGCCGTAACATTATATACATTCAACTGCAAAGAACACGCTGTATAAATAACGTAAAGAACGACGATTGTATAGGAGATATTCGCGCAAGACGAGAGAGAGAGAACGAAACAAATGAAAAAATGGGTAACCACCCGGATCGAACCCGGGATCTTCCGATTGCCGTCAGATGCGATACCATTACACCATGGGCCTCACTCTTCCAAATGCCGTAATTCTTCTACATACTCGCAGAAACCAATGCCTCAAGGGGGCACCTCCCGCATGCCGTAACATTATATACATTCAACTGCAAAGAACACGCTGTATAAATAACGTAAAGAACGACGCTTGTATAGGAGATATTCGCGCAAGACGAGAGAAGAGAACGAAACAAATGAAAAAATGAGGTAACCACCCGGGAATCGAACCCGGGATCTTCCGATTGCCGTCAGATGCGATACCATTACACCATGGGCCTCACTCTTCCAAATGCCGTAATTCTTCTACATACTCGCAGAAACCAATGCCTCAAGGGGCACCTCCCGCATGCCGTAACATTATATACATTCAACTGCAAAGAACACGCTGTATAAATAACGTAAAGAACGACGCTTGTATAGGAGATATTCGCGCAAGACGAGAGAGAGAGAACGAAACAAATGAAAAAATGAGGTAACCGCCCTGAAATCGAACCCGGGATCTTCCGATTGCCGGTCAGATGCGATACCATTACACATGGGCCTCACTCTTCCAAATGCCGTAATTCTTCTACATACCCGCAGAAACCAATGCCCCAAGGGGGCACCTCCCGCATGCCGTAACATTATATACATTCAACTGCAAAGAACACGCAGTATAAATAACGTAAAGAACGACGCTTGTATAGGAGATATTCCGCGCAAGACGAGAGAGAGAGAACGAAACAAATGAAAAAATGAGGTAACCACAAGGGAATCGAACCCGGGATCTTCCGATTGCCGGTCAGATGCGATACCATTACACCATGGGCCTCACTCTTCCAAATGCCGTAATTCTACTACATACTCGCAGAAACCAATGCCCCAAGGGGGCACCTCCCGCATGCCGTAACATTATATACATTCAACTGCAAAGAACACGCAGTATAAATAACGTAAAGAACGACGCTTGTATAGGAGATATTCCGCGCAAGACGAGAGAGAGAGAACGAAACAAATGAAAAAATGAGGTAACCACCCGGGATCTTCCGATTGCCGGTCAGATGCGATACCATTACACCATGGGCCTCACTCTTCCAAATGCTGTAATTCTTCTACATACTCGCAGAAACCAATGCCTCAAGGGGGCACCTTCCGCATGCCGTAACATTATATACATTCAACTGCAAAGAACACGCTGTATAAATAACGTAAAGAACGACGGTTGTATAGGAGATATTCGCGCAAGACGAGAGAGAGAGAACGAAACAAATGAAAAAATGAGGTAACCACCCTGGAATCGAACCCGGGATCTTCCGATTGCCGGTCAGATGCGATACCATTACACCATGGGCCTCACTCTTCCAAATGCCGTAATTCTTCTACATACTCGCAGAAACCAATGCCTCAAGGGGGCACCTCCCGCATGCCGTAACATTATATACATTCAACTGCAAAGAACACGCTGTATAAATAACGTAAAGAACGACGCTTGTATAGGAGATATTCGCGCAAGACGAGAGAGAGAGGACGAAACAAATGAAAAAATGAGGTAACCACCCGGGAATCGAACCCGGGATCTTCCGATTGCCGGTCAGATGCGATACCATTACACCATGGGCCTCACTCTTCCAAATGCCGTAATTCTTCTACATACTTGCAGAAACCAATGCCCCAAGGGGGCACCTGCCGCATGCCGTAACATTATATACATTCAACTGCGAAGAACACGCAGTATAAATAACGTAAACAACGACGCTTGTATAAGAGATATTCCGCGCAAGACGAGAGAGAGAGAACGAAACAAATGAAAAAATGAGGTAACCACACGGGAATCGAACCCGGGATCTTCCGATTGCCGGTCAGATGCGATACCATTACACCATGGGCCTCACTCTTCCAAATGCCGTAATTCTCCTACATACTCGCAGAAACCAATGCCTCAAGGGGGCACCTCCGGCATGCCGTAACATTATATACATTCAACTGCAAAGAACACGCTGTATAAATAACGTAAAGAACGACGCTTGTATAGGAGATATTCGCGCAAGACGAGAGAGAGAGAACGAAACAAATGAAAAAATGAGGTAACCACCCGGGAATCGAACCCGGGATCTTCCGATTGCCGGTCAGATGCGATACCATTACACCATGGGCCTCACTCTTCCAAATGCCGTAATTCTTCTACATACTCGCAGAAACCAATGCCCCAAGGGGGCACCTCCCGCATGCCGTAACATTATATACATTCAACTGCAAAGAACACGCAGTATAAATAACGTAAAGAACGACGCTTGTATAGGAGATATTCCGCGCAAGACGAGAGAGAGAGAACGAAACAAATGAAAAAATGAGGTAACCACCCGGGAATCGAACCCGGGATCTTCCGATTGCCGGTCAGATGCGATACCATTACACCATGGGCCTCACTCTTCCAAATGCCGTATTTCTTCTACATACTCGCAGAAACCAATGCCCCAACGGGGCACCTTCCGCATGCCGTAACATTATATACATTCAACTGCAAAGAACACGCTGTATAAATAACGTAAAGAACGACGCTTGTATAGGAGATATTCCCGCAAGACGAGAGAGAGAGAACGAAACAATTAAAAAAGAGGTAACCACCCGGGAATCGAACCCGGGATCTTCCGATTGCCGGTCAGATGCGATACCATTACACCATGGGCCTCACTCTTCCAAATGCCGTAATTCTTCTACATACTCGCAGAAACCAATGCCCCAAGGGGGCACCTCCCGCATGCCGTAACATTATATATATTCAACTGCAAAGAACAGGCAGTATAAATAACGTAAAGAACGACGCTTGTATAGGAGATATTCCGCACAAGACGAGAGAGAGAGAACAAAACAAATGAAAAAATGAGGTAACCACCCGGGAATCGAACCCGGGATCTTCCGATTGCCGGTCAGATGCGATACCATTACACCATGGACATCACACTTCCAAATGCCGTAATTCTTCTACATACTCGCAGAAACCAATGACCCAAGGGGGCACCTCCCGCATGCCGTAACATTATATATATTCAACTGCAAAGAACACGCAGTATAAATAACGTAAAGAACGACGCTTGTATAGGAGATATTCCGCGCAAGACGAGAGAGAGAGAACCAAACAAATGAAAAAATGAGGTAACCACCCGGGAATCGAACCCGGGATCTTCCGATTGCCGGTCAGACGCGACACCATTACACCATGGGCCTCACTCTTCCAAATGCCGTAATTCTTCTACATACTCGCAGAAACCAATGCCCCAAGGGGGCACCTCCCGCATACCGTAACATTATATACATTCAACTGCAAAGAACCCGCAGTATAAATAACGTAAAGAACGACGCTTGTATAGGAGATATTCCGCGCAAGACGAGAGAGAGAGAACGAAACAAATGAAAAAATGAGGTAACCACCCGGGAATCGAACCCGGATTCTTCCGATTGCCGGTCAGATGCGATACCATTACACCATGGGCCTCACTCTTCCAAATGCCGTAATTCTTCTACATACTCGCAGAAACCAATGCTTCAAGGGGGCACCTCCCGCATGCCGTAACATTATATACATTCAACTGCAAAGAACACGCTGTATAAATAACGTAAAGAACGACGCTTGTATAGGAGATATTCGCGCAAGACGAGAGAGAGAGAACGAAACAAATGAAAAAATGAGGTAAATACCCGGGAATCGAACCCGGATCTTCCGATTGCCGGTCAGATGCGATACCATTACACCATGGGCCTCACCTCACTTTCCAAATGCCGTAATTCTTCTACATACTCGCAGAAACCAATGCCCCAAGGGGGCACCTCCCGCATGCCGTAACATTATATACATTCAATGCAAAGAACACGCAGTATAAATAACGTAAAGAACGACGCTTGTATAGGAGATATTCGCGCAAGACGAGAGAGAGAGAACGAAACAAATGAAAAAATGAGGTAACCACCCGGATCTTCCGATTGCCGGTCAGATGCGATACCATTACACCATGGGCCTCACTCTTCCAAATGCCGTAATTCTTCTACATACTCGCAGAAACCAATGCCTCAAGGGGGCACCTCCCGCATGCCGTAACATTATATACATTCAACTGCAAAGAACACGCTGTATAAATAACGTAAAGAACGACGGTTGTATAGGAGATATTCGCGCAAGACGAGAGAGAGAGAACGAAACAAATGAAAAAATGAGGTAACCACCCTGGAATCGAACCCGGGATCTTCCGATTGCCGGTCAGATGCGATACCATTACACCATGGGCCTCACTCTTCCAAATGCCGTAATTCTTCTACATACTCGCAGAAACCAATGCCTCAAGGGGGCACCTCCCGCATGCCGTAACATTATATACATTCAACTGCAAAGAACACGCTGTATAAATAACGTAAAGAACGACGCTTGTATAGGAGATATTCACGCAAGACGAGAGAGAGAGACGAAACAAATGAAAAAATGAGGTAACCACCCGGGAATCGAACCCGGGATCGTCCGATTGCCGGTCAGATGCGATACCATTACACCATGGGCCTCACTCTTCCAAATGCCGTAATTCTTCTACATACTTGCAGAAACCAATGCCCCAAGGGGGCACCTGCCGCATGCCGTAACATTATATACATTCAACTGCGAAGAACACGCAGTATAAATAACGTAAACAACGACGCTTGTATAAGATATTCCGCGCAAGACGAGAGAGAGAGAACGAAACAAATGAAAAATGAGGTAACACACGGGAATCGAACCCGGGATCTTCCGAATGCCGGTCAGATGCGATACCATTACACCATGGGCCTCACTCTTCCAAATGCCGTAATTCTCCTACATACTCGCAGAAACCAATGCCTCAAGGGGGCACCTCCGGCATGCCGTAACATTATATACATTCAACTGCAAAGAACACGCTGTATAAATAACGTAAAGAACGACGCTTGTATAGAGATATTCGCGGAAGACGAGAGAGAGAGAACGAAACAAATGAAAAAATGAGGTAACCACCCGGGAATCGAACCCGGGATCTTCCGATTGCCGGTCAGATGCGATACCATTACACCATGGGCCTCACTCTTCCAAATGCCGTATTTCTTCTACATACTCGCAGAAACCAATGCCCCAACGGGGCACCTTCAGCATGCCGTAACATTATATACATTCAACTGCAAAGAACACGCTGTATAAATAACGTAAAGAACGACGCTTGTATAGGAGATATTCCCGCAAGACGAGAGAGAGAGAACGAAACAAATTAAAAAAAGAGGTAACCACCCGGGAATCGAACCCGGGATCTTCCGATTGCCGGTCAGATGCGATACCATTACACCATGGGCCTCACTCTTCCAAATGCCGTATTTCTTCTACATACTCGCAGAAACCAATGCCCCAAGGGGGCACCTCCCGCATGCCGTAACATTATATATATTCAACTGCAAAGAACACGCAGTATAAATAACGTAAAGAACGACGCTTGTATAGGAGATATTCCGCACAAGACGAGAGAGAGAGAACGAAACAAATGAAAAAATGAGGTAACCACCCGGGAATCGAACCCGGGATCTTCCGATTGCCGGTCAGATGCGATACCATTACACCATGGACATCACACTTCCAAATGCCGTAATTCTTCTACATACTCGCAGAAACCAATGACCCAAGGGGGCACCTCCCGCATGCCGTAACATTATATATATTCAACTGCAAAGAACACGCAGTATAAATAACGTAAAGAACGACGCTTGTATAGGAGATATTCCGCGCAAGACGAGAGAGAGAGAACCAAACAAATGAAAAAATGAGGTAACCACCCGGGAATCGAACCCGGGATCTTCCGATTGCCGGTCAGACGCGACACCATTACACCATGGGCCTCACTCTTCCAAATGCCGTAATTCTTCTACATACTCGCAGAAACCAATGCCCCAAGGGGGCACCTCCCGCATACCGTAACATTATATACATTCAACTGCAAAGAACCCGCAGTATAAATAACGTAAGAACACGCTTGTATAGGAGATATTCCGCGCAAGACGAGAGAGAGAGAACGAAACAAATGAAAAATGAGGTAACCACCCGGGAATCGAACCCGGGATTCTTCCGATTGCCAGTCAGATGCGATACCATTACACCATGGGCCTCACTCTTCCAAATGCCGTAATTCTTCTACATACTCGCAGAAACCAATGCTTCAAGGGGGCACCTCCCGCATGCCGTAACATTATATACATTCAACTGCAAAGAACACGCTGTATAAATAACGTAAAGAACGACGCTTGTATAGGAGATATTCGCGCAAGACGAGAGAGAGAGAACGAAACAAATGAAAAAATGAGGTAAATACCCGGGAATCGAACCCGGGATCTTCCGATTGCCGGTCAGATGCGATACCATTACACCATGGGCCTCACTCTTCCAAATGCCGTAATTCTTCTACATACTCGCAGAAACCAATGCCCCAAGGGGGCACCTCCCGCATGCCGTAACATTATATACATTCAATTGCAAAGAACACGCAGTATAAATAACGTAAAGAACGACGCTTGTATAGGAGATATTCCGCACAAGACGAGAGAGAGACAACGAAACAAATGAAAAAATGAGGTAACCACCCGGGAATCGAACCCGGGATCTTCCGATTGCCGGTCAGATGCGATACCATTACACCATGGGCCTCACTCTTCCAAATGCCGTATTTCTTCTACATACTCGCAGAAACCAATGCCCCAACGGGGCACCTTCCGCATGCCGTAACATTATATATATTCAACTGCAAAGAACACGCAGTATAAATAACGTAAAGAACGACGCTTGTATAGGAGATATTCCGCACAAGACGAGAGAGAGAGAACGAAACAAATGAAAAAATGAGGTAACCACCCGGGAATCGAACCCGGGATCTTCCGATTGCCGGTCAGATGCGATACCATTACACCATGGACCTCACTCTTCCAAATGCCGTAATTCTTCTACATACTTCGCAGAAACCAATGCCCCAAGGGGGCACTCCCGCATGCCGTAACATTATATATATTCAACTGCAAAGAACACGCAGTATAAATAACGTTAAGAACGACGCTTGTATAGGAGATATTCCGCGCAAGACGAGAGAGAGAGAACGAAACAAATGAAAAAATGAGGTAACCACCCGGGAATCGAACCCGGATTCTTCCGATTGCCGGTCAGATGCGATACCATTACACCATGGGCCTCACTCTTCCAAATGCCGTAATTCTTCTACATACTCGCAGAAACCAATGCCTCAAGGGGGCACCTCCCGCATGCCGTAACATTATATACATTCAACTGCAAAGAACACGCTGTATAAATAACGTAAAGAACGACGCTTGTATAGGAT